>WEIV01020608.1:1355-19404 GCA_013390005.1 Calyptomena viridis
ATTCCATGGAGACTGGCCATAGGCTATTTGCCAAGAAAAAATTATGTTCAGAGCAAATTCATCCTTTAGGGAAGGTCAGTAGTTGACTAATTTACAGAAGAAACAAAGAGCTAAATAAAGGAAAAATTAACAAATAAAGGAAAGTACATGGAAATAAGAGCTTTCAGCATTAAGTGCCACCACATAGCACCATCTTACACATAAATATGGCTAGCTTCATACCTCTTCTATCATTGGGGTGAACCTAAAGCCTTGGTACACGATGTTTTGACTACACTAAGAAAGAAAGGATTCCTGACCTTGAAGTAATAAACCTACATCTCAACAAAGATTTTGATTCACATTTCTCTTTCAACTGAAAAAAGAAAAAAGTGTAACATCCAAATGTTTCGCATCCAGTCTCTCTCTCTTTATCTCTATATATAGGACTACACATAGAGATGTTTCTTAATTTTTGATATTTAATTAATGACCAGGAAGACCTGAATGGTCACTCACTTTCCAGTATCTTGAAAAGAAAGTGTTTGATCTCCCTAAGGAATTGCTAGCAGATTCCCCCGGAAGCACTTCTCAATGTGACATATGGGTATGTTAATAAAATGCAACTCAACGGCACATGCTTAGTTACTGGGAACAATCATCTTTATTCATTCTAACACCTAATGGAGTGATCAATAGTATTTTAATAAAGCCTGCTGTAAGTCATATTTAACATAAATTTTATATTGTATTTCGATTAAATTACACTTTCTGCCATTCTTTACTCTCAATTTTTGCTTTCTTCTCCATTTATATGTTTTTGTTTCACAAATGAATATGTGACCCTCTGGGCTCTCCATACCTTTTCTCATATTCCTATAATGTTCTGCATAAATAGAGCCTTGTGCTAAGGCTTTCTCCTACTGATCTTAAATATCTCAATTCCTTATCTTCAGTAGCAACCCAACTTACCCACCAGAACAAAAGTTGAAGAATCAGAGATTATTACACCTCTCAGTTTTCTGGTTAAGGGATAAAAGCCGTTGTTCCATGAAGAGAGCTCAGGACTCTTTCATCCTTTCTTCGTGCATGACATGAGTGATGCTTCTGACACCAGGACAAAAGAAAACAAAATGAAAAATGGACGGCACAGCACAGAATCAGGAATAAGCTGATTCCCCTAAATAGCAAGATGCTGTACACTTGCCAAAAGCCCCTGCAGAATTATTTTTCTTAGTCTTCGCATTCAATACCTCTCTCCCCTTCTACCCTGAAAAAAACATCTGGCAGCTGTGTTTGAGTTTAACCAGGCCTCTCATCTCTGCAGCTTCACTGACTACAATGAAAAATGGATTACAGGCACAAGGATAAGAGCAAATAGTTCAGAATCAGATTACTTCAAACATTATCTGACCTACCAAGTCAGCTTACTCCTTGCCCCACTCAGAGGTAAGCCTGTGCCCACTTTTTCCTTTTGCTCCAGCCTTTGAGTTCAGTTTTCATCCTCTCCTGCTGCAGGATTGTGAAGTTACTTATTAGGCTCCGACTGACCTTCCCATAGATCCAATCTTCAGGCAAGGGTGGGGACTGTTGTTAGTTTGGTTGTGGTGGGGTTTCTTTCCCATACAAAAAACCTTATAATTTGACAAAACAGTTTTGTCAAACCCCAGTTAGTTAGGCATTTTGTAAGTACGGTAATGGAATACCTGTGGGTGAAGGTCACATTCCTAAAGAAGGCCAGCATCCCTCTCCAAAGCATAGGAACATTGAAGATTTAAAGGAAAATACTACCAGAATATTGTTATAACATGGATCAAACTTTTCTATAAACCAATTTCTTGGCCAAAGTTGAATTGTTTCTAGAAAAAAAAATCTCAGAACACCTCATAATTGTATGCTCTCTTAAATAAGGAGTAAATGAATAGTCAGTCTGAAGAAAAAACATTTTTAATCAACAGATGAATAAGAAATCATTCATTATTCACTAAAACTATTATTTTCCTGTAGTCTTGTGTTGCATAGTAAAATTTGATAACATTGCACAAAGTGATATTTTGTTTCATTTCACTCTGCAGGAACATTCATGGAATGCATTTTTATAATTTTAACTAATAAATATTTTTCTTGTGCAGTGTCTTCCCAAGTCTTGCCCTCTCTCTCTATGTGTATTGTATTAAGGGAGAGCTTGGAAAATACATATAATCATTCATTTGCTAGCTCCGACTCCAGGCAGAAGTTCCCATCTTCCAAGGGCTCTGTTTGGTTTCATTGGTACTATCATGGCAAATTAAACCCCTGAGAAAATGCTATACATTTTCTTAAAATTCTATATTTAACATGTATCTCTCTCAAGTTGGCATTCCCAGCCAAAAAGCTAGTGCAGTCTGCAATCAACTAGAAAATCAGGAATGAGAGACGCCATTAGTCCTATGATGAAAGCCTTTGACTATGACTTAATTTGCCCTGGGACTTAATAAAACAGGAGAGGTTGTGAGGCTTTTTGTTTGTTAGTTGGCTGGTTTTTTGGTGGGGTTTTTTGTGGGTTCTTAAATAGCTTAGCTGGTGAAATTCCTGTTAGGAGTAAAATAAAATGACCCCTCCAAAGACATATAGCTTTCTGCTCCAGCTGCTTGAATGCAAAACATCAAGACGGAACATACATATGCCCATCCCTTTTCCATGTCATTGTCTGCTGTGGCTGCCAAACTAGTCTAATCCAAATAGTATTTCTTCTTATAGGCAACACCTGAATGGAAAAAAATAGATATAAAAAGATCTCCACACCTTGGGAGGTGGCCAGTCTCTGACTACATGTTTCTGCCCATGTTTTCAAGATTCTTGATGACAGTGAGTGAAACAGCAATGTATATCAAACATTTGCTCTGAACAACACACCCCAGTTGCACAGCAGTTTGCTGACACAAACTTGCATACCACGGGATTTCATATTCTAGCTAACAGGACAAGATAGCAATACAAATCATATTTCTTAAGGTATAATACTAAGCCCATATAGAGAAAGATAAGCTTTGCTCCACTGTACCCATTAACAACATTCTGAACAAGATCAGGGAATTTTTTGTATCCCCAAGTGTCTATGTCCTAATTTTGGATTGACCATCTGATAGAGATACAAGCCCTGTAACACAGCAGCTGCTTCATCTCACCACTATCACAAGCAGCTTTGCTGTCTCATATCTCTCAGACCTCAACAATCTCCACACCAACATCTGCCAACAATTTGTGAGGGCCATTAGCTACTGACAAAATGCTTTGCAGAGGGTCTTATCACTTCTGATTGAAACAGCAAAAATGGACTCTGAAATAACTTTAACAACAGCTGAAAGAGGCCACAGGTGCTGGACAGAATTCATAACTCGCAGCAGCACTTGGATCTATTGCAGTAAAACCAGAGCAACATAGGATCTTGAAATGCTGTGTTGGTGGATGAACACACAAACATATGGACCTGGGAAGGCAATGAACTCTCCCCCTATGTGAACACAGCTGTATAGCTATATACTGGTATTCAAGAGCAGCATGGCCACGAAGATAGGCTGAATTAACCCTGCACCTATCAGTGGTTGTTCAAACTCAGCTACAACAAAGTCCAAGAGAAATTTCTTCTGACAGCTGAGTCAGAAAGCAGCAGGAATTGATGATAGTCACTTGCTGTGAAGATCAAGCTGTGGATCTCACAAATATTTCATCATCATATAGCACAGAAAACCTCTCCTTGAAATTCCCTGCACCTGCACAGCTAGGCAAACTCCAAGCAGAATCTCCCTATAAAAAGCTGTTTTCTTGTTATTCGATGCAGGATTTGACTCAGCTCACGAGCAGCTAGTAGAAACTAACACAGATTCCTTTACTTCAGTGTAGCTACTTTGACTAAGAAAAAGCAAAACTGCCCTCAACTGTGTAAATTGGTAAAGGACAAATGAATGTGTTGGAAAATGAGATCTGAATGAAGAAGAGTTATGAAAAGGCTTGAATCCAACACTTAGGACTATCTGTCCTTTTTGTCAGGTTTCCAATAACAATTCATTTTGCAATGGGAAAATTGGAGAATTAAAATGGCCTTAAACACAGCAAACAAACAGTATCTTTGAAAGCAGAGGGTTCTGATCCTTTTTAAATTACGTTGGCAGAGTCTTAATTTTGCAGAACTGATGGTTTTTGTTTTATCTCCTCAGCACAGTTAATCTGACAATGTGCTACTGTAATTATAAACCAAGGCAAACTTGCATACATTCTTGGGAGAGTATTTTTTTAACTGGGGAAAAAAAAGAAGAAATATGCTATTGTGCATTAATGACTTCATTAAACAAATTTTTCAGGATTTTATGATGGGAAAGTGAAATGATGGGCAAGAATTATCTTCTTCAAACATCTGGGAGCAGAGCACAGCTGGCTCTCTATTGGAGCTTGGCACTCGATGTGTTATGAGACATACTTCAGTACATAAGAGAGGCTCTTATAAAGCTGAATCATTTGGGCAATTAACACTCGAAGCAATTTTTCACACAAGCCCTTAATATATGAAATTTGATTTTTCCGTAAGTGACAGGCTGGGATCCTGTATGCAGACAGCTCCAGCCTTCCTGTAGCACTTCAAGGTTTATGAACGAGAAAATACTTTTAAAGATGGAAGGTGCTTTAAATAAATTTTTCTGCTCATTTGAAAAGGAAGACTTACTGATAATGTTTTATTATTATGGACATGTCTAAAGTTAGTTACCTCACAAGAATATTCAGATCAAAGGGAAAATTTTGAAAGTTTTACATTGCGAGAGTATAAAGTTTCAAACTACTAAAAAAATAATTTTTACTTGATTTTTCACCTCTTGCACAAGATCTTGCATTGAGTGCAAGCTCAAGAGTCTCTCATAAGATTGTTCACATTTTGTGTAGAAAAGCAACAATTTTAGTTGATGGCAAGAAATTGAAACAGATAAGAAAAAAATACAGATTTCATAAGTGCAATTACTTTGATCAAAATTCCTGGAAGTCATTGATTTAGAAAAAATATATTTTAAAATCCGAATAAATTTAAGTTGCCTACTAATGTTAAAAGGCCACATACAATATAGTTTGCTGGCTCAGAATTCCCAGAGATCTGGAAATTAACTGCTGGATATATCATGCTTCAAATTGCTAATCCTGTTCATATGGCAGCCAGGAATTATTGCAGGAAGGAAAGGAGGGTAAAACTTGAAATTAGTTACAGACAAGAAGATTAGAAATGGAAAACAGAATTTGTTCTACCATCATCCATAACCCAATCATTTTGCAAAGATATCACCCTTAAATTTAAAGCATAAAATAAGAGAAAAAAAATCAACATTCTTCTCCCATCCTTTCAGTCAGTGAATTGTGAGTGAAGGCTCATTTTTCAAGAAATCAGTTTTGTTTATTTTTGAATATTTAGGTTATCTTTCCCCCTTTTTTTTTTAATTAAAGGCAGGACTGAGTAAAATAGAAATCAGAAAAATACTCTAAATTTTGCTGCTCCTTTGGTTCTGCAGAGAAGTGATTTTGGTTACTCTTTGAACAAGAATATAGTGATTAAGTAGTAGTACAAGGAAGGTTATTTAGAAGACAAAGTTACACAGAACGGTCACTGCCCACCATTCTGCTCTTATACTATCAGCTGGTTTTGATAAAGCTACTCAATTTCCACAGAGATAACTGAGAACAGAATCTGCCTGGAGACCCCGACTTGATTAGAAATTTTAAGTCAGAGTTGAACTCTATCTTCAGAAGCAGCTTTCGTATCAGCAACTGCTTCATGGTTAGAAATAGAGATACACTGCTGGATCCCTTAGACTTAACAAAAAATTGAAGAGAGGTACTTTCAAAAGGTAAACCTATGCATTTGAGGTGTCTCAGAAAGCCTATATTTACTGCCTAGAAAGGTCAACATCAAAGGCTTTATTTATGCATTGCTAGTAAGACTGACAATAGCACTTTGCCATTAGGTGCCTGAAACTCATTTTGCCTAAACTCATATTCTATCAAAGCTATTTTAGGCTTCAATGACCAGAAGTTTTTATCAATGATTCAGAACTCCCAGCATACCTTGCTTCCTGACACTGACTCAATTGCTGCACGCCTGGAGTTCATTCCCAAAAATACTGCTATTATCCAAGAATCATGAATCCTACCAGTCACCTAGGGTTTGCAATCTAACACAGCATAAGTAGGTGTAGTTAACTTTCTGTGCTGGCTTCCACTAGGGAGTAAATCCTCTCTTATTTAGTAAATAGTCACAGCTGGGAAAAACATATTATAAGGAAGTTTTTTGGTCAGTCCTCTGATTTGACTACAGGAGTGCAAAACAACGTGGTTTTCCCTTGGGTGCCAGAATGCATTTGTAGCCAAAGATGAAGTATGGAGAAAAGTCTGAAGGAAAAAAAACTGCAATGTGAAAATACTGTGAAGTTTAGTGAAGACCACATAAAAAAACCCTCTTCTTGGAGAACACGATACTTTCAATTAAAAGAGCAGATCCATATTTCTATATAATTCCATATGGCTTCTTTATGTAAGGTTTATTTTCTTGCAGAGCAGGATCATTAGAGAGGGTGCAGTTTCTTCCACCTGCCTTTTCTCTCTTTGTTCACCTCGGCCAGTGTGGAGCAGACTTCTCAGTCACACCACAGCATTGCATCATTCCCCTTGGGGCCTGAGCTACCCCAGCACGGCTCACACACCAGCCTGCTGAGCAGTGCCTCTCTACTCTGCTCTCCTGCTGTTCCCCTGCTGTCAGGCTTGACTTTGTCCAGCCCTTGTTTCTTTGCTACTAGAGCAGTTACTTCCAACCAGTGAATACTAAGTTTATTTACCTGTGTGGTGAGCTTTTCTTTCAGCTTATTTTGTCTCCACTTGATTGAGGCCAATGTATCTCTCTTACCTTCCTTGTAGTTGCATCCCAGTAAACTGCAGAAGCAGTTCTAGATGCTGATTCTGGTAATGTAGAGAATACTTGTAACTCTGTAAGAAGGTAAAAGTAACATGAAAGAGCTTTACTGAGACAGAAAAAAGGTCCGTGTAACCTGGTGTCTCATCTCCAAACCTTCACTGATTGCAGATAGGGGATAGGAATAAGGGAAGAATACAAGAACAGAGGAAGCTTACTGTGTAATTTATCTAAAACACATTCTGAATATATATGATTTAGAGATTCCCCATATCAGAAGGTTATGTTCTCAGATTGTAATGGTTTTCTTCCATTAATTTATAGGGTAATATTTTGAATTAACAATTCTTTTTTGCATTTCAAGCATGCAGAAGCAAGAAGTTACACAGCTTTATTTATTTAATAAAGCAGTACTTTCTTTTCTTTGTTCTGAACCTGTTCCTGACAGTTTCTTGGCAGACTCCTGACAGTCTTTGAATCAGAACTGATGACCAAGAGTTACTCCCATTAACTTCCTTGGTGGTCCTTTTGTCACTTGGAAGCCATATCCACCTTCTGCATAGCTACTTAAGACAGCTACAATAACATGACATGTCTTGTGTGAGGGAAACTACAGCAGCACTTTCAAAAAATGTTAAATTATTTAGAAAGTTGCATTCTTTAGATGTTTTTCGTGTTGCTCTCGACTTCTTTTAAATGGCTCTCTTAAAGCTTAACATCTATTTTCTTCATAATACAGTCAGCAAGACACTACATTTGTGGCAGCAGCTTTGTTCAAGGAGATAACACTTTGCAATCCATGGCTTCTATGCAACAGACAGTGTTTTAATCTTCATATTATTATAGACCACTAGAGGGTTTTCAGTACTGTCTTCATATGTAGCTTTGATATTAAAAAAAAACCAGTGGATATTTAACTTCCACTGTTCTCTTCCCTAGATAACAAACTGTTGTGTCAGAACTCATTGGACTGAACTAGGATAATTCTCAAGGCAAAGTACTGATGGATACATAACAGACTTGAGTCCAGAGTTTGTCTTATTTTGGATGGACTTTGTTAAGGAATCCAGATAAATTGGTGTCAGGAATCTCTGCTAACACAAAACAGCTGCAGGTTGCAGATGGGATAAATTCTTGTAATGGAGGTGGTATATTTCACACTAGCTGGTGGCATGGGAACATTATTAGAATGTTTCACCCATCAAAGTTTCACCTGTCACTCTCCAGTTTCTTTTCACAATCATAAAGCTATTCTTTACCAGGGTTAAATAGGATTTCTCTTGTCTTTTCATGAAACGTGAATCAGCTGCAAATTAGAACCAGGGAATTACAAGCCTGAGCTGTAGAAATCTTAGTCCACTTTCCTATGGGATATCACATCAGTGAGATGAAGGTAAATACAGGATTGGTCCTCATCAGTGATGTGACAAATAAGGGTCAATAAGGGCAGTGACAGGTTTTACTTTGAAATTTTGGTCTATTTAACAAAGTGCATTTTTGTTAAGTAAAATGCAATATTATTGATGTAAAGATGAGAAGTGAGGAACAAAATACTGGTAACTAGTGGGACATATTTATAGTTCATAACAAAGAAACAACTCTACATACTTACAAGGGTAATATAATGAGTGAACAAACTCTTTCCTTGGATGCATCAGCAGGAAAGCACTACGATTATTTTTTTTCCCTTTCTGGCACTGCTCACCTGATGCTGACATGTTTCCTGCATACTGGAATGGCATGTCCAGTTCTGGTGTTGACATTTGAAAGAGGATGTTGAAAAACTACAGGGCATATAGGGAGGAGCTACAAACATAGCTCAAGGGATGGAGAAAAATATTTATGGGGAGCGTATTTGATCTTATCTCAAAGAAGACTTGAGGCAACCGTGATTAGTGCATTAGTAACCTTCCTCAGGAGAAATAACATATACAAAATTGTCCTTTAATCTTGCAGAAAAAAGCATAACAGACAATTTATGGAAACTGAAATTGAGCAAATCCATATTAAACCTTTTTTAATGAGTGTGATTAACCATTGAAATACACTGAATCAGAGCATAACAGGCTTTTATTCTCTGTGGCTGTGGCTGCGCTAATACTTTTAAAAAAGCCTAGGCTCTCATCGGCAAAGCTATAATCTTTCTGCCTAGATGTGTGTTAAATGGATCACAGTCACACTTTTATGGATACAGGTCATGACTAGCTGTCTTACATATTTCTGAAGTAATACGTAAGCCAAAACACAGCACAAGCTGTTGGACCCCATCCAGGAGTAAAAGTGTGAGATTGACTGGCCAAGCACTTGGACTTTTTCATCCAAGGGTCATGTTTTGGTTAGCAGATCTACAAATCTACATAACCTTACTTGTTCATAAAATGTTGAATATCCATGCTTGCTTGATGCAAGCTTTCTTGCAAAAATAATTTACCTTCAGAGAGAGCAAGTACTGCAAGAGATATTAAAACCAGCATTACAACTGTGGCTCATGCATGAGTGAAGCCAGTAGGTATTGCCTCCTGGAAACAAACGTGCAGGAGGCCTATCAGCTGCTCAGGTGCTGTTTATCCTGCAGGTATTATTGTTTATGTTGCTTAACACAAAAATGTGTTACAATGTTATCACTCACTCCAGCATATATAGCATTGCTAATTATGCCATCATGTACTCACTTTGCAGTGATATAAATAGCCCAGTTAGTGTCATTTTGCATTATCCAGCAGAGAACCTCTGAAGCCTGGGTAGGGCATAGAAGTTGCTTGAAAAAAAAAACAGGTCACTTTAAAGACAGATGTTGTAATTTCTCCCCATGTGCTTCAGACGTTACAGTTTGCTTGAATCAATTCAGTAGAGAAGGAAAATGGGAATGACTAGTACAGTGATGAAAGAGGTGAATTAATAAATAGTCCTATTGTTGAGAATTCACCTAAAGAAGAGATGTAGAAGCTGATGCAAATATTATTTTCCTCAGATACTCCTAGACACTATACTTCCCAGTTCCCCCCTCCAAATTAGCCCCACAACCTGCATTCCTTTTTCCTGCCTGCACATTTTCATGTTTCCTTCTCACCAACAGAATGGCTTCCTCTATAGCTCTGCCTTAAGGACCTCTTACGCTTACACTAGAGGTCTACCTGACAGAAATTCTGCTGTATCTGATTTGGGATGCTTACTCAGGTAAGAGGTTCAATGCAATGGCAGATGAATGGGAGATTATGCCAAATGAACAAGACCCCAGATTTCAAGCTGAGATTTCCAGGCTATAAATAGATAAAATCAGGAACTATGAAAAACAGGATGGTTTGGATCATTTGTGCCCATGCATATGTATGGCACAGCTAGAAATTCTGGACAAATGTCCTACATCCTCAAATTCTGCCTAGATAAGATTTCCAGGCAGTAAATATATCTAAATGGGAAAATATGTTTAAAAGAATATCATTATTAATCTAAGCATCTGTAAGAAAATATTAGAAAAACTGGGAAGTGCAGACCTAGCTGTTGGAGAGGGAATTGACGAAGAGGGTTATTAAAACCAAGCTGAGCAAAGGAAAAATTTAGACAGTATTAATGAAAATTTGCTGATAGTGAGATATTCTGCTACGTAGTTGAATCACTGGAAGTGTGGGCCTCATTTCAGAGCTGAAGAATGAAGAAAATAATGCCAGTTAGATATTTGGAAAAGGAGGTGACATAGGGATCTGAAATTTGTTTCATCTTTTTCCAAGTTCTATAATCATTATTGGCATCGTAGTCCTTTCATCTGTAGTACATCTTGCTTGTGCTATCTGCTATGCAAGCAAGATTCATTTACTAGGAGCCACATGGAGTATTATCTTAGCCAGCTTGGATCCAGGAACACCCTTATGGCAGAAGGCTGGAAGTTCTTCCAGCAGCAGGTTGTCATACATCAACATAGGTAGAACAATTTACTAAAATGGGGTCTATGGTCTGCCAAGGATATTTTATTCTGAGAATGGCTTCTGCTAATTTTTCTTTAAGATACCTAAAGAATAAATATTTTCCCAGTATTTCTTTTCCAGTTAGGTAGCCATATGGAGTGCCACAGGAACAGTAGCTGACGGACAACAGGAGAGAAGACAGTCCAGCTCAGAGAGCATCAAAGGGTGGTTCCTTTCCTTTACAGTGTCATCCACACTGTGGAAATCTGAGATCTTCTGCCCAAGGGCAACCATGGGAATTAGAATGTAATAAAGGGGCCTTGATGAGGAGGTGGGGAGTCACTAATTAAGTGAATTAAAGGGAATCTGAATGAACACCTGTTCAAATGTACTCATGGAAAAGACAGTGGTGCCACAGAAGGAAGCACTTCTGTACAGGAATAAAACTTGTATAGTGATAATGAAGATTTCCCTCAAATTTGCACTGAAATTACATACATTTTGTGGCATAAATTCTTTAAGCTAAGGAATGTTGTGGTGTGTAATTAGTATGTATTTCTATGTTATGTATCTCTGTATTATATTGTTCTATTACACCCCTAAGTTGGTATATTCTGTTAACACCCCTGCCCTTCTATGGTTTGTCCCCTCCCTTCTCCTCCCTTCCCATTGGCTAAATCCCCCTATAAGAACCAGAGACCAGAAATACTTGTGGCTCTTCTTTGGTTGCTTTCATAAGCTTTGGACCCCTTGCGGAGCACGTGGCTCCCAGGGAGAAATAAACTTGTAATATTTGCAACCACGAGGAGCTGCTGGCACATCTTCATCCTCCGTTTACTAACCTAACCCTCGAGGGCTTGCAAAAAGGGACACACAACCCTGCAAGCCCTGAAGCACCTTCTGAGACAGACCTCCTGACTTGGAGGCTCCCCGCCTAGAAGGGCCCCTCTCCTATCGGTGCTCTGTGGCCGAAGCTTAGCCCAGGCTTAAGAAGGAGGGGGCAAGCCGTGGGGGTGGCTATAAAGGAATTGATCTGCAAGATTCAAAACAACCTTAGGATATAATTTTCTGAGCAAACACCTGTAAAAGGAATGTTGTAAATCTCATCCATTCCTTGAGATGACACTCAGAGACCTGCATGTCTCAAGGCAGAACCAAAGTTTTAAAAAACTGATATCCAGTTGTCCAGGGAATTTTTCACGCACATCTCAGGGTCTATTTCCTATGCAAATTGAATAGCAGCATACCCAAAATAACTTACATATGTGTCTGCCTATTTCAAAATTGAACGATGTAAGTTAATAACAGAAAACTGGGTCCCTGCAGCAAAGTACAGAGACCTACAACTTATAAATCAGCAGGACCTCTCTGTTGCTGCCTCATAACTCAGTTGCCCAATGAAATTACATCCTTTCTTGCATACCTCTGGCAAATCTGTTTTTCTTCTGACAATCTTTATAACACCACCATGTACAAGTACGCCACCCCGCTATGGGCTGGCTCCAGAACCCATTGAAGTCAACAGAAAACCTCTCAATTTTTTTGACAGCCTTTGGAGTAGGCAAGAAATAAATACGCATATTGCATGAACTGTTCTATAGAGGCTTTTCTTCAGGCTAAATTATTCAAGGTACAATTGTGAAGAGTACAGAAGTGTTTTGATGGAAATGAATATGTGTCTTGAAAAACCTAGAGAACTGGAGCTGAAGCTCAGGAGCTCAGAACGTAGCTTGTACTGTGTGGCTTTTCTTTTTTCAAAAGATTAATTCACAGCACTTCTCAGGGGACTCAGACTAATAAGTTGTGACAGACCAGACAGAATAACTCTTTTATGCACATTACCTTGACTTCTAGCAACACTGATGTGATGCTCTTCTCCTTATAAATTTTTGGCATTTTAAAGGCAGATGGAAATTCTATGACCAAACATTTTAACTTTCAAAATAAATGCTGCTGTCTTTGGAAGCAAAACTTTCAGCAGGAATTAGTCCATCTAGATAAAACTTCTATATGAAAAGCATTTTCAGTTAAAAAAAAAAAAGTTGAAATTACCTATTTTGATGTGTCTGGCATAAATTTTTATTTTCCATTCCATTAAAGTTCGATTTGCAGATTGGCTTTTAACAAAATAAATAAAAATGAACTTACTAACAATGCTTTGAAATTACCATAGTGATTTTTTTTTCTCACAGAAATTCAGTATCATAATTGTTTCTATTAATGCGTTTCCAGGTTTTGCACCTTCCACCTGATTTGTGCACTAAAAATGTGATAAGATTGTTATTTCTTCCCACCTTCCACCCAGGTGCCTGGAGTTAGCAGACCAGGGTTTTCACCCTTCGTGTTAGCAACTCATCACCGACACCTACTTTTATTCTGTTTGTGTCCATGCAGACTACTGTACTTTTAAATTCTTTAGCCAAGCAACTCTCATATATCCTAGTTGCTTAGAGGAATATTACAATGGATCCATGCCCTTTTCTTGGATGAAATGCTCACTGCAGCACTGGGAAGTCTCAGCTGAACATTCACCATGCCTCAGATGCAAAGCAATCCTAAATTTAACATTTACTGGGTTATGAACCCAGCCCAATGGTAACACATGTCAAAAGCTCCAGCACTTTTCCTGAAAGGTAACACTGCAGTAGAGATAAGTGAAGAAGAAGGTATTTCAATACCTCCTCCGTGTAGCTGTGCAGGATTTTTGGTTCAGCGTGAGTGGAAACAGAAGGACATGGACTCTGGAGTGACTTTTGCAGCTGTCCCTCTCCACCCAGCATAAATCTTGGTGTGGCTTTATGAATACTAGCCCATTAAGATTCAAATGACTGAAGGGTGATAGGAAGAAAAAAGGCCATGTATATCAACATAATCAGATTTTAGACTTGCAGACCCCAGGGATGGCTGCATTTGAAGTCATACATAATTGCAAGGGAATTAAACACAATTCTCTGATATTTGATCATAAGGTTTATTTGAGGATAGAAGCATTGCTTTGATTTATTGCATAAAGCATTTATGATCATGAGATACCAGGTAAAATACAGATGAACTGCTCTGAAGTAGGCACCTACAGTCAGATGGATTTTGGGAAGGCCCAGGAGGTCTTACCTCTCTCTCTGAAAACTCTTACTCCTTCTTTTCAATGGGATTTGGAAAGAAGGATAAAAGAAGTGAGCTTTCAGCCACCCCCAGTCTAAATCAGCATCTTTCCTATTGCTGCTGGGAGCTCATGTTGTGACAGGTCATTGTAAGATCTGTAAACGCAAAGATGAAAGTAATTGAACCTCTTGAGGGAAAGGTAGAGAGGTTAAAGCTGGAGGTAGCAGCAGGATGCCAAAGGATGGGAGGGGAAATCTGGAAAGAAACCTTGAGATTTGCTTTTCCCTGCCTGGCAGGGTTTGAGCTGCTCTTGTCTCCCCTAAGAAGGCTTGCTGTTTCTGTAATGGGGTTGTTACCATTTGAAAGCTAATTATACTTCACAGAAAAAAAACAGACAAAACCAGAGGTGCTGGGAGAGGATGAAGTTTTAACAAAGTGAAACCTAGCAGAGACATATGACAGGGCCTCTCCCCATCCTGTCCAAATCCACAAATCTGAAGAGACACTTCTGTTCTGTCAGAGAACAGAGATACCACTATCCTATATTACCCTGTCCTGTCTTATGAATTGGTATTTTCTAACTCGTGGGGTTCTCTGAGTGTGTAGTTCTCCAAGTTATTTGTAGGTGAGCCCAGAATGAGCATGCACTGAGACAGTCATCACTCAGATTTCGAGGTTTACTAAAATATAAAGCAGTGCAATCTTAAGGGAGATTAATTTTCATTCTCCAATCTGGGAGGATTCATAACTAATACAGAAAAAAAATGCTCAATTAAAAAATCTTTCAGAATTAAAAAGAAAATTATTTTTCATAAATATAAAATTGACTTTTTGACAACTAAATATCCCATGCAAATTTTGTTCTTTTCCATAAAAAATGTTCTCCATAAAAATTGTGGTGTTTGTGGAAGATAAAAATTCTCATGTGCTATGCCTCATCTTCTCATGTAGTGCAGGTTATCATAGCATGATTTCATCTCCAGCACCGCACAATTGGAGCACCCCATGTCACTCACACAGGCACAGAAGATGCTGCCATTGAATTTGGAAGCTATTTTTAGCTTTCATCAGTTGCTCTGCATTATAATTTGATTAATCCAACTGAAAATAAAAATTTTAGCAATTTGACACTATTTAGGCCCCAATAACTACAATGCCCCAATAACTACAATGCCCCAATAACTACAATATTTGGGCATAAGTCATGTTGAGAAACCTTAAAATGGTGCTGCTATTTCTTTGGAGTGCTCCCTCAGCTTCCATGACCAGGGCCTGAAAAAAAAGGCAAAACATCCTGTCAAACACAGGGAGACTGTACCCTTAGCTCTAAGATCTATAAGGTTTACTAGGATCCTGCATGTACCCGAGAACTTGTTGCATTGATTTTCATCTGGGGTTTTTAAGTGCATTTGAGTTCATGGGCTGTTTTGATTGTCCCTTCAATACTTCTACACATGAGCTCTCTGCTATAAAGCTGCCATCTGTCTCTGAAATATATACACAGCATACTGGGGTTCTCTCTAGAGATCTGTTCTCTGTGAAAAACTGAATAAAATTTATATGAGTGTTTCAAAGACAAATAATTTAAAAAAAAAAAAGAAAAAAAAGGCAAAAAAAGAGAAAACCTTTTGCAGAATTTTAGGAGTCAGATTTAACTATCTTCACCAGCATTATGTCATGCAAGCAATGTTCTTACTACAACAGTAAAAGTGTAGTGGAAATTAGCCTCAGATTACACCACAAATATTAGGAAGCTTGTGCCACGTGTGAGGTTTACACTCTCTAGACCAAAAAGGCTTAGCAGAATAAAACGCTGAATAAAACTCATGGGTACCACTCACTGAGTAATGATAAACAGTTTGGTGGCTATAATTGCTGTCCTTTTATTGTCACAGGACCAATCCTAAACTCTGGTGCTGCAGTGAGGACCAGTGCCATTGTTTTACTGTCACTTATCTAGTCTGTCCACTGAGGGGACATAAGTACCACCATAAAGGTGAGGCTCACTACCAGTTCAGGCAACAAAACTTTTGATCACAGGCTCTGGTGGGGTCATTAGCTTCCCAGTGGAGCATGTGATATCCCAAGCTTTCCAGTATCCTTAACAGATAATTTAGAGTTCCACCTAGCAGATGACTGTGTCAAACCACTGGCAGGACCTTGTCTTAACCTGGGTGACCCATGTCACATGAGCAATGCAGGCAAAGGCTGCTTATGCTGATTCAGCCCTCTGCTCTGATCCACAGCATAAAACACTGACATGCCATTCCTCCTCTCCATGAGTGATTTATATTATAATAATGTTCAGAAGCCTGTCCAGGAACTTGCTACCATGCTGATGAACATCACGATTACCCTTCATTATGGGTTGAATAGGCTACTATCATCTCCATGATGAAAAGAATTGGCTCCACTGTGGATTTCTTTACTCCTCTCAACTGGAAAGTCTGTACAGTTAATGCTAACTCTGGTCACATGCAATAAAGGCAATCCCTGTCCCCAGAACTTCCAAAGGTTTGTATTAGAAAGCAGTAAGTTGCAGTGATGTAAAGGAACTCTGGTGGATGAAAAGAAAGGTTCAGCTTGCTGAAGAGAGACATTGTAGGTGCACAATGCTGCCTTCAACAGCTACACTGGAAGGATTTTCTGATGCACTTCTTGGGACCTGCTGCAAAGAGCTACATCAAACAGCTCATTCGCAATAAAAGCAGCAATATGCTGTATCACACCTGCAGATCTCAGGCATTTTGCTGTGTGCGTGCTTGGTCAAAGCCTCTTGTGTATTAGTTAAGAATACAGCTGCTGTTGTCATGACACAGCAGTTCCTCCAAGTTGTCTGAGTTCTCTGAAAAATGAGAACAAAAGCTCCAGCTTTGGAAGATACCCCATTATTTAATTTGCAACACAAAGCAAGTAGATAGAGCAAGAAGCTCTGCAGAAGACTTAGTTCTTCACCATAGCCTTTAGCAGAATAAAATCCAGGTAAAGGATTGCCCACAGGGAGCAGAGGTAGGATTTCTTAGAAGAAATCCCTGAGAGACAGCATTAAAACAGTGTATTTGTTGACTTAATCTGCTCCAGGCCTGGCTCACCACATTAAACCTTACGTGACTTGAAGCAAGAAGAAAACCTGATGTCCTCTGAGCTGGGAAAAGATTCTGGGGCACTGTTAGGGAAGGAAGCTGAGAGTCCTCATTTTTCACACTCTTCTCTTCTAGCAATAGGTAAACTACCCATGTAACATGGAAACAGAGAAGTCCTTTCACTTTAAAAGGTGTTATAGCTTTAGTGCAAGTTGTTTATTTTTATGGCCTGTCACCTTTGAGGCAACAGAAAAATGATTGTTACCCTTACTGAAAACTGCAGCTGTCTCTGGGATCAAGCACTGTATGCTGTCCTCATGATATCATGGGACACAGCTGAAGATTCAGAGCTTGCTGGCATAGAGAGGAGTTTTTCCACTGACTTCAATGGGTACTAGGTAAGGCCTTTATTCAGCTACTTCATTAAATGTTTCTTTTTTACGGGGTTATTACTGTATAGGTCTGATGCACACAGGACACTGCAAAGCATTTTTACTGCGAACCCTCTGTTTGAACCAATGGCAGTTTGGCATATTATGGTCCATCATTTTTGACTGAGTCTCTAAACTTCACTGTAAAAATGCTGTCCTTGTTAGTTTGCTATCCTGAGTGTTGCCATAAACACAGTTTGTTGCCAGCTGGGAGACATGTAAGGTAATTTCTGATGATCTGATGAACGTCTGGGTAGTCCCAGGCAGCAGTAGGATGTCTGAGTGGGGATCATAGCAATTTAAACAACAGACTGAACCAGGAATGGTACTGTACAGTCTTTTCAGAGATATATCTCCTCTTTGGCTATTTACACACTGCATTCCAGCAACTCACACACAAAAGGGTAAACCAGAGCCCAACTCCCACATTTTACCTGAGGACTAAGCTTTACATAAAACCTGTTAAAGCTTTTAATGTGCATTATAGGCCACCGACCAGGAGATCCCCTCCAGGCTGGTGAGAATGGAATTTATTGACCCTTTTTTACCAATGTCATTTTGGAGAAAGTTGTGGGTTTGTGCCAGCAGCAGCACTGGAGGGAAAGACTACGACCTACAACTCCTGACAGA
>WEIV01020608.1:22367-32484 GCA_013390005.1 Calyptomena viridis
GGTATCTCAATCTCACCCTAACTGTTTACAAAAATTTTGTTGGCTTTAGAGCTCTGTTTTAGAGAAATATGAGTCCTAGTACATGCTAGGAAATACCTACCCTGTTCATATCTGTAGGGTCAAAACCTTTCTCCAAGCACAGTCCTCCTAGTGATGGAATTTATAAGTCTCAAATTCATTCAGTGTAAGCTTTTATAGCCTTTAAATTATGACTATCCTTGATGAGGTAATTTTTTTATGGCAGTAAAATTTGTGTACCAAGAACTGTATTCCACAAGTATATAAACCTACTAAAGAGAATCAAGATATTTGTGTGAAAGAAGCTAGACATACAAAAAAATCAATTCCCACATCTTTGAGCAAATTCTAAATTTAGACCCCTCTTTTCTGCAGATGGTAGTAGCATTTTGGGACAGAAACCATTCAGAAGTAGGAAACTCAAGAGCAAGAAGTTGGAGGGACCAAATAATAGAAGCTGACCAGGTTGTGAAACCACAGTTCCTAATCAGATAAACATCCTTTCTCAGCGATTTGCTCTGCAAACACCTCTCCTCCTATCCTCTGTTGTTGAGAGGCATGAAACTCACGTTGGAACAATGCTTCGGGGCTAAAATTTGTATTGATTATTTTAGTCAGAAAACAATTTTACTTTGCATATTTTAAGGAGGAAAAAATATGCTGTGTGAGTGATCTCAAGTTTATAAAATCTGAAACAACAAACGGAAAAAAAAAGGACAAAAACAAATTGAAATTAGTTTTTCGGAAGATGGTATTTAGTATTTACATAATGGGTTTATATTTCTAAAAAGAAAATTTTGCAGACCATTGAAGCACAGCACAGTGACTGAGTTTGCTACTAAATCATTCAAAACAAGAGTTATTTAGCTTTTAGAAGAAGGAAACATATTGTTGCATAAGACTCTGAAAGGACTATTAGAGTATTTGTGCATCATTAAACCAAAACTCCCAAATAATCCCTTAGTATGTAAGTTGGAAAACCATAGCTTGTAATGAAGCTATGAATATTTATTATAGCAGAACTATAGCAAGTGAGAAGTAGCTTTGACCTAATAGTCTCTAATGCAGCTGGCTGGATAATCTGAACATTACAAAGCCAAAATTTACCAAAGCTAAATAACAGCAATCTGGTATGCAAGTAAAGCATCTGCAAATATAGGAAGAAACAAACTGCCCCACCGTATTCGACCAAAGGTGACTGGGCTCCAGCCTTTGGCCTCTGTAAAGAGTCAGCAGCAAGTGGAGAGGACTGGCAGTATATATTCACAATCCTCTACTACCTTAAAGAGGTCTTGGGAGGGGACAGCCCTTGCTTACACCTCTTTCCTGCCCCTGCAGCCGTAGTTCATCGGTGTCCCATGGAACTTTGTGGTTCCAGCACAACACTTGAACAGACTAATCCTGTTCCTGTTCACATACCCAAACCATGTCATTCCTATGCTTACATTGTACTGGAGATGTGGGCACAGCCCAGATCTAGAGATGGCACTAATGGTGTTTTCTGCCCTTGTCTTACCACTTTCCTCATAATTTCTGACAGATGTTTCTGTTTGTCTGATTTGACTGACATCTCTGTACTTTGACTTGACTGATATTTTTGACCCCTGCTAAACATAGAGGTAATGTTTTCATGGAATGCAACTTAGAGTTTATACTGAGTAGATAGCTGGAGTTATTTCTCCTGTTGTGCATTATTTTGCACCTAGCAACACTGAATTTCATTTACCATTTTATTACTCAGCCTCTCCATTTCATCCATCCTCGACTATTTATCTGCACCATCAATTTCAGGATTGTCAAGTGTAAATAAGTTTTGTGTTAGTGCAAACCCTGTCACTTCTCTACTGCCTGCTCTTCTCAAATTATTCATTAATCTCTTGATTAGCTCCAGTTCTGTAAGATCTTTCACTCTTTCGCATGGTGTTGTGACCCTTTTTAATAGTAGTCTTTTTAAAGTGATGTAACCAGGTATTAATCTATAAGATTCTTTTCTCTTATCTCACAACTACTTAATGGTTTACCTAAATATGTCTATTTGTACTTTTTTTTTGTACCCCAGTAATTTGACATTATCTTCCCAGAACATCCTAAAAACCCAAGCATACATAATCAGTTTTAAGACATCCTTTTCAGTAGGTGCCTTGACTTCTTCTGTGAGCTATGGTGTACATAACCTTCTCTTCCACTGAAACGTCAATTTTAGACCTTTTTTTTTCAGAGGCATTCCCTGTATTGGAATGGGATTTCTCCCAGAATAAACACTAAACCAAATAATTTATTTAATTTTTCTGTTTATTATCTGCACTGAGTGCTTAGGGAACATTCTACAGTTTAGAGGTCACTAATAACTCTCCAAATGAGTGAAACTGAGAACTATATCCACCTCATGTTCTTTCCAGAGGGAGTAACCCAGCCAATCTCTCTGCATATTTATAACTTAACTGAGCCAATGCTTTGCTCAAAAAAAAAGTTTGAATCCATAAAATGCTGTCAACTTTGAAATCCTGCTGAGTATTCATTTAAACACATCAGTCTATTAGTTTCTACATCACATGGGCTGAGGGAAGGGTTTAACCTCTCCTTCTGTATTTTAGAGTTTATTCTAAAAGACCTGTTCTTTCAGAAAAGTTCAGAAGACTCAACTTGTGTCACTAACCAATTTGTTAGGGTTTGATTTTTGCCTTCCACCTGCTTTGATGAGGGTTTTATTGTTTAGGGGTTTTTTTCTTTTTTCTTTTCTTTTTTCTTGTTTCATGGGAGCATTGTGAAACGAGAAGTGCAGATTATGCTGGCACCAAAAAGAGGAAGTGCTTGTGGGTAACATGCAGCTCTGTACCATGATGTTGTACGGCACTGGTGTCAGAGGATCTCAGAGTCAGAGGACCCCAAAGGCTGCTCAGATTTAACCAAAACAGCAGCCACCACTAGTTCCAATTACATTGATGAAAGGTATAATGAAGACTTTTAAGGTCTATCCTGTGCCTATGGCCATGCTGCTTCCTCCATAGTGCAGAGCTCTTATCTTCTCCCTTCTGAGCTTGGACAGACCTTCCCAGACAGCTTCAGGTGGCCCAATATGGCTGCTCAGTCCCTGGCAAACCTCTTTTTTTCCCTCTTTTTGTGCAGGAATCATACCACTTCTCAGTGGAAACACACTATGGTTTCTAAATCTATCTAGGACAGACATAATCCCTGTAATGTCATACTCTAATGAATGCTGGTTATAAAGGTTTTTACCAGATTATTGCCTGCCTCTCTAGGATTCAAGTCATTAGTTCATTTTCTGAAGTAAACTTCTATACACAAGCTGTCCTTCATTGGAAAAAGTAGACTTTGGCAACAAGTTTTCAGCCTCACTTTCCCAAGGTTGAATTTCCTGAACAGGAGATTTTGGAAGTCAATAGGATCTTTTAAAATTAAAATCAAGTAAAACCTTCCATCTTCTACTGGATGATTACATTTGGAGGTGGATTTTTCTGGTTTTTAAGAAGACACACTTTTTTGTTCCCTTAAGACAACACAAATTGTCTTGATCTAAATAATATAACCTTCTTGCTAACATTAATTAATAAGAGAAAACTTTTTCCCACAGAGTATTTCTCCTTCCCTCTGGCAAAGCAGTCAACCAAAAAAAGAGAAAAGAAAAATCACATCTCTCACAAAAAAGGTGAGTGTACAGACACACACACAGGGGGGCACCCCCACAGGAGTCTCTAGGAGAACCAGGAGCATATTGACACCGGAGATCTGCTCCATTTCTTCTTCAGATCACACTGTCTCTTACCTATTGAGAATTCTGCAAGCCTGACTGCAATGTATAACATTGAAGTGAAGATCACTCTAGTCAGGAGCACAGATAAAATCAATGGCTTATAGCTGCTCACATTTGTCAGTTGAAGTGGTCAAATTCTTCATGATATGTGATCCATTTGAAAGAATTTTCTTCTGATTGATTTTCATGTATTTTCCACTTTCAAGGCACTGAATGAATCACAGATTTTTTGAAAAGCAATTGCTATTCAAACACGGTGTACTTTCGTTGTTTTTTTTTTAGCTGCCTATATATATATATACACACACAGGACTGATGATTTGACCAAAGCACAGGAAGACTTTATTTAGTTTTCCACCATAATCCATTTAGCATTTGTCATTGACAGGTCTAGGAAAAAAATGTGTTGCTTTGCAGGTGGTAACTTATTACTTCACATCATTTAAACTACACTGGATGACTGTGTGTTAACAGCTGAGTGAGAAAAAGTGACTTCTTCCCAGTCCATTTCAAGCTCTTCATCAGAGGACAGCAGTGCACCAGCTGCCTGGAGAGTTCAGAGGGACCCCAGCTCACTCAGTTGCCAAAAGAAATATTCACGGAGCCACAGCCTTGAGCAGCACTGCCACAGAAGCCTACAGCAATTTAACTGACTACCAGAAAGCTGGTTCACCTCATAGTCACAAAAAACAGTGAAAAGTGTCGATTGTCTTTATCTGACTTAGTGTGCTGAACTGGCCCAACAAAAGTCCACAGGAGAGCTCCTATCAGGAGGAGGAATGTGAGCCTGGAGTGTGGGTAAGGATGTAGGAATCAGCAGATGGATTGGTGAGGGATACCATGTAACAGCACTCTTAATAGAAGATGTATTCTATATTCTAAGATGTGAGCTGCCTTTTGCTTTTGGATATTGATCACAGCTTGGCTGATGTGCAGGAATCTGTCAGACCATGATCTCCCCATGTTGATACATTAGATTTTCAAATAGATCACACCAAATTACCAAACATTGTTCTCATCCCTTGGCTAAACTTATGACACTAGTGAACTACAAGTAGCATGCAAAGATTTAAAAAAAAAAAATGAAAACAGTGTTTTCAAATTTAGCAAAACCTGTTCTACAATCTCACTTGTCTCAGCAGTTCCCACAACATGACACAGACAAAGGCATCAATGTCATAACAAGTTTTGACTGATTTTTTTGAGTCCCAAAAATTATAACCACAGCAGATCAACTTTCCAAATGCTTCTCAAAGACAGGTTTCTGACTCCAGGGCTATCCTCACAAGGGAAAATTTACTTGATTTACTATATTCTGACTCTTAAACCATGGCACCATGTATCCTTACATGCCAAGCTAGTGTGACAGTCCTTCTTCCTTTGAGGAAGGGCAGCAACCAACCTGAACTCAGAGCTGGATGGAGCTGCCTCAGGCTTTGGATGGCAAATAATCTTGCACAGGATTTATTACTATTATGACCCTCTCTCATCAGAAATCTCTTAAGCAGACTCTGACAACAATCTCAGCTTTCCATTCTGAGCTAGAAGGGAGCCCTTTGATTTCATCCGCATGCTCTCCAATTTAGTTGTTTACCAGGTAAGGTTCTTAGCCCAAAGCTGCCATTTGTTTCAGTGACCCTGACATCTCTATATTTGCTATCTGTTCCAGAAATTTCTTTACCTGGAGGCTTTCCTCAGTGTTCTTTTCCCCACTTGTAGGAACACCACTCCTAAACTCAGTATCCTGAGGATGTAACTCTTGCCTTCCACTGAGTTTGAAGTTTGAAACCAGAACTAACTGTGTTCAAAGAACTGCTGAGTGGAAGCAACTGGTCTAAAAGAGTGACCCTGGAATTTCAGATCATAACCATGTCATAACCATGTCATAACCTGCTTGAGGTTGGTCTACCTTTGTTCCCTCTATAGTAAAGGACAAGCATTAGTCGTAAATTCTGAATAAGACAACTATCTCATATTCAGTCTAGATTATCCCTCCATACCCAACAAAAAATACCATTTTCCAGGTTTGAACAGGAAGGGAAGAACAGTTTGAGAGATGGGAAGATACAGAAATTTTGGGCTTCTTTTTCTTCATTTTTCAGGATACTAAATGGTTTAACATATTGACAGCAAGACCTAAACACTAGCATATTGTCTAGCTAAACATTAGCATATTGTCTTAGTAACCATATGAAATATTTCAACCACTTCTGAAATGTATCCTTGTTTCATGGGAGGTATCAGAAACCCCAGAAATACTTTGAGACTGTTGGAAAATGGCATCTCCAGATGTTGCTGTTGCCTCCTTTCACTTGCTCTGAACATTCCCTAAAAGGGTACAACAGAATAATGAGTAAGATTGGATTAAAATTATGAGGATGCAGAAGTTTTAAACTGTTTAGAAAACACTTTGCAATCTGAGGACAATAATTGCCTTAGCCACTTCCTCCAACAGTTCCCTCAGAACCCATGCATGTACCCCATCAGGACACATGAACTATTGAACCTTCATGTTACTTAGATGTTTTCAAACCCGATTTTTCCCTACAGTGTGCAGTTTTTCATGGCCTCAGTCCTTGTCTTTGCCTTCTGCAACCTGAACAGTGTTGCTGGAGCATTTGTGAGTGAAAACTGAGGCAAAAGAGTCATTGAGTACCTCATCCTTCTCCATCTTCTGGGTAACCAGGTCTTCCATTTCCTTCTAGAGAGGACCCACACTTTTGCTAGTCTTCCTTTTACCATTGACATACTTATAGAAGCTTTTAATACCTCAACAATGCTGCTTTGCTATAATGAGTGAAGTGATATTACAGGGAGAAGAAAACCCACCACCACCTTGACAATATGCAGTAACAGAAGCTAATGCACTAACCCTTTGGCATTACCTGGGCACATAATGTTGGATCTGCAATGAATCTCTATGCCAGAGTGTGTAAAGAAATTCAGTAATTACCATTGATTATGCTCTTTTAGTATCCTCTTTAACGTTACAATAAAATAAAGTATGACAGGTTGGGCTCCAAATTGGAGCTTGAATTTCAGTACAAGGGATCCAAGTAAGAATTTTTCACTGCCAAAGGCCTGCTGAAGCCAGCAGGGCAGTGCTGCTCCTGCTATCTCAGGTTTGGGCACCTACCCCATCTTCCAGTAAATACCTGCATGGCATAACTAGCAACATGCCAGTCATCAGTGGTTTCTGAAGCTAAGGGTGCTGAAAACAGCTGCCCCTGCGTGTGCCTCTGTCACTCTCACTACCACTAGGCCTGTCATTTCACCAAGGTGCTTCCACAACTGCAATCTGCTCACCTGCCACCCTTTTCCTTTCCAGCATGGCTCTTAAGTCCTTCCTTGAATACCTCTTTCACTGCCGTCTCAGCCTAGTCCTGCTACTGCCCACCATAAGGTTTGAAATGGCTCCTCTTTCATGAGTCCAAGCAGTAGATATTATAAACAGGTCCTCCTGATCTCTTTTATAAAGTAATACAGTATTTATTAAAGAACTTACTTGTGGTCAACATCCTCATAGCGGGAAGGGCAAGTATCAATCTCTTCATTCTCATGAAAGCACTTGAGGAAATGACATGAAGCTGAGTCAGGAGAAGTTTAGGTTAGTTATCAGGAAAAGGCTTTTAGCTCAGAAGGTGGTTGAGCACTGGAACAGGCTCCCCAGGGAAGTGGTCACAGCACCAAGCCTGACAGAGCTCAAGAAGTTTTTGTATCATGCTCTCAGACACATGGTGTGACTCTTGGGATGTCCTGCATGGGGCCAGGAGTTGGACTCGATGATCCTGATGGGTCCCTTTCAAATCAGCATATTCTATGATCCTGTGGTTCTAACTATACTATAATATACTTAGCTTAAGCTTTACCTCCTGCTGCCCTTCACATATCCATGCACAAATATGAAAAGATATACCTTTATTTGGCTGTGCCTGTCAGTAATCTCTCCTCTTCAATAAAGTGTTTGAGAAAAGACAGAAAAAAGAGCATGGAAAATCTATTGAAATATCAGAAGAGATTTGACAGGTTGTAAAACCTTCTAATAACGACAGAAAAGCCTAAAAGGAAAAATATAAATTTCAGCTCAATTTTTTAAAAACTCAATCCTACCTCCAAGTCAAAAATATTTGGCTATAATCAATTAGCTAACAAGCACATTAATATTAACTTAACTTGAAAGCTGTTCCTTAATAAACAGGGAAAGTAATTAACAACAGAAGAAGCTGAAACAATCAGCCTTTTCAATGGCTGAGAACAATGATCTATTTCACTGTAACCACAGCAAAAAAGGGAATTTTATATCATCACACTGCGTATCTCTTTTTGAAAAGTTCCTGTGTCCTAAAGTACTTGTTTTGCTAGTCACCATGGTCTGGTTTTGTACCTGTGGCTTGTTTTCCTGTTTTTCTGACCCCCGCCCAGACACTGGTGGTTCTCTTTCTTTGATTTCTGACCAGTGCACTCACCAGCTATTTCAGTTTTCTGACTCTGGATTGCCTGGGTTATTCCTTCTGGTCTGCTTACCAGGTATATGACCTTTATGCACCAGAAGTAGCTGGGTAGTCTGGTTGTGCATGTCATGTGTTTTTGTACCATCTGACAGTGCTTTATGCCTGAACAATCGCAGTTGGAGGACATGTTCCAAGCTCAGGAGTAACATGACAGGTTTTGAGTTAAGTGTCTAAACTGCTAGCAGATCTATGACCTCTCTCCATGGCTCTGACCCCACCTAAGATCTGACTCACTCCCTGTAAGCATCTAATTTTCTGCACTAGGTGTGAAAAAGCCAAACTCCCTGCTGAGGTACCTCAGATAGATGGGGGGCAGTACACAGCTCCCCACCATACAACAGGGATAAGAGTCCTGACGCACTTCACAGAGATGAAGTAAGGCAAAATGTCAAAAAGATTCTGAGACCTTCACATACAAGTTTAGTATGGACAGTAGAACCATCACAAATAGGATGGAAAAGAACCTTGAAAAATACTCTACTCCATTATCTAAAACAGATAGGCAAGCACAACTTGTGCCATTCCTTTACACTCCATCCACCTTGTCTTTCCTTCCTTCAACCTCTCATTTTCTCTGTTCTCTTCATCATAGCTCTGTAGCTCACTTCTTTAGCCCTCAAAGCAGCTGGGAATACAGTCCGAGTGCAAGGTGCTACTACAGGGAATAAAGTTGATTGTAATAAATAAGGAGGCAGAAAACTACTGCAGATGAAATAAAATGCTACATATGAGTCATTAAATATTGAACTAAATCCGGGCTGCATAGCCAGACTCAATCTGTTTTTACTGATGGTTAATGATGGGCTTTTATAATTTTCAGTATTCTGATGGATGGGATGACATCAGTTGTTTAGGTTGAGTAAGACAGAGTGAAAAGGGTGCATTTTACTATTCTCACTAAAAGGCTGATTCCTATACAGGGCTGAGGACTCAGGATGCCTCAGTATTTTTCTGGTTGGACTCTCAGTTTCTCCGGTGTTAATAAAAGCTGTGGCATTTTGAGGCAGTTTGGTTTAGGCAGTTTATAAAAGGTCCCCAAATACAAGCCTCAGGATTGATTACCCTTGTCTGTTTTTAATGAAAATTAGCAATGTGGGTGGCAGTAGGGTTTTATAATTACCAGACCACTGAAATTAAAAAGAGCGGAGACATTCCCCAGAACTCTGAGACCATTCCCCTCCAGCCAGGTTCACCACCGCATGGTGACTGCAGGGAGATACACTCTGCTGTAAGGGAGAGAAAATAAAAATTAACCTCTGATCTACAAAAGCACTGGAGCCACTGGCAATTAAGATGTTATTTAATAAGATGCCATGCTTTGAATCACTAAAATTAATAGCTGGAGGAAACTCTCTGCCACACTGCTCTTTTCACCACTCAAACTCAGATATGTCAACCACCTGAGGAGGTTAGAGAGCAGTAATTAAATTAATAAAGCATGGCCTGGCTACTAGAGAGAAAAACAGAGAGAAAAGTGATTGCAGGTAATTACTGAATGTATTGCTGTCATTTAATTTTTTTTTCTGTTCTTGAGACTGGTAATTTTTTTGCTGCTCTTGTGCTTGATGGGGTCTCCAGCTAGAAATCACCAGCCAAGCCAAAATTGTTCATCATACTATCAAAAGGGGTTGAGGTGACAGTAGAAGTGCCAGCATCCCTCAAAAATATCAAGAATTCTTTGCCGGATGACTGAAAATGTAAAAGATTTTTCTCTTTTTTTTTTCTTTTTTTAGAAAAAAATGCCCTTTACTGAGAAAATTTTGATGAAAAGAAGAAATTTATGATCAGTTTCCACTGGAGCCCTTTTTTTAATAAA
>WEIV01020608.1:50365-63064 GCA_013390005.1 Calyptomena viridis
AGAAGCAGGTAGAGAAGGGGTGGGAGCCACAGCATTTTCCAGAAGCCTCTGTATAGAGAGCAGATGTCAATCAACATCCTGAATTGGTAGTAACAACTCTCATCAGAGCTTAATGCCTCAAAAAGCCACCTTCTGTGTTGGGGAGAGCTGTTATGGAGGAGTCTGGGGAATGGATAACATGTAAAGACCCTTTTGATGGGCTCAGGGTTAACCACCATTACAATCAATTATTCATAGTTCCCATGGACTTAAGACAAATAAAGTATTAAAAATTTACATCTCTCTTCCTCTCCACTCCTCCTTGGTATCATCACCTATTAAGTATAGCTGTTGAATGTGAGCATTTGCTACTAATCAGCAGTAATGATAATTGCAACAAAAGTACAAATGCCTTAACCAGGGAGATATGCTTTGTCTCTCATTAAACCCAGACTAATAGAAAATACTTCAACTTTTTCTCTTATATTCCAGAATCTCTGATTCCACATTAATTTAAGATTTATTATAATTGAAGATACAGGGCTACATATTGGTCTGCTGAGCATCTCTAAAGTCTGTGATGACTGTGATTTATGCAGTTTTAGGAACCGAGTAATTCTGTTATAATATATTTTTATTTTTTAGACATTTTGTTCTTTCAAAAANTCTTACAAAGCGTCACTTGTATTGCACACCTATAGCAGAGCTCAGGAAAGATTTTCCACAATATTTCTTTCCTTTACAAAAGACTGACTGGACCAAAGCAAAAATGCTTTATGGCAATTTTATCAGAGCATACCTAGTTATAGCCAATACACCTATGATAAAGCTACTCACCTGGATTTCTGATACTCAGGGGAGCCCCCCAGGTTACAAAGTGAGTCTTTTCTGTGACTTACTGAATATTTCATTATTTATACTAAGTGGAATAGCCAGGAGGAGAGATGGAAAATGTTTTCTATGCCAGGATGACAAATAGGCCAGTAATTCATTCTAGGCTTTGTTAGATTGTTT
This sequence comes from Calyptomena viridis, assembly GCA_013390005.1. NCBI lineage: Eukaryota > Metazoa > Chordata > Aves > Passeriformes > Eurylaimidae > Calyptomena > Calyptomena viridis. The sequence continues at coordinate 51,359 of WEIV01020608.1, forward strand.
TAAAAGCAAAAAAAAAAACTTGGGCTTTTGCATTTAAGCAATTCAACTGTGTCCTGGCTAGGGCATCCTAGCAGTCAGAACAAAGAGAATAAACCACTCTTTTCAGTGTGCACCTGGCTGGTCACTTCTGTGTGCTGGAAAATAACCCTGTAGGTATTACCAAACTGTTTCTTTTTATCCAATTGCATCTAACTGACACATTAACAATGTAAAATTTGGAAATTCTCAGAGGAGCACTTGGAAACAGATTGGACTGTGCATATTTGTAGTTTACAGATGTTGCTAAGAAAGGGATGGACTTGTATCATTTTGCATTTGTCCCTGGAGAGAGAGAGGACCTTGAGGCATTGCAGAGGATTCCAGCTCTCCTGCTGACCTCCACACTGCACAGGCAAATTGAAGAACCTGCCAGCCAGCTAAAACACAGTTTCATTGGGAAAAGGAAATCCACAAGGTGGAAAATGGAAAGTCTCAAAAGATTAAAATGGCCATGATTTCCAAAAAGAGGAGACAGCACATGTAACCCACAAAAGCATGTTTTTATGTTTGGCATATGGCAGGTGACAACTATCAAGAAATCCAAATGCTTTCTTACAATTTTCTTGTGTATTGCATAAACTGCTGTAGTGATGGACCAAAATCATTGAGAGCACATCAAATGGATTCATCTGTCTTCTAAGTGCACTGCACACAGGATTTGCTGCCCATTTGAGCAGGACTTGGAGAAATGCTGAACACTTGAATTTGCATTTGCCTTGTAGTTCTCCCTTGGCATATCCTGAAAAGATCCTGTTGAGTATTTCAGAGCTCCTGGACTCTTCACCATGTAGGAGTTTAAGGTCCAGACAAGAGTAAGGACTAATTTGATTTGTCTGTGTTCACGTGAGACAGCTCAGCTCTGTCTTTCAGCACAGAAAACACCAGTAAACCTACTCTCAAGTTTAAAATGCTGCCTAAAACCCTAATTCATCAAGGTACTTAAACAGGACTGAAATCTGAAATGGGGTGCTGAGTGGGTGCAATAATTCATTCCTTTGTCAGTGGAGGTTGTGAAGTCAGTGCTGTTAGGTCAGCACCAGCTGCCAGAAGCAAGGACCCTATTCACACCACATCACTACATTTTACTGCACTTTATAGAGAGTCAGGGAGTTGTATTGGAGGAAGTGATGAATGATTCACTAATTGCTAAGGCTGCCAAAACATAGCTCTCATTTGGTGCTGTCTCAGACCCTCCTCTTTAGCCCCTGGCAGGTTACACAAACTTTTTTCTGTTGACTGTCCTGGGAGCCAATGTCTGACTGTCCTGAAGCCCAGGTGGTCTAAATCAGTAGTGACTCTTCATTTAAACCCTAGAGTCTGGTACCCATCCTAGGCAAGTATATGGCCTGGGTGCCATAGGAACTATCATTCTTTTTCCATCCCTCTCTAGCACATATTCATTAATCTAGGAAGGAAATGTGCTGCAAGTCCCACATTGTCTCCACAGATTCCAGCTTTGCTTCCAGAACAAATAACCGGAAATAAGAATGATTTCAGCACTCACAAAATGGTATTCAAGTGAAAAAACAAAATCTGTAAAGTTATACCATGTAAATTGTACAGCCTTCAAAATCAGAGTACATTTTTGAAGCATGTACTTTAATTAAAAATTATCTATTAGAACTAATTCATATTCAAAATTTCTTTTTAAAAGCCAAATGTAGGGGTTTTTTATCAAAGCAATATGTTATTCTTCTTTCAAAGTAAGCTCTAAGAGTGACCTTGTAATAACATACTACAGGAAACTTAATAGAGGAGAAAGTAAAGGAGTAAAGAGGACATAGTGTATTTCTCCAGATAATGTAAATGTATACTACATATTCATAAACAATATACAATGACAAACTCTGACATAAATATTCTCATATGTAGTGTTCTTTAACCATAATGAAAGGGGAAACTGGGGCTTTCTTGGGGGATGGGTGTTCTTATGTGTGATCATATCTGTCTTCTTACCATGAAGCATTTTAGTCTTCAACCATTTTTATGATTTTGCAGAGGCTTAAAGAAAAAAATAAGGTCATAAAGGTGGTGAAAAGTGAGGAAACTTGTAATATGTTTGAACTCAGTGGTTAAAATGGAAATACCAAACTCTGTATGAGATTTGTCCATTCGGCAGAACACGTCTGCAAAGGACCAGTATGTCTATCTGACATTTTTAGAGGTGTCACTGTAGTTATCCAGGCACATTATGACCATTGATTGTCCTCCAAAGACCCATTTATTTCAGCAGAGCCATGTTGATCTGCCTGGCTGCAGGGCAGCCTTCAATTCTCAGGCATAACATAAAGCAAGGGAGGCAGTAAACATCCCACCAACAAAAGAATGTCTTTTGCCTAAGTGGGAAGTTTGTTGATTTAACTGGAAAACAAATGTATATCACAAAAAAAGAATTGTGCTACAATGCAAGAAACCTACAAATAAGGTCTTCAGGCAGGCCATGGGAGGAACAATAAAAACCTCAGGGCATAAATCTGTCTATAGTCAGCCTTGTTTGATATCACAAACTATAATTACTACCTGCGACTGTATCCCCAATAACAATAGCATGTAATGCAGTAGAAACCCAAGCTTGTTTCAGCAACATTTTTCCTCAATATATATATATAATACTCAAAAACCTATCAAATATATGATATTTTAAATGCATTGCTGCCTATCCTTCCACATCATCCCCAAGGTCTTGGCAAAGTCTGCATCAAGTCCTGAGAGAACTGTCTGCCTCTGTGACATGAATTTTTCTCAGTCCGTGTTGAGGAATACCTAGGTTAACACTACCACCCATACACAGACTGGGAAAGAGTCTCAATCTAAGCTTGTATTCAAGAAGGGTAGTAAGAAAAATAACATATAGAAAATTTTGTACCATCTGTACCTGTACCTGTACCAGCTGGTGCCAGGTGACTCAGAGGTTGACAGGGTGAAGGCATACCCCATCAGTTTCTAATACCAATTATATACACCTGTCTGCATCACACTTAGCACCTTTGAATGCCTTCCCTGAACAAACTGTTGTGCAGCTGGATCTGCCAGGGAGACTGCCTGAAGTACAAGCCTAGAGTAAACTCTGGATTTGTAGTGAAAGGCTTAAACTGTTTTACTGCTGTCTCTTGAGTTGTCCAACAGCCTGATTTGAAAGCCAAGTCCATGTTATAACATTCAGGTATACCGACAAATTACACAAAAGAGAAAATTGCAACATGTATAGATATCATTCTTTTGGCAAACCCCCTCTGTGTAAATGAAGTTACACTGGCAAAATAAACATTTTGATGGAAAAGTATCTGTCCTTTAAATTGGTACTTTATAAATGCAAAAGTCCTATTACCAAAACAAATCAGACCTACATTAGGGACCTTGGCCAACATCTCTCTCCCAGCGTAATCTTTGTAACATGAACCAGACCTAAGAGGATCATTAAAAAACACTCACAGAAGAATGAATTTAAGATTAGCAGAGATCAGGATCAGATTTGAAAGGCAATTTTGTTTGGGAGGAACTTAAAGGAAAACTTGGTGATCTTAGTATTAAAGGCAGGGAACATGTCCTCAAAATGCCTGCATTTCTGGCTGAAATCACATTTCATTAAAACACTAGAAAATGAAAAAAAGTCATACCATTTTTGAAAGTTTCATGGACCATGTTGCATGAAGTATGTGAGGGCTTTTTTAATTTTATGCAAATAAATTACTTTCTTGAAAGTGTCAGTCTTTAACTGCACACTTGCTACATCACACTTTCAAGAAACAGAAGTAGAAATAGAATAAATATGTAATAGAAAAATAGAATAGGAAAAGGAACTTCCTTTGGTGAAGACTCTTAGATGGAAGAAGGACACCTGAATAGCAAGTTGGCCTCATTGTCCCTCATAGAAATGCCCTTGAGCCACGTGCTTTGAAATAATCAATACTGTTTTCTGTAGAAGAGCAGGAACTGAGTGTTTCCTTGAAGCAGAAATCAAACCCCACAGACCTGGCAGAGCAGGGAAACAGAAGAGCTGTCCTAAGAGTGTAGGCAATATAAAGAGATTAGTCAGATGACACAGGGAGGAAGCACTAAACTTGCAGACTGAAAGACCATAATCCTAAAGTGATTTAGGCACCCAGTTCTTATTTCCTAGAAAATGCCTAAAGGAAGTGTTGCAAAGCCAGCAGAAGATCTGCCACTGGTTTTTTATCAACTCTGAACCTAAAAACCAAAAAACCACAGGAAATCAAAGGGGGAAAGTCACCTAAGAGGGATCGGGTTCCAGGATTAATTTGGAAATCTTATCTGGGTAACTTAGCAAACTCCCAGATAGTACCAAGCAGCCAGTGATAACCTAAAGGGATGTGACTTCCTACCTTGCACAAGTGGGCAGTTGTGATAAAAGACCGTTTTTATTTCCATTGTAAAGAAAAGTCAATGTTCATTTGTTTGGGAAGCCTCCTTGACAGAAAGCTTTATCAGCCATGAAATTAGCCCTTCATGCTCTCTTAAGCCAATAGGCCAGGACAGAGTCACCGACTGCACCTGATGCTTGCAGTTAGTTCTGATTAGCAGCCCCTCATGGATTTCAAACAGCAGCCTCCTTAAATGCAGGCTGTAAAACTTCACTGGCTGCACTAAATCAATAGGGAGACGAGAGACAAGTTTGGAGAGGAGATGGGAGAAATAAACAGACACTAAAACTACAACATTATTATGTGTTTGGCAAATAGCCACCAAAATTGCTCAATATACTGTATAAACAAAAATGTACACTTACACACACACACAGAGTCTGTCTGGCAAAGCAAAAAAAAAAAAAAATACAACCTCTTACACAATATGTAAATTCTCTAGGGCAAATAAGAAGCAAGCAGTTATATTTAGCAAGGTAATAAAACTGTATTTTAAAGCCCTGGAGACGATTCATGCAAATGCCCTCTGTACTCTCAGTGCTTAGGGGATTCTTACTTGGCTACAAGATGATTGCTGGAAACTCATAAAGTGCCACCAGAAAGCCCAGCTGAGCTTACAGTCTCTCTGTTGGATGTGATCATTAGCTACTCAGAACTTCACAGCTGTGCTGTCACCAGGATGACATCCTTGCACCGTCAGAATTGTGAACCCTGAGGATACCTCAGCAATAGACTTAGCAACACAGAGAAGGAAATGGCAAACTCATCTTGGGAATGTCCCTGCATGTAAGCAGACCTTTTAAAAGAGGAAGGAGAAAGCCTAGATATAATGTGTATGATGAGGTTTTCGGGAGGATCCAGAGTACCTGGCACAGAGTCAGTGGAAGGATGACAATGGCTGGGTCAATCCTTGACATTACACAGGAAATCGGCAACACAGTGTAATACAGGCAGAAAAGGAGAGGAGAGGATAGGTTTCATCTCATCTAATTTTCTACATCTGTAATGTAGACAGCTCTAGCTGAACTAGAGTCCCCTTGCTGACAGATGAAAATTGGACTCTTTAATTGTAATTCACCTTACATATTTATAGGGAATTATTTTTGCTCTGAAAATGTCTATTTCTACCTACTGTCTGGAACAGAAACTTAAGGCAAATTCTATTCAGAGTGACAGTGACAGTGACAGTGAGAAAGATAGATTGACATGGAGCAAGTTCTGTTAAAGAGTTATTAGAAAATGTGCTACTTTTTACAGTTTGCTTTATATAATCCTACAGAATAGAACAGAATTAATTTCTTTCTAGTAATATTTTATTAAATAGACTTTAAAATTCCTCTCAGTCATATTGGAAGTACCTTTAGAGGGAATTTGCTTCAACTGATTTAACTTCTCTTCCACATCACAAAAGTCTTCCTTGTAGATTCAGATCAGAACCAGGGACTTTCTCAGAAGGAATCCGAATGAATTTTTGCCACACAATGATAGGATTCTACTTAAAAGCATAATAAAGTCACCTGAATGGAATGGAATGGAATGAAAGAGGTTGCACTAGGGATAGGCTGCAGTTTGAAAATATGGAGTCATTCTCAGACTAAGCAAACACTTCCACAGTTGTGGACTGCAACCAAGGCTTACAGCAAAGTCAGAATCTTGAAAACCCCATGGACAGCTCATTATATATATACGTCCACATCATGTAATAAAGAGTACAGCAGGGGCAGACTCTGTGAGTGTGGGAGCCTGACACAGTTAGTACGAGCTCAGCATTCTCCTCTGCTTCTGTGCCCCCATGTGTAAAATTAGGATAATAATATTGCTTTCATCTTCCTCACCATGGTATTGTGACTATTAATTAGTTTGCATGTGCAGAGACCTGAATAAATGTAAGTTTTAATCAGGTCTTGATGAGCTTGGGGAATGCAGCAGGGTCTGGGCAGAGGGCAGAGGGACAAGTCTTACCAATCCCATCTGCCTGGCACAGGATGTTGCCAATGGCATTGCCCTGCTAACGGTCTCGCTCCTCACACCCCTTCAGGTGGCACCTCTAGCTGTCTATGTGAGGACCCTGGTTGTTTGGACATCTGATTCATGATACCTCTGGCCTCCCTAGCTGATGTGACTTGTCTCTGGCAAAGGGCTGTCCATATTTCTTCCACTAGGAAGGGTATAGTTTGGAGCAACATCAACCAGCTACTCCTATTACCCCATAACCTTGCTGAATTTCTTGCTGCCAGACATTCACAGGGATTAAAAGTAAGATTCAGTTTCACAAAGTGTTTTGAAAGTGTATGATTAAATTAGCTAAAGGAAATTAGTGGAATGTCATGAGTGGAATTGTGCCAAGGGCTTGCATCTTTGCATCACAAACCTTTTGCTGCCTCTCTCGGGACCACTGGATTTCCCCTTTCCCCCACTTGTTTTTCAGTTGGGTGGTTTTTTGCTACTAAGGTTGTTTTAATAATTCTTTAGTCATCAATCCCTTTTGAACTGAACCAAATGTTTGTACTCACTCTGTTTTCTCTGGGAGTGTTACCTACTGCGGTATAAAGTACTGAAGTGAGCTGTCATTTTGCTGCTACCTTTTTGTCCAGGTCTGATATTCTGGGATTGATGATGCTGCATAGGACAAAACTTTCTCAAAGACAGTGTGATTTTTCACAAAGCACAGAACCGAGTTCTGCAGGAAGCTAAACACTGTGTTCAGAGGTAGAAACTTGGAAATATATGTAAAAAAAGTGCTTTTGTTGCAGGTGGAATAGAGAACTCAGAAAAGGCAGAAGCATAACCCCTTGAATTAATGATGAATCCCAGTACTCAGAGATGTGTCTTTTAAACAACCTTTGATAATTGGCCTCTCGGTAGCATGTAGTGCACATCCTGAAATAATGGAATGGAAATCAGCATCAATCAACACAGCATGAAGCTCCTTCTTTTCCAACAAACACATATCCTTGCTAAACACTGGTGGCTGTTTGTCCTAAATTTAACAACAATTAGGGCCTGATCCTCAGCTCTGCCTGAAGGAATGAATGTCCTCCACATCCATCCAAGTTCATCAAGAAACACAGAAATATCTCAACTCTCCTAGAAGACATTCTGCAGAATCAGACCCTTAATAGTTTGATAGCTTGAATGCCAACATTGCCCAGAGCACTTAAACCAATAGAGTCAGACATCCCTGTACATTTATATACAACAAAACAGAGAAAACAATAACAGAGATCAAAAAAAAATTCAGTTGCTATGCTTCTCCTGTGGATCTCAAGAGCCAGGAAACCTGTAGCAGAGTTAAGAGGGGTTACAAATGGGAAAGAGAAGAGATGGCGTTGATGTGGGGAAGTGTAAGTAATTGATATGAAGATTCACTTCATGTCAGAAAGACAAACTGAGCTAATTTTCTATGACCATCCCAAGAGGAATTGAGTCTCATTTTATTTCAGCTATGCAAAAAAGGGTATTCTGCCATGTTTCTCCTAAAGTTTCTCATACCTGCATCAAGGCATTTTGCTAGGCTGAGAATGCAGAAGGGAGGTGGGGGGTTACAAAAATGTGCACCACACTCTGTCCCTGCCTCTGTTCTAATCAGTCAGAAAAATTTTGCCAGGGCTCTGCAGCTGCTGGTGAAGACATCCATATTCTCTTTCCATCCATGACCCCTCACATTTGAGGGGTCATTTTCAGCCTTTCTCTCTAAGACAATTGCAAAATACTTTGGTGAAAGTAATTGTAATAAGGATGGGCAGCACCTTTAGCTTTGACCCAGCTCATTTCTTTTCAGAACAGCCCACTAGAAAATAAAAGAGGAGCAGTCATGAGCAGAACTCATGAAGCCAGGGAAGCACTAGTCTGCAAGTGCCAAATGGTGAGCAACACACAGACATCAAGACTGCCATCAAGATGTAAAGTAAGATATCCAGTCCTCTGACTGGAGCTGGAATTCATGAAAATATAGGGGTGTCAAGGGATGAAAAGGCCAAATCTCAGTGGTGCCATCATACAGTGAGATACCATGAAGATTATGGGCATATGTGTAAGGGCTTTACTGTCACAGAGGAGAATATCCTACACCAAGCTCTTCTCTTCCCACTCTGGGAAAAAGTGAGAAATGTCCATTATCAGTTGTCCATCATCTTGGCAGCTGATAAAGGGAGGGAGCCTCTTCTCTCTCCTCGTAGTTATGACAGACCTGAGTGCAGTAAGTATTGACCTGCTGCTCCCGACAGACACCATCAAGTGCCAAGTCCTAGTGGCTTTTGAAGGTGAAGAAGACAGCAAGTTCATCACCTTTGTGAGGCAGCCAAAGTAAACCCCACTGAGGTCACAAACAGGGTGTTTCTTTAATTGTTAAACTGAGAGTACTCAGAAGAAATGCAGTTAAATCAATGAATTATAATTGTTATTCCAGTGCATAAACAAAAACCAGACTATTTCTCTCATTTCTTATCCTTTTCTGAGATTTAGAACATGTACAATTCAAATGCTTCCATTTTCTCTTAGGAATTAGACTCATAATATTTAATGCAAATGAAGAACTGGATGAAAACTTCCCATAAAACAATAGTCTGCTGGAAAGTGCTGATCTGACAAAATGTAAAATTTTATAGTAGTAACTTGATTGGTAAGTTTCACTGGAGAAATTTTGCCTAAGTAAGGTCAAATGTCTCATTTTCCATCCATCTAAAAGTTATAGAGATGTTTGAAATAATACTATTGAAGATAGAGTTAGAATACTATAATACTATCTTTTTGCCACAGTCAACTTTTATCTAAATTAAACATTTGGACAAACTTGGAGTGAAACGTTTTAAAAATACACTTTTCAGAGCATGAGAAAAAATATCTATACTGTCAGCAACAACACTTAAACATACATGATAATAGTAACAAAAGGATAGTAACATTACTTCTATCTTTAGTGTTTGTTTTATAATTTTAGAGGAACTGGTCTTACCCTCACAGCTTTTTTTTTTTTCTTCTGCCGTGTAATTGCTTCAACCTCAGAATGATTCTACCTCTTTTGGAAGTTTTCAAATCCTTCCCAGGATTTGATCAACAGGAGTCAAACCCTCCCATATTTTCCTAATGGGACTACTTGGATGACCAGATAGGAGACAGCATTTGCAGAACTAGCTGTTTGCACTAGATTTGTGTGATTGCACTAGACGAATATAGAACCCATATTTAGGAGCCTGGACAGAGAAACCCATTGAGGTAATAATAATGAATAATAAAAATTAACAAAGGTTAAAAAGTAACAATTTCTGTAGCTATGCATTAAATTCACTCCACGCAGAGACCAAATATCTTGGAAAATCCAGCCTGAAAGTGGCCAAATGTGGGTTGCATCTCAGTTGTGTGTACACAGTCCATGCTTAGCTAGCCTGGGCGTGCTGGGTGGCAATAACCCATTGGAATGCAAAATCCTCATGTCTGGAGGCTGCAATCCAGCTTGCTTGTCTGGAACATATGTATATCTTGTTCCTGAAGGCTAACAGAGCAATGTCCTTAGTCAGAAACATGAACACACCACCTATTGTGTTTCTGGTTAAATGTATAACTCAGGCACTTATAGAACAATAAATCACCTAAAAAGTCAATGAAGGGAAAAAAAAAACAAAACAAAAAAACCACCACCATGAACAGCTTGAATAGCAATTTACAAAGTTGCTCAGCACAGCAATATTTAAAGCTGTTCTTCACGATATGTCATTTTCAGATAAGTTAATAAAGAAATATAGGAGGGAATCAATTTTTAGTAATCATTACCATGTACGGTAGTGAAACCTCCAGGCTATTCAATTAATTCTAGACCATAATTATGACCCAGGAACAAATTGTATAAATCAGCATTTTTTTATTTAACCATACAAATCAGACTCTGATCTTGAGCGCAAATCAAGAGTTGTATATTTCACGGCTCTTGCTGTCCCAGAAAATAGGCTCTCCAAGGATTCAAGCCCCTTGAGGCATAAACTGTGCACACTTCAAATTCTACAGGGATCATGGTAATTATCGTAATTTTTAACTCAACATGTTACAGTGCCCCAAAGACATTCGGATTCCTTAAAAGAATGTAGAAAAGGAAAGGTGACACTAGCTGGCTAATTCAACAAATTCTAGGTCTGAGGTGGAAAAGTAGATTAAAAAACATCCCCCCACCCCCAAAAAAAAACCAAACACAAACCCAAAAACAAACCCAAAAACCAAAAAGCAAAAAACAACAACAACAACAAAAAACTCCACACACACACACACAAAAAAAAAAAAAGGCAGAACAAAACAAAAAATGCCCACAAAATCTCAGACCTGTTCCAGTCCAGGATCAAGCTCACCTGGAGAAAGCTACAGCAAAGAGCTGAGTTTCCTACACCTTGTAGCACTTTTTGTTACTAATGCAGTTATCCTCTGTGGATTTCAAAGCACATTCTGGTTGCAGAATTACATTTATGGTTTTAGTCTTACAATGTACTTTAGCAGACAGCCCAAGGCTCAGAGGTGAAGCCACTTACCTAACAACATACAGTCAGTGAATTTCAAAAACCATAAACTGAACTCTGCAGTTCAAGAGGTCTCCATACACTGTAACAATGCACACACGCCAAGGATCCCAACAACTCCTCCCACTTGATGAATTCATGAGATCCTTTTCAAAAATCAGTGGTAATTTGTTTGTGGTGCCTTCTGCTCTCAAAGGGCATTAATACCAGCAACTTGGTCTGCTCACTGCTCCTCTCCAATGCTTCAATATCTCTGTCATTATGGCTGTGTATCTGTTAGCTCACTCCCCAGTTTCAATACAGAAGACATAAATAAGGCCCTTGGGTGCTCATCCCAAAGAGCAAGATGAGGATGTTGCACCCCAGAGACCTATGTCCCTGCATCCCACAGGGCTCAGAGTTGTCAGTCCAACCACATAAACCAGATGCAAGCATGGTAGCTCAACGGGTGAATTCATTGCTGTAATTAATCAAAAAAGGGGCAGAAAAACACAGTCCAGGCCCCAGTTGTTTGATTCCAATTTCAGTTTCAGCAGTTTAAGGCACGCAGGCTTAGTGATAAAAGTGATCATAAGACGTGATGGTTTCCCATCACCTCTTTAATTATTGATTTAGTCTAACATCATTACTATGCTTTGGTTTCTAATTTTTCAGTAGAATATTTGAATTTTAAAAAGTACTATTTGTTTGAAGATAAAATGCACATGGCTATTGCTATTGACAGGAGATCTATAACTTTCTTTTCTGCAAATTAAAATTGAACCTATGTTGTCACTGCACACCAG
>WEIV01020608.1:66639-77854 GCA_013390005.1 Calyptomena viridis
AGTATGACTTAAAAGTAATAAAAAAAAAAAAGCACTTGGGTTAACCAGTAAAAGTACAAGTCAGTATAGCTCCTTAATATCAAAACAAGTTGGTAATAGTTAATTCCACATTCTCTTTCTTTTCTTTTTTTTCCTCTTTTCTCTTCCATATTTTAAAATGAACAGATTAAGACAAGGCTTTAAAGATCTTGATATTCAGANCTTGCCTGCTCCATACACACACAAAGGTCCCACTCTTGCAGTGAGTGGTTACGGATGTTACATACACTAGTGGTTTGTTCTTACCCATCTATTTGAGGCCTATCAGTGTTTGACATGGGTTTAAGGTTATGGCACTGGAAAATTTCAGCTTCAAGTCAAGCCAAACACCTAGTAAGGTACAGTCCCAGAACAGATCTATCAAATGAAAATATCTCGTTCATTGGCAATCTCAGACACCCAGATTCCTGCAGTTGTGCTGTGAAGATATTTGTTTGTTTTCCTTCAAAAGGGCAGACTTTAAATTAATCTCCTTTAGACAGAGATTGAATTCGAATATAATCAAACATGTTGCTTTGAAACACTCATTTTTCTTGTTTAAATTTTTATAGATACATATATAATAGTGCCCAAGCAAGAGTTTTTCATGTTGGATTCCAAAGCAGGTCAGTCTCTTCACTGCCTGGCTATAAAGGAGGTGACATGAGGAACCAGATATAGAATGCAGAATCTACTGCTTGTTACCTGAAGTATAGAATAGAGTATTTCAGTTGAAAGGGACCTAGAGTGATCATCTAGTCCAAATTTGCCTGCATTTCCCTTACCTAGTCCCTCGGCCTCATCTAGTATTAAGCTGCAGATCCCAGCATTCCCAAAATAAAACAGCAGCTATGCTTTTTCTCAGGTACAAAGGCTTGCATGGATGATGAGGAAGAGTCCCAGCACAGCCACTGCTCTTATTACTTCCAACCAAGCCACTATAACTGTCCCTGTGTTGCCATCTCCAATTCTAAGGTCTGAGCACAAGGATGATACCAAACACATCATGATATTGCCTTCTTGCCCTGCACTTGCTCTTTTGGGGCCACAAAAGCTGAAAAACTCATAAAAAGAAATCAGACTTAAGCTTTGTGACTTTTTTCACCCTCCCCAGGCTATCTAACTTTCTTAGCACAGAGTGCTTTGAGCACAGGACAGGTGAGTTGCTTAGCTCAGCTATGTTTTCTCTTCCATTAAAGTTTATAGGCTTTTCCTTCAAAACTGATTCATTGCACAATGACTAGAAGAAATAAAAGCTTTGGACTACTTTTCTGGTCATTGTATCCTGTTCTCAGCTTCCAGATTTAGGCTGTCAAGCTGAACTGCAGAAGGTATATTCAAGAGAAGATAGACTTGTTTCTAAATAACTACCCTTATTAACTACAAGAGTTTAAAGTGTGGGTGCACAAAGTCATTGCAATGTTTGGTCCAAACTCAGAATTAGCCTATTCGGTACAAAGAAAATATTTAAATGGACTTGCAGAAGCAGATCTGCATTTACACTCCATGGTGGAATAAATATCCCGTAAGTGTTTCCTTTCTTGATTTCTAAATAAAGTTTGCCACAATGAAAGTGTGGAGAGATACAATATTGTCTCTACAAAGGGAAACAACCAGAAGGATTGAAGTTAAATTATTAATAAAAAAAAATATAGCACCATTTATCTATAAATCCAATAAGGCAGGATGTTGAATTTATAACAATCACGGCACGGTTTAAAGTTAAATGAAAATCTGTGACCACTTTGAGTGTGAATTGGATTTGAATCGTACATTATGAAATTTGATATATGGAATGAGTTAAAATATTTTTAAAATGTAATACAAAGCTTATTACCCAATTTGACTGTGAACAGCCTCAATGAACCACAAACATGTACTTATAGTCTTTTGTTCTCTCACATTCCCAGCTAATTTCCTCACAGGGGGTACTGAGGTAAAGGGGTAGACAATGAGAAAATTTTTGTGTCTAAATTGGAGGATGATATTATTCAAAAGATTGGATATTTTTATGCTTGGGGGAGGTTTTGTTGTTGTGATGGTGTTTTCGGAATGGTGCTGTATGACTGAGTATACAGAGACACCTCTCAATTTGCAAATTACTGTAATTTTCTATGATTCTAGTCTGCACATTTGTTGGAGAGCTTAGACCTCTAACCTTTTATCAGATATGTCTATACTTCATATTATGAATCAAGCAGAGTTTAGAAGTCCTGTGTCACAAGCTAGATGTAGCACAAAACCAAGTTAAAACAACACTGGGTGTGCATGAATAAATCTGCCCTGGTCTAATACAGATCACTACCTGGCTACAGCTGACTGAGAGGCTCTATAGAGCTTTCTTGTGTCTGTTGACAATTGAATAACATATTCACTGGAAGCTGTTCCAGGTTTATAGGCTCTGTTGCCAGGTTCAAGAGAGGCAGGTTATAGCAGAGGGGATTTGTGCTGCCCTTCTACCATTATGAGTACATGAGAATAAATAATCTCCTCATCTTCAGTGCATTTTTCTCAGAATAGGTATTGACATGAAAATATTTGGACTGTCAAAGAAAAAATGTACTGTTTTCAACTATTGGGCTTTGTGATGCCATCCAAAATACAGATCATAGGACACCATGTCAAGACTAAGGCATGGTGCATGATGCATGATGCAGTGCCAAGTAAAAGCAGCCTTAGATGAGGTGGGTGGGGGCCATCTGGCCCATGGATCCTCTGACCTCTGAGAGACTCCTCTGGAGGAGATGCCTTTGCTTACTGCAGCTTGCAGAGCAATATAATTTCCAAATTGTCCTATGGAAAGAAACAATAGCACAACTGTCAAGTGGCCAGACCCGTTGCTCACATGCAGGGAAAGGAAATAGAAACCTTAGGTCCACAGAAATAAATTAGTTCTCATACAATGAATGTTTTAATACTCAGTTTTTAGGGGATGGCCACAGCTAAAGGATCCATTACTCTTTGCTCTCTATAGGAAAAGAGTAATGTAAGCACCAAGACATGACATACCTCATGGGAGGAACTCCTTAGTTTATCAAAGCTTTTCCAGTTTCCTTCACTGTCTTAAAGCTCCACTGGTCCAGGGAAAGACTGTCTTCCAAAGCCCTGACATTATTTTTCTGTGCACCAAATTGGCAGATGCTCACTTTGGACACCCATCCATTTATCTCTCAAGCCTTACCTAAAGTGAGGTCAGACCATATTCAGCGTGACTTTGTGCAGCAAGCAGGTATGCCATGAAAAGCTCTGGAGTTCTTGCTGTATGCCAGCACAGAGGAGAGTAGGGATCAAGACCGTCAGTTATCACACCTTTCATAAAGTTAGGAAAATAGTCAGATGTATTCTTTGAGAAGGACAGATTGATTCTCTCAATGCTAAATGTTACACAGGATAGAGAAAAATAACTGATCTTTACATGAAAACTTTCTCTCAGGAATAAGAGACCTTGCCTTTAGCCTCAGTCTTTGTCAAAAGGTGGAATTTCCAGGAGGAAAATCAGACATCTTTCCCATCATTTCCTTGCCTCATAAAATATGCAAGAGAATGTTGGCAATGAATCCTGCATCAATTCATCAACACACCATTCCTGAAGCTTAAATTCTTACTGTGCAAGAAAAAAGTCACCATTTGATAGTAGGTTAGATCCATACTGATGCTCTCAGTGCATCAATAATTAAGCAGGACTTTCAACCGTATCATTTAATATGACAAAATGTTTCTTAAGAATTGTGAAATTATCACCCAAAAAAAAGAATTACCAAGATTATAAAGAACCCATCATACTCAGTGGCCTATGTTCAGAGACATAGAGCATTCCTTCCACTTACTTTAACACAGCAGTAGCATTCAATAGCTTCAGGCTGTAATTAACAGCACAAAGCTCTCTTACTGGGAGACAGGATAACAATTCCACAAAGTATATCTATATTCGGCAGCAGGTTCCTGGGATGCTCAGGGTTTAAATAGCTTTTAAAGCAAAGCTAAAGGAAGTTGCACAAATTACAGTTAGTACAGGTGAAGAGAAGCCACAAAAGCCAAGGACTAATACAGGAAATTAACACCCTTAATTAATTCTGCTGGCATAGCTTGCTAGCTCCAATCGAAAATGCTGCAGTGTAAGTTTTCTCCACAGTTCTGGGGCTTTAGAAACACTATGTACCAAACTGCTTCCAAAGCAAATACCATCCATTCTCTCGGAATAATACTACAGCACAGGGGGAAAAAAAAAAAAAAAACAAAAAAAACAAACTGAGAGGATGCTCCTGGTTTTAGAGCTCATGAAAAACAGTCTGGAAAATTTTCTGCACATAGAACCAAAAAACTCCAGATAATTCAGGACTATTCTGCAAAGACCTTATTCTGATCCTTTAACCTGCAAACTTTGTGCAAGTCAGGGATAATTCCTTGAGGTTTTAGTCCATTCAAGGAGACCTTTTCAGGAAAACATGGGTTCAATAAATTGTTCTGATGGTGGTAGCCTTCTATCAGACCTCATCTTTCCTAGGGGCCTAATTTTCCCTACTTTTTTAAATAGAAAGAGCTAGATTACAGAACCACCATGCACTCACAAGTATCAGTGTTTAAAGATATTTTCACATGATCACAAATATCTGAGTCATCCTGGGCCACCTCAGTTGTAGCAGACCTGTAGGCCACTGCTATGAAAATTGTCTCAGATGGTGTCAGTTCACTACATTCAAAAGGTACTAATTTTTTTCTGTCTCTGCAGAAAATGGCCCAGTTGTGACAAATAGGCTGGTCTGCATTTCTGCTTTGGGTGAGTTGTCTGATATCTGGAGGCCCAGGACTGATTGGTGGATTTTTTAAAGAAAATTACCACAAGGAAAAAAGAGAAGCCTCATAAAATAGTTCTGGTCAGGAAGCTTACAACATTTTGGGTTCTCTCCCTAATGATAAAAGTGCCCTTTCTCATTAAGCTGCACTTGTAGCACTGTGTGGTTAGGCTGAGATGCCACGTGCTGTACTGTGCAGAATTACACCCACATGTGCCATTTCCAGGTGAGAAAGGGAACCCCTTATGGTTGAAACAATTGAGCGGGATGCCCAACAAAAACTCAAAAGCATAGATTCCCCATAAGCAGGAAAACACTTTCACCATTAACTCAGTTGTTCTCTGCCTTAGTTCATCATGCCTAAAAATGAGTTTACTCTGTTCATCCTGGTTATTTTTATTGCAAACTCACTTGGAAAGGAATTTTCTCCCATGATATGTCCAACTAGTGGCTGTCATAGAGCAATCCCGTTAGCTTAGATTTTGGACATATTCTTTTGATGCTACTACTAATAATAACAGTAAAAACATCACTTGTCTTGTCAGCAGTTTCATCCTCAGTGTACTTTTCAACCCATAGTCACACTAACTTCCCTTTTGTCCTTCGGACTTAAAATGAAAATCTCAAAGCAACTGCAGCAGCAGTCTAATACAGAGCATTTCTTCCACATCTTTTTTTTTTTAAAACTTTGCTTTCTTGGTATATAAATATAGATTTTGTTACTAGCTGAGTTGGAAAGAAAACCAATAAGAATGTTTCAGAGTTTCTGCAGCAAATCTTTTTTTATGTCCCACCTGGAAAAGGTGAAGGATCAATATTTAAAACAGAATGTGGAGTTTTCTAAATTTAAAATCAATGTTTACTCAACTGCTTGAGACTAATTAAATTACTAGTAGTAAGGAAAAAGGTATCTTGTAATGTCAGCTTTTCTTCAACCACTCAAAACAACAAGAGCATTTTTTGCAATATCTGAAAAGTGACCTATAACATCCCTTTCTGATTTATTTCTGTTTACCGTAGATGTGTTGTCTCCATTCTTGCTCCTAATGAGGGAAAAAAAAACCAAGCTCAGAAGCAGCAGCAGAGCTAATACTGTTGTAACATCCCTTCAGATCTCTGTCTGTGTTTGAGGCCAGCTGCAAGTTCTTTGCCTTCCTTCATCTTCAGATATGACAAATTTCTGGCAGGAAGAAGTGTCAGCTCAAAAGTACAGCAAACTTCAAAGCAGTCAGGTCAGTGTATACCAGGAGGGACTGTGGTGAGTCTAATTTACCTTGCACAGTTTCTTCAGATTGTAGTTTCACAACATGCCAACTCCACAGAAAAGTACAGGGCAATCATATCCTGCCCCACTCCTCTCTCCTGCTTTCTGCTCCTACTTCTCCAGTTTGACACTCCCTCAGTTTGCTGACCTGTATTGCTGTGGTCCCACAAATATCAACTGTATTATTAAACTTAAAAACAGTTCCTTATTTATTCTTAGGCCAGCTTCACATTTTCATTGCAGGTATTGCTAACTTGTGACTCAAAATATGTGAACACAGAGAAAAGCAGACTGCTGAAAGATGTACTTGTTTAGTAAATCCTTATCTGCCTCTCCACATTAGCCATTTAAACTGGTCTAAATATTCATGCCTCCATTATGGAATGTAGCAAGAAACAAAACCCTCACCTCAGAGAGATCAGACACTCAATATAGAATTACTTATGAACATTCATTAGCAATTCTAAAAAAAAAAACAACAAAACAAAACAAAAAAACACCAGCCTTTTTTCTTGATGTGATTAATTACTGTTTAAATCAAACAAAAGGCAATTCAGAAACATTGTCCTGCATTCTCAAAAACAGACAGGCCTGGTTCACAAGAGTAAGATCAGGCTAAATAATAAAATACCTATTAGAGAAGGAATTAAAGACTAGGGTTTTCCTTATATTCTTGTGCCAGATAATTGTCTTCTTCAACAGATTACACATCTATCCCCAAAAATGAAAAGGAAGTAAAAGTTTTGGAAGACTCAGCCTCAAGTTTACTGAGGCAACTGAATTATGAATCTGTAATGGCAGGGTTGTCAGAGATACATGTCAAGGGTGACATTAAAAGCTTCTTTAGATAAAGCCTGGATGGATTTGTTTGTTGACCAGTAATCCTGGAGAAGATGTAAGAGGCTGTAACAGCAGCTCACAACATACTTGAGGAATGGTTCTGGAGAACAGTTAACACTTGAACTAACAATCATCTTTCCTGCATTCAGTTCAGAAAATGACGTATTGAAAAGACAGGCTTCTAACATTAATCTTTAAATACAGTGTTCATGTTAAAAACATGTATACCTTGGCAATTTGTGGCTTCTAAAACCTAAAAAGATTGATGGCAAGCAAACAAATGTTGGTGTGAAAAAACGAAAAAAAAAAAGGTATTAATCACTTCTTCAGAATACAGATGGACTCCATCCAATTTAAAAGATCTGTGCCGCGGCGCCAGCCTGGGTGACAGAAATCTCGACACCTTTCTTCAACCCTGGCTAGCTTGTGCTGCCACGCCAAGGGCACCGGACAGGTGTGGGTCACCCGAAGGCACAAGGGTCCTTCCGAAGGAACACCAGCCACCAGGCGACTAAGGCCTCCCTAGACAAGTGGTACCCCCTACCCACACGTCCTGTGCAGGGACTATGCGTGTGGACTAGTTGGCCTGACCTTGCCTGGGAGTCCTTGTCCAGGATGGNACAAACATAAAGAGCACACCACCACAGACCTGTCTGACCAAAATGCTCTACTGATTGTGTTTTGGGGCACAAACTAATGAGAAGACTGTACAACAGAAAACACCCACAACAATATGTCAACCACTTCACAGCAGGCACACGGGTGTAAAACATTCACATGGATTCTGTTTCTATATCATGCTGCATTGTCATCATTTAACACCAGCCAGGAACTCAGCCCCACACAGCCACTCTGCCCCTGATGGGATAGGTGAGAAGATCCAAAGAATAAAAGGGAGAAAACTTCTGGGTTGAGATAAAGACAGGGTAATAGGCAATGCAACAGTAGGAAAAACTGTATTTTATATGTCACATATTATCTTCTCCCTAACATGTCTCTTTTATTCATGCAATAGCCTGTCCCAGACTTCAAAGGATTTCCAGGAATTGCAATAACCTCTGGAGAAAAATGTAAGGGGCAATGAAGCATCCCTACAAAAGCTTCCTTCTAAAAGTTCTGAAAACATTTTTAATAGAAGGAAATTACTTCCACGGTGTTTTGTTTAAAACAAACCATTCTGCCACTCTAAGTCTTTATTATTTCATATTCTCCAAACCATAATATAGTCTTATAAGAAGAAAGAACACAGTATGGGATGGCTACTATGAAAATCAAAGAATACAAGAATTTAATTCATGCCACAGACACAATGAAAAAGCGGATAGAAAATGCTGCACCTCTATCCAATTTTTTTCAGTCTGAGACAGCAACTGAATGCTAACATGCACAGGACACGGTGCTCTCTCGGTTTTAGCTGCCAATGTTGATGCTATTTCTGTCCTCTGAGCAGAATAGTAGCCACAACAAGGTTATGGTCACTCATTTTCGGAGACAATAAAGCCAGAAAATCCCTCCTCTGGGTTAATTAAGATAGAGCAGAGCCACAGCTTTAAGGGGTTCCCCAGGGAAACCAGAGCTGGTGACATGTGGTAGGCTGGGTTCCTGTAGTAGAATATCACATTTGTGAGTTGGCTGAGCTCCATGGCCCTCCTGCATTCTGGCACTGCTGCCAGTACCTGTCTGGGGTGACACAAATAGAGAAAACTCTCTGGGCCAGCCTCCATCAGCTGCAATTTAATTGATTTTTTTTATGATGGAGCAACACACCATAAAATTGAGAGCAGGGGGAAAGGACCGTTTTAATTTCTCAGCTAGGCAGGAGAAATGACACATTTGTCCGTGTGAAGCCCATCAATGTTGCAGCTGTGGCCAGCTCTTCCTTCTCATGTGTTTGCTAACCAGGTCTTAAAAAAGACATTGCTGAAGGTTTGTGTGATTGAAAGCAGACTGGTGAGAATAGGATATAAAAGGAGGAGATTGAAGATTCAGCTTCTACATTATCCTCCTGGCCAGATCTCAGGCCTTCTGGAGACTAAGAAGAATATTCTTCAACTCAGATCAATTTTACTATCCTTCTATCAGTTTTTCATATTTAGTGACTTATTTCCAGTGATAAGGACAAGGAGAAGAAACAATTGGCTGATTTCATAGTTTCTTCAGAGTCTGTTTCCTGTTAACAAAGGACCAACTCAGAGCTTAATACCTAGCCATTTGGTCAGCAGCTGCATTTGCAGAGCACATATATTGCCTTGAAAATTGAAGAAATCTTTAGAAATAAAAACCTTCAGAAATTAAACTATAATTCTCCTGGCTCACAAAAGTACACCAGAAGACGTAAACTGGACAACCATTAAGACTACAACTGGGCAAAGAGGCTAAGTATTTTTGTATCAGGAGAAAGAGAACAGTAGAGCCCCAGGAGCCCCTCTTTGCCCTCTTCAAAATATTTCAGAATTTGCCTGTGTACGGTTGGTCTCCAAAATGACAAAGAGGTGAAAAGACAGGTTAGTGCCAGCATCACTAAACAGTAACCAAAAAGCAACACAGAAATACTATTATTTTGACTTTAATTACAATGGTTAAACCTTGGTGCCACATTTATTTCACATTCCTCTTTTGCTACAGTGCAAAGACTAGCAGTGAGGAGGTTATTAGATTGACTGTTAAAAGTTACTGCCAAGTATCAATTGGTGCAGGATGGAGAAAGCAACAGTCAGGGTTTAAAACCTTCCTGTTTGATACATCCTGAGTACAGAACCTATGATGTTATGATGCTGGTCAGGTGATCCAGTACACAACTTTTATTACAGAATAGAGAATTCAAGTAGAACATCAGAAAGGGATGAAACTCAAGTATGGAGAATATTACGGTATTTTGCAGTCAGTTATCTTCTGTGGACTCTGCTTGCTTTGCATTTCTGCAGCCAAAAAGCACCCATTCTGAACATAACCCAATGACAACCTTAGCTTATAGTCCCAACTGTTTAAGTCTCAAATAATCCTAGTGACATCAAGTACCTCAGGAGAGTATTTCTTTAAGAAACACATTAATATTTCTTTAAGAGCAAAACAGAAACTTAAGGAGAAGACTGGGATGCTCCCTATACCTCTGTATCAGATCAAGTATTAGATAGTCTCCTGGAGATAACTCAGACTCAGGTCTGAAGATGGGATACGTGGACTGGGAGTATAGGTAAAGTCACTTTACAAAATTATAGGAAGGAAAAGGTGTTAGTGCAAAGGAGGAAAGATGAATGCTTAAATTCTCACTCCTCTTCTTTTTTTTTTTTTCTGCTGAGTTTTGACTCAGAAGATTTGGGAAAAAAATGAAACACCCAGCAATCACAAATCATGGTAATACCTGTTTTGCCCAGATGGTCACTCAGAACACTGTATTCAGTTGAATGCAGTATCTTCCGTTGCAGAAAGCTGTGATACTTGAAACTACAATGAAAGATATCTGAAGCCTGCTTCTCATAAATCTGGGAGCACCAAATGTATTGAACTGCCCAGAAGATCCTGGTGTGAAATGATCAATAAAAGAAAGTTCAAAATCCTCATTATTCTTCCCTTGTTTCCTCTGTTCCCTTTCAGAAAAAGGAAATGGGTACCTTCCTGCTGGATTTGAATAATGAAGATCTTACAGATCCTCTGAGATTTTCCTAGGCAGTTGTTAAATTAAGTAAGTCTCTAGCCATCACCCCACCAAATGCTTGTACTGGAGATAACAAATTGCATTTCTAAAACAAAGAGAAGTAAATGTCAGTGAACAGGTTTCTGTGCTTTCTTTGATCCTAAGAGGGTGAAAACAATCCCAGTTGACTCTGAAATTGTGTAGGATCTGCTCCTCCAACTGGATCCCTACAAATCTATGGGACCTGATGGAATTCCTCCAAGATTTCTCAAAGAGCTGGCTCATGCCATTGCAAAACTTCTCTTGAAGATTTTTGAGAGGTTTCAGGAATCCAGAGAGGTCTCAGCTGACTGGAAGCTGGCAAATGTTGTCCCAGTTGTCGAGTAGGAGAACCCCAGAAACTACAGGTCTTAGTCTCACTTCAGTGTCTGGTAAAGTTATGGAGAAGATAATTCTAGGAAGTATTGAAAAACACCTGAAAAACAATGCTGTCATTAGTCACAGCCAGCATGGCTTTATGAGAGCAAAGTCCTGCTTATCAAACCAGATTTCCCTTTATGACAAGGTAACCCACCTAGTTTTTTAAGGGAAGCATGTTGATGTAACATTTTTGGATTTCAGTAAAGTTTCCAATACTGTCTCACACAGTATCTTTCTGGACATACA
>WEIV01020608.1:77900-93848 GCA_013390005.1 Calyptomena viridis
TTGAGTATGAGTCAGTGGTGCCCTGGCAGCCAGGAGGGCCAACTGTGTCCTGGAGGGCATCAGACAAAGCATCACCAGCCGGTTCAGGGAGGGGATTGTCCCACTCTGCTCTGCACTGGTGTGGCCTCACCTTGAATATTGTGGCAGTTTTGGCACAACAGTATAAAAAAATGTTAAGCTGTTAGAGAGCATCCAAAGGAGGGCAACAAAGATGGTGAAGGGCTTGGAGGGGGAGCCAAGAGAACACTGAGGGGAGACCTCATTGCAGTTACAACTTCCTCGTGAAGAGAAGAAGAGGAGCAAGCACTGATTTGTGTGGGTGACCAGTGACAAGACCTGAGAAAATGGCCTGAAGTTGTGTCAGGGGAGGGTTAGGTTGGATATTAAAAAAGTTCTTCACCCAGAGAGTGGCTGAGCACTGGAACAGGCTCCCCAGGGAAGTGGTTACAGTACCAAGCCTGACAGAGTTCAAAGAGCATTTGGACAATACTCTCAGGCACATGGTGTGACTCTTGGGAATGATCTTGTGTAGGGCTAAGAGTTGGATGCAATGATCCTTTTGAGTGCCTTCCAACCTAGCATATTTCGTGATTCTGTGACATTATCTCATGCTTTTCCAATGCAAAAACTACTTTTGTTTCATTAGAATATTACCTTTTCCTTTTTCTGCTTTATTGCTGTAGAAAGTTATCTGTGAATACTCACAAGGTTGAGAGCTCTAGGAGATGGGAGGAAAAATTCTGTGCTGCACACATAATAAACTGAGTAACTAACCCCCATGTCCACCCATCCAGCAAAGCTGCCAAGCTCCAGCAATCCCAGCTTGAGTAAAGTGATTTCCATATCACCTAATGAAGGATGAATAGATATTTATTATTATCACTAATGGTCAAAGGCACCAGCAATCAACCTCATTACAACCCAGAGAGAACTTGCTAAAAATCATGCAAGGGCAGGGCAAGAGGAATTAAATGCCCACACAAACTTCAACTGCAGACTAGGAGTCTGAAGTGTTATCCTTCTAAATCTATTTGTGAGGACAGAGTTAGAGTTAATTACCTGATTACTGCTCAAGTATTCCTGCTACATCTTGGTTTGATGGCAAAAAAAAATGGGCCCCCAAATCTGACTAACCTCCACAGGCTCAGAATTGGCTTGCAGAAAATATACCTCTAAACTGCTCTGGACATGCAGGGTTTGGTAGAAGTCTTCTACGTACTCCTTTTGCCATTAGAGGTGTTTCTCTATTCTCTTCCTATGAAATATCTTCCCAGTCTGTAACATCTGTGGGATGCCTCCAGACACTTAGAAAGCTCTTTATATTACTGTCACACAGTTGTACACAACATGTGTACACTGCAGGGAACTGCCTTCCTCAACTATTGTCGTGTGGGCAATTTGGAAATTATTCTGAGTGAGGATCGTGGGGGTGGAAGGGGCCTGGCTGTCCCAGCCACTGACTGGTACCTGAACTTGGAAACCACAGAGCAAAGACCCCACTCTTAAATGCTTACACCCTGCTGCAGAGTTTTAGCTCCCTGTTATAAGTAGTCCTCCCTGAGCAAAGGGATAGGAAGATAAACCCTAGAGCAACATTGCACTAGCCACAAGGCAACCCATTAATAGCACAGATAAACTGCCATCCCCTGAGCCATTAAACCAGACTTTTCATGCTGATCCACAGCCTGCCAGATATCCAACAGAAGTGTTTTGCCATCTTTCAAAGTGGCTTCCATTCTTTGTTCCAGCATCTGCCCAGCGCCATGATAGATTTGTCTAGAAAGACCTTTCATTAAAATATTTTTTTCATGAAAGCCTGAGGACAGTGAAAAACCTTACCCAAATGAAAGGAAATTTCACTTCTTATGTCAATAGATAATTTCATGAGTTGCTCGTGTCTCCAAACTCAGCCGAAGATGAAGTGACTTTTTCCAGGCTACAGGATTTTAAAAAGCCAGCAACACCTTAGGGCTTCATCAGACCAAAAAGACTAAAATCTTCATATTACTGACCCTGAGGGGAATTTCAGAGGGAATGTGCAAGATCTTCAGAGATTTCCCAGCACAGATGGGAACTGCTGTGTAAGATGACTCTTTAGAGAAAAGGTGCTTTAGAGCTCAGCACACCTGAAACCGAAGTTCTCAGGGAGAGGTAAGCACAGCAGGGAGCTGTGGATCCAGGAACACATTTCACTCTAGGACCAGGGCTACTTAATGCTCCAGCCGTTTTTCCAGAAAGGCAAAAACTTCTGCAATCATACTTCATGTACAACGAGACATATATGGGAGAGAGCAATAAAATAACCTATTCTCTCCGAAGTCACTTCCAATACTTCCTGCCAAGTCCTAAAAGCAATGCTGATTCTTTTCTTATATTTTTCTCTCTTTCTCTACCATCATGTTACCTCACATGGCACCTGGCAAGCTTGACTTTGAATCACTCTCCCCCCGCCTCTTATTCAGCTTTCTTGAAGACTCCTACCCCTGCCATCCCAAACTCCTCATGCCCCACAGTCCTTCTCAGGCTGCTTTATACCAGCACACCATGCCCTCACAGAAGGAAGCATGTTTTATGTATGACTCACTGATCACTAAGATGCTACTGCATCGCATCAATTTGCTGCCTTGGTAAATAATTTACAGCTTCTTAGCTGGAGGTACACAGCCCAAACAAGGCAGCCATCAGTGGAATGCCACAGGTGGATCACCCACCCAAACAAATCCTGCCTGGCACCAAGGGGTTTTTTACTCAGTGTTAGGCTCTAGCAATTTTAAATCCATCAGATCTGAAGTCTCACTCCTTCTGTTGTTATAATTTCCTGGGTGGCAGGGCCTAGAAATCATGTTTGTTCATTACTGAAATACACTATTTCAGGCTGCAGAAGTATAACAAAATGCCAAGAGCATAGTGAGTGGCCAAACTCAGCTCTCCATAGCTAGTTTAGGAAATAAGAAAGGCAGATAAGCGTGGTCTGGTCTCTCTTTGTCATTTTCCTTGTCTTCTTCCACCCATTTCTCCTTGCCCTACTGCAAGGGCAGTAGGGGTGAAGGGTTGAAGTTAACCCTTATCTTTATCCTCCTCCTGTTTCTGTGTGAATCATATTTTCCTCACTACCTCAGAAGCAGGACATTTGTAAATATACAGAGGTAGGAGAAAGAGAGGATTGTGGTAACACACAAAGAGGCTGTGAATTTGATTGCGGTGTACAGGGGAGGAAATCACTACCAGAGAAGTAGGAAAGGGGATGGAATCATATGCCACATATTCATCATAACACCTGGAACTTGCTGAAATCAACAGGGAATTTCTCAGGAGCATCACTCCAGCAACCTACAGGCAAAGCCTGTCTCAGTGATGGACAATTTCCCTAACCTCACACAGGCACTACACACACTAAAAAGGGGCAGATGGTGATGAACTTTTGTTTCCACCTCTGATACACCTCATTCCTACGTTCTCTTCCTTGCTAGTGGATATTCATCTACATGCATTTAGAAGAAACTCAATGCCTCATTTTCTCCAACTTGGTTTTCTCTCTTCATTCCTGTCCTTAATGCTGAAGGTGATCTTGGTGCTTAATTTTCCCTGCTTAGGATCAACTGTTGCTGTGGACTGATACAGTGAAGAGCTGGTTGCTGGAGCATCTATAAATGAATAGGAGTAAAACATGTCATGTCTGTTTTATCTACAACATTTCAGCATCTTGCTGTAGAAAAACATATACCAAATAACCTTTGGGAAAACCAGAAACCTCAGCCTTTGGCCCCATCATGGTGCACACACTGGAGCAATGCAAGTAAGTGTGCCCGCAGGCTGCAACCCACATCAGCCCTGCCAAAAGACCTCTTCTGCCTGAGCAATCCTGCCAGTGACTCGAAGTGCTGCCTATGACTCAGAGCAACTCCAGCTCCACAGACACCCTGCCAGTGTCACCTTTCATAAGGAACCTAATACTGGCAGCCAAAGCTCTCTACAGCATGTGTTACTGCATCCTCTGATGGCACCCAGTAGCAGGGAGGTTTGCCCAACTCTGGGATATCTCACTGACTGTTAATTGCTGTGAGTACTGAGCTCTTCCATCTTGAATATCTAATTTAGTGAAAATGATACTTTACATTACAGGAAAAGTTACTATAACAAAATTATCATGAACAATGGCGTGACTTTGGATTTAGCTAATGCTTTCCCCAGGATCACAGGAGGATTAACAGAAAGCAGCTGGTCAATCCAGCTGATGTGCTTTGTAAAAAAATCCATATCTTTTTCCCAGCATTACAGCAGAACTGCAGAGCCAAAGGACTGAGTCTGTCATTATGAAACAGTGAAGCGGCAACATTTACTGAAATTGCTAGAGCTGTAAACATCACTGTCGTGATGTGGGAAAGTGGCAGATTCCCTGGAGACTTTGTGTCGTGTGGATTATGTCTCATCATGAGAAACAAGGGTAGAAGTGTTAATTTCTTGTACCAATTTACACATAAAGAGTTTGAACCGTGGCCTCTTAGTACAGAGCGGTGGTTCCACGCTGAGGCATTTCCCATTTGAGTGATATCCTCTCCTCTAACTAAATGGGATGTTTGACTCACAGCAGTGCTGGACTTTCACAAGTCTCTCATGTTCCTCATGTGGGGACCCGATTTGTGCTCCAAAAGAGGTGGTGTTACTCTGAAAATGGTGTCTGGATGAGCTGAAGGAGTCAGACTGAACCTGTGTTTCAGCAGAGCATCAAATGAATCTCAGATGTCACCTGAGATAAGGCTGAGCTGTATGAGAGTTATTTCAAAATAAAAGCAGCAAGAGAGCAAGGGCACCAGGGTAAACAAAACACCTCACTATGGGGTTGGTCGGTTTGATGAGCAATGTGCAGTACTTTACTGAGGTTCCTTACTGGGGGCAGAGGTGAGATTACTTTTTGGAAAGGTAATCACTACATTAATGTTTAGCAATAATAGCACTTCGCCCTTAAATTGCATGTCTCTGCTCAGGATCAGACTCAGCAATAGCTGCTTTATAACCTTGTGAGAGGAAGGGTATTTATTAATTACACAGTATGATTGGCAGACAATAACAAAGGTGCTACCCATACCTTCTCTCACAAGGCTATTTTTGATCAGATCCATACTGGACCAGATGCTGTGCAATTATACAGTTTAGGAACATATTTTAACCTGAACAAGCATACATTCCAAATATTTTAATACCTGTGTTTAGATAAATTAAATAAACAGAAAATTATCCTATGTAAGAATATTATACTAGAGAATAGATTCCGGGTGAACTCCAGAGTAAACTGGGTCTATAATGTAAAGTCAGTACACAGGCTGGTATTAACAGGTGCAAGACTGTATAGTAGTCAAAAAGCTAATTTGATCTGTCCTACAAGTCTCTCGCAGCTTAAGGAGCTGCAGTAGGGCTTAGGGGCCCTGTCTGGACAGTATTCTTTACTCAGGCATGCAAACATGCTCTTCCTCCTGAAACCCAGAGTTAGAGGGTACTTTAAGCCAAATACAGTGTGTGGAAAGACAGCCCAAAGCCTCAGAATACCAGAGGGATGTTTTACTATCTTTGTTCAGTTTTGACAAGTGTGAGTAATGTGAGCACTGGAGCATCTTCTAACTGCAGGGAAATTATTTAAAAGAAGTGCTCAATAGCCACTGTATGACACATTGGGGACAGGCATGAGAAGGAGAGAGGGGAGCAGAATGGATCTTCAGCTGTGTAAAGACAAGGCTGCCTATCCCTGGCTTTGCTGAATGACAATTATATCTGGCAAATCTGACTATTTATTGCCTCTTAGGCTGTTATACAGAGATGCTAATGCACCTGCTCTTAAGGCTGAATGACAGCCAGGCTGGTGAGAAAAGCAAGCAGTTAACGGGTGTAGGAAAGCATATGATACTCGTCAGGGACAATCTGGCTGACAACTGTGTTGTGTCAGGTTTTCCCAGGCTGGCTGGAGAACCATAAAACAGGACCTAATCTCTAGTTGCAGCCAGCCTTTGCTTGGCCAGCAGAAGGGCACGGCAGAGGCAGCTGTTTGCAGCAGGGCTCATGCAGATTGCCTGTGGGAGACCCAGCACTTGCCTCTGCCAGTAACAGGGACCCAACCCTGTGCTGAGGTTTCTCACACAAACAGTAGAATAGCAGAATAATCTTGTGCTCTTTGAAATGCTAAGAGATAACCTAGAGGGGCTTTCCCTTTACAAAGGTCAAGATATGCCATTGGCTTAAGTTATCAGTGCACCAAAGGCACCAGGAAAGCTCAATCTCCAGCTGCACGCAGCCCCACCAGGGAGACTGGTGCTGCAAAGGTCCCACTTCTGCGTATCGGCAGCTTTGGTAAGGCTGACAATGTCAGCCTGGTTGTTGGCTGTTGGAGAGATGCCCTTCCCAAGTGGGTTTTCAGTTGCTTGCCCAGTAGATGGGAAGTTTATCCAAGACAGAGCAGGCAGTGCAAAGCCAATCTCTTGGCTGTCTAAGCTTGCAGAAGAGTACAGAGATGTCTGGACTTATCTTACATGTATAGATCAGTCTTTATTTAAGCTAAGCTATAAATTGTTTTCACTTCAGCTTCTTGGACTGCGGTTTCAGCAAAACTGAGAATCAAGGCTCCCCAAACCACAGGACTGGTTTCAAAAGGGAAGCAGGGAGAAGTTTGCTTGATTTGAATGAATCTGATTTGAATGAATTGATTTCTGAAGTTAGATTTTGGACTCAAGGACTTTTAAATTTTTCACCATAGTCGTGACCACTACAAGATTCCCCAAGTAAAACAAGAAAAAAAATCATTCTTTTTTAATCCATCTACTATTTCTATTACAGCAGAGCCTAATCAAACTCCCATCACTTCCCATCATGCATACAAATGGAAGTAGCTAAAAGAGAGGAAAGAAGAGGAAAGGACACAGAGGCCTTCAGGTTGCCCTGGAACAGTGGCAGGATACAGTCCAGCTCACTTCAGTGCAGACTAGAATGCCAGCAAAATGCCCATGCAAAGTTTTTAATTGTTCATTTGAAGTGGCATTTGTATTATTGATGTTGAATACATTTCTTTCAATACCTGTAGACACATTTCCTCAGTGATACACCTCAATAAAGCATTGTGTTACTTTGTGCCTTGCACATGCCTTACACTTTAACAATGTGTTAACACTCATGTTTTCATTCAATTGAAGAAATATGATGAAAATATGATTAGGAATTGGAATTTGTATATGCAAAAAAACAGTTTCTGTCTGCTCTCAAGCCATTTTTATATCCCGCAGCATTCACGAAATCATACATAAATACAATAAGAATTAAGAGAGGAGTAAATATTTTTACCTCTAGCAGACAAGACAGGTGCTTTACCCAGGTGCTTTATTACAGACTTTGCAAGCAGGTGAGATCTGACCCTGAGAAGCTAATGTAGTAAAAATACAACCCAAGTAATAGTAAATCTCCAGATTAATAATGGACAGGGAGGGTGAAAGGGACTGCACAGAGGCTGAGCTCAATTTTTGTGCTAAATCTGGGTGGAGAAATAAGAGATGCCCTTCCCACAGGTCTGCAGATGTGGTCAAAGGTGTTCCTATTTGTTATGGAAACATGACAGCAGGAAAATAAAACTGGGCTATTTCCGGAGCAGAGGTGAACTCATTTTTATGGTCCTGCCATGCTGTCTTTGAATGGTCTTTGGAAGCTTTAATGGTTTTGGTTTGTATACTGCTGCAAGGTGAAAAATGAGCCACTTCCTTCATTGAGAGAAAAATACCTCCTTTTCTCAAATTGGACTGATGAGGAAAAAGGAAGGAGACAATGACAGCAGGGGACCCTATATACACTCCTACAGTAGCCATCAGTTGAGAAAGTCCAGGTTTATTGACAGCTGTGTTTGTCTCTTGTCTGTCTTTTCCAAGCCAAAAACTCCCATTAAACTGCCATTCTTGTCCCAGACACCCTGATCCAAACCCACTCAAGAAAAAAGGAGAATTTCTTTCAGTTTGAACAGATAAAGACCAGAATTAAGTTGTAACAGGAGGGGTAGAACAATGTCCATAAGTGCCCAAAACAAACAGAGTAGTGATGTGGGAGTGGAAGATGAAGGATATAGAGGTCACTAATTTGTCACATGGGCTAAAAGTGGGGCTCAGTATAGGGGACCTGAGTTTTGATTATATTATCTTCATTTACATTTTGACTCTTAGGTATTTAAGGCAGTACAAAGGTATTATTAAGGAAAATATTCAGTGGTTCAGCCCTGTCTTGTCAGCTCCCAGCAAGCTTAGTTGAAGGACTTCAGGCAGTTTGTAGAAATCATGAGCTGAAGTTCAGGCTGTGGGCTCTTCTGATGCAAGCACAGCCCTTTACCTCTCTCATGATCCAATGTGTCCTCTTTTTCCCCTGTCACCAAAGCTGATGAGAAGAGTCCTTCTAGATGAGTTCTGTAAAAGTACAGTAAGATCCAGCACCATCTTCTCATATTTTTCTAGACATTTTGCTTAACATCAAGAGGACAAAGTAGAAGTTAGAGCATTACATAATGGAATTATGATTTTGGTACATTGTTTTGTTATATACTTTATTAGTGTCATAATTCTCCTTAATGCAATAAATAAAGAGGTGCCTCTAAATGTCTCATGAGTGTCTGAAATCTGGAAGACAAGACAATGAGTTTCATTATTACACTCTTGAGGGGGGAGAAATAAATTATATTTTTAAACATTTCTCATACCAGTAAAAAAAGATCAAGAATAACGCCAGTTTTGCCTTTGATATGCATACATTATTTTACATCCATTTATCAAAGGCTTGTAGCATATTTTCTCTGAAAGTTGAACAGACATTGATCTTTTAACACACGGAAGGAAAAGTGCTACATCTAGACTATTTTGACCCCTCGCTTTTTTTCTTACCATATTCTTGTATATTACTCTCTTTTTTTTTTCTTTCTTTTTCATTTCTTTTGCAATGCAAGAAGCAGAACAGAACCACCCAGAGATTTGGATGCAGATAGACAGAAATCCATGAGCTGTGGATGTTGCCTAAATTAACCACAAATGGACATGAGTGTCTCAAAGCTCTGGTTTCAGCATCAGCATTTCTTATCTAAGTGCCCAAATGCCTTGCAGGCATGATCATTTATAAATGCAACAGACGTAATTCAAATGGGGAAAGTAAATGTATGAGAGGGAAAAAAAACCCTGTGTTTTTCTCGCATCAATAGCAAGGTAATAAAAGAAACAACCTGTGAAGAAAGCCATGATTAATGAAAACAAATACAAGAAACTGGAAACACAAACCATGGCAATAGGGCTTTAGTTTCAGCAATTCCAAAGTTCAGATCTACTAGTAAAGCAAAACATAAAAGCTTGTAAAATATGGAATAAATGGGGGTACAGGGGGTGAAAAATTGTGCCATAAAAATAAGAAGGCTGTTTAAATAAGATACACAATGCATAAACAAAATAGCCAACAGGACTATAGATACTGAGGAGAGATCTCTGTTACAAACATTTGTCTGAGATATATTCAATTAATTGCTTCTGTGGTTTGCAACTTAAACTCCTAAAGGGCTACATGGTCCTTTAATCTGATCCATTGAAGGGCTTGAGGAAGTGCAACACCAGTGGGAAGGCACACTCAGTACAAGCACAGCAGGAGCTATAAAGTGTCTCCATTCAGTAACACTTCCAGCAGATGCTGTGAGGAACTTGGCACATCAAACCCACATGCCAGTCTTAGGACTTCTTCCCAGTCCTCAGGACTCAAGGATGCCCTTCAACAATGCAGCCAGAGACCTCCAAGACTGCAGACTTCTGCTGTGGTCTGATCTCAAGATTCCACTTTTTGACTCATTTTTAGCCCAACTGTGTGATTTTTTTATTAATCCTACAAGGAACTGAACACACCCAGTTCTTAGCAGACCTCTGCTGAACAAATACCTGTTCATTCAGCCTTTGGGAGGGGAGTTAATCATGAAGGGAAACAATTCACACAGTACCTTTGCTTTGCCATATCTCAGCTGCTCAGCCATTTTCTATGAGGGGCTTTCACAAGCTAAACAAAGCTTGACTGTCAGATGGTAAGCAGACATATTTTTAGGGACAATTTCAAAAAACTGTGGAAAAATATGATTGATTGTATATTTCTGATACATGCAGTAAAGTCTATTTGATAAAAGTAACAAATCTGTATTTCTTTCTGTAGTGCTTTCTCAGGAATATTTAAATGGTTACAGAAAAGGCCATTCTAGATTTTAATTTTAGAAAAGGACTCTAACGAACTAGGCCAGGTCCAAAAATTTTGTCCTAATCAAGTTACAACCTTTTTTTTTTCCCAGAGCGACATTGTCTTAAGTCAGTTACTGTTTTCATGATAAATCTCCAATAAACACATTCAATTATTCTACCACCTCAGAAACATGCTTAACAGCATTCCTAGCACATCCATTTCCCTGCCGATATGATTCTAAAACATCACTTTACAAGATGATCATTACGTTGTTTGTCTCTGGTTGGTCTTTTAAGTGTGAATAAAAATACACCAGGATATCACTCCAGATGGTTAGTCCTGACAGCTTGTCAAAAACACATGCATATGGAGTTTACATGGCCACAAAACATAACCCTATCAGCAAGGAAACTGTCTGGCCGGAACAAAGGCTGGCGATCAGCTTGAAAAGATAAAAAGATAGAGTTGTTCTTCCATTTCTTACATCAGAATACATTTTGAAGGAACATTAACAGATTGTAAATCTTGATTCTTGACATTTGCTTGCGTGTGGATTTTCAACCACTCTTTTGGTACAAAAACTACTTAAAAAAAAAAATCAAAAGAAAAGCTGAAAACGGAAAAACACATAAAATAAACCAAAGCAGAAAACTCTGTAGTAGCCATTCTCAGAATCACTTGGGTGGAAGAAGGACTAAACATTCAGTCTGACTTCCCTAGTTTTGATATTGAAATAAACTGAGTTTCACTGGAGTCAGATAAAGACAGACACTGGTTAGCAATAATTTTACAGTCATGCAGTTCAGTTGGGACTATGTTGTATATAGCAAGGAACAGACCTGGACATGAAGGACTTGGTGCACAGTATTGCAGGATGGTGATGGAGAGGTAAAAAACCCAAGAAAATACAATAGAAGAAAATTTGATTCTTTTCAAAATAACAGCCCTACTTCTCCTTGTCCCTTCTGACATTTAAGGGTGAGGTCTGTGACCATACTCTCTCCACACACACACATGCTTGTGAAAAAAAGACAGGAGCATAAAAAATGTTTATTATTAAACATGACTCTTGGGAAAAATATGTTCTTTTGTTGATTCCTGAAGGACTACTTGCGTCGCCCAAGTGATAGCAGGGGAGGGTTTATGACAAGAACATGTAGAAAAAAATTCATAATCCCTTTTCTCTTGGCTGATTCAAGAATCATATTCTTACTTTCTTCTTTCTGATCCTATTTATTCCCATGAACAAAAAGCACACATGAATGTGAAAAATACCAGTGTGTTTTACATTTATGGATAGTGGCTCATTGCATGTGGTCCCAAAGTTTTTTCTTGGATTTCAAAGGCAGCAGAACTGGCTTCTAGTATCTGCAAAAGGAGTACAAAATGACCCTTAATTCAAGCCCAGAATGATCACTGAGGCTTGTAACCATCAGCTATGACATATTTACATCTCCTGTTGCCAGCATGTTCAATATAAGTGACATATTTACTCATCACAATATAAAAAAAATCAAATAGCTTGTTTAGCTGAGCACATAAGAGAGGAAGCAGTTGATCAAAACCTACCTCACTTCAAAAATTATCCCTAAAGAGGTATGAAAGAGATACAGATAAAGCTGTCACCTCCCAGACAGTCTGTCTGCTGTAACAGGGGCTGTCAGAGCGACAGGTTTGGAAACATCAATGGCAATGAATTGCAAAAGGGATTCTGGTGCACTGAAAAGCTCAGGCAACTTCTGCAGCTTGCTCACTGTGGTCCCATGGGGTGGGAAGTGGTGTCCCACTCTGGTGGGTTTCTCTTGAGGCACAGTAAGATCCTGGATTTTATTGAGCTGCACATGCTCAGGACTCTTCAGGATACAGGCACATGAGTGGAAATGATGGCATTACTACAGCTCATCAAGTTGCCATCTGTCAGTGAAGATGTTGAGGCACCAGGAGTGACCTTGTGAACACTCCTAACCTACCCCCATTAGAAAGGAAAACGGAACATAAACCATGGCGGTTTAAGTTAATAAGTTTCATTTTACAGCCAGAGGAAGCGTGAATGTGTGCTCAGTCAGTCACACTGGGTCTGCTGATAGAAAAGGACTTGATACATTGCAGTACAGCAAATGCCTTCCATTATGTACTTTTGTCCTGAGTTTCAGTCCATCTATCATTTATCAAAGTTATTGTGCCCTATGCTTGATAATTTTCATTTCCAAGTCAGATCATATCCAACACCTACAAAACCACTCCTCTTCAGAGACAATTAATCCGTGTATCACACATTTTCACCTTGCACTACGGTCTGAGCACTATTAATTAATTAATATTTAAGTCTTTAGACTGCACTGCCTATGCAGTTTCCAACACAGTCATTGGAGCAGAAGTCTACAGCTGACACACGACTGGATGTGCATCATCACACATATCAATGACAGAAGGCCTTAACTGCATCACATACAGATGGCCTTGAACCACATGCACAACATGCTGTGACATCTTATTCAGTTTTGCAAAAGTCTACCAGAGAAGTTCCTATCTCATGCAAAAGCTCAAGGCTTTCTTCAGGTCACGCTGAGGAAACTGATGCCCACAGTTCTCAATTATCTGGCAAGTGCTGGAACTCTTCAGCTCATAGGAGGGAGGAAGGAAGCTCCTGGATGGAGGAAGGTCTTCTAAACTGAACCTCAGATGTAAGGTTCATCCACAAACAGCTGTCATCCACTGTCCGTTCTCTGCCAATATAGTTTTCTATGAGAAACAAGGTCTGTATTGCTGCCCTGAAAAATACAACTATGCAGTCCTGGCCCTGACAATGTTTTCAACAAGTGAGCAACAACCACACCCAGAGCAATACTATAAAATTTGACCTGCATTTAGTGGAGTTTATCCTGAAACAAGAGACTTTCTGCGATGAGTGAATGAGGAAGAATATTGAACTGATCTGGGCTTTAATCAAAAAGAAAGAGACCAAAGCTAAACATATCTGCAATGGCTGCAGCTGCTGCAAACCTCTTGCAAACTCCTCTTCCTACCACCCACTAAGATGCATTTATTTGCTTGACTAAATTCTCTAGAATCTTGAAAACCTCTAACTTGGCCCATTGCTGACAGTTTCTCATTGCTGATTGCATACAGATGCTCTTCTACCTAAATCAATTACACAATATCACAGCTTGGATTTCTGATTTTGGTGCTGTTGCCTTTTTCCTGATAAAGCTTTCTGTTCATCTGTACCATATGCTCCCTTGAATTTATGCTGCTGTGTTTTGTTAAAGCTCAGATTTTCCTTTGCCATTAAAGGAAAAATAGAACCTTTTAAATGGACTGTGAAATAAGGTAAAGAAAAGTTTAATCGTGCTAAAATCAATTCAGTGGAGTGGCTTTATTAATAGTTATAGCATTATGCACCACATTGCTAATTAAATATTGTGCATTTTGAAAACTGAACTATTTTGTGTTGCAGTTACATTGTACTTCAGCAAGCGACTAGTTCCCACTTCATGCAAGATTCAGAGAGACATGCTTTTTGTTCATTGACAGACATTGCTGGAAACATAGAAATCAACTTGCTGGAGAAAATTATGGGTGATTTAGTACNCCTAGATTCAGCTGATCCATACCGTTGGTGAGGACACAACAGGCTTTCCTGTTCTGAAATCTACAAGACCATCCTGTTCTTAGTTTTACCTCCCCAATACTTGCACATCTTTTATAAAGTGAATCCTACCAAAAAAAAAAAANCAGGCTTACATCATTATTCATAAACTTTTCTACTTATTTTTGACCTCCATGCACCAATTTATATAAATTTGAAAACTATGTAAAGAACATATGTTTTTCATTTTCACTGGAAGTTATGTTAGTATATCTTGAAGCAATGAATTGCATAGCTTTATTATGTGCATTGGAAATAGTAATTCTGGTTTTTTACCCTTCAAATGACTAACTTTGTGTGCTCATTTGTTTTGGAATAACCAAGACATCTCAGGCATAAGTCAACACCTCATTATAACTAGATTCATATAAATCATAATAAAAGGTTCTTACCCTGTGGCAAAGACCATTTTTCTTTTCACTTCCCTACATCACTTCCCTCACATGTGTCCTTCCATATTCTTTTTCTCAGACAAGAGACCCTCATTTTCACCTCACATTCAGAACCCTCAGCATGGACATCACAGTCCTTGGTGAAGGATCAACTAAGATGGGATCAAAGCTAGGTGAGCCTCGGCTCATATTGTTCTACATATCTACACTTTTGAAGAAAGGCTGGTTTCAACCTGCATTTTATATCCTAATTTGTGCCTGGTTCTGAAGAATTATCACTCTGTGAAAGATTACTTGAACTCTCTAGTGTCTGCTTCACTCTAGAGCCAGTACAAAAAGTCGTTAATTTTTATCATTTACAACTGGGGTCGATGACTTCCAACTAAGGCAGAGAGGGACTACTTGTGCAGATAGCCATTACCTCCTGGTCCTTCCAGTCACTCATCTGTAAATACTGCCTCTTTTTTGAGCTCTAGCTAAGGAATATATACATATATCTTGGATTCTTGTGTAGTGAAATATTTGTTAATCCTTAGGGGGAAGTGAGTTCTCATAGGAAAGGATTCCTCTGATAGAAAGACTAAATATGTAAGAAATATAGCTTAAGCTTCAAAGAATGGTGAAGCTATTGGCTGCTAAGAATGGTGATAGTTCAGAAATGTCTCTGTACTTCCCTTTAGCCTCTTTCTTATCTGGAAAGTCTCCTAGGGAAAAAGACTTACGTGGCTGTATTGGGTGGGAGTGTGTTGTACATCTCTGTTGATCAATGTCCTGTTTCCCAAAGAACTTTTCACTAACTGGCCAACTTAAACACAGTTTGAGAAAGGTATGCAGTGTTTCCAGAAGTATACAGATGGAAGATTCTTGCACCCCTACTTTTCTTTGCACCCTTCATTTTTTCTTTGCTCTCCCTGACTTGCTCTCTTCCTGTCTCTCTGCCCCTCTTCCTCTCTCTGTGCTGTCCACAAATTGTAGAAAAATGAAACATCCTGGAAAATGAAACAGAGTGCAAGTATTATCAGCTAAAGGAAAATTTTCATATCACTGAATCCACAATGATTCCTTGCTGAAAATCGTAGGTAACAATGCTCGGTGAGTAATTGTACAGCTAACCAGATTCAGTTATCACTCAAGTCTGTTCAAGACTCAGAAACCATCCACCCATCCTGAGTTACAGTATAGATTTTATTATGTCATTGATCTTCATAAAATCCTAGTACCTTCCATATAAAGTTAATTGGCAATCATGAATTGTCTGGTACATGCACAATATGACTTCACAATGAATCAAAAATGCTTCACGTTTGATTTGGTTTCTTTATTTCATTTACTAGCTTCAGGTCTTCATTGTCTCTCTGAGACAATCTTGTGGCAAGGAGTATGAGAGCCATTCCTTCTCGGGTAGAAAGGTTTTATCAAAAGTAAAGATTTCCAAATTTACTAGATTCAGCTGATCCATACAGTTGGTGAGGACACAACAGGNCGTCAAAAATCAGGAACTGTTTCCAAAAGCAGAGAAGACCCTTTGATATGGATACTAGGAAAGCTGTTCACTTTTCCTTAGGCAAGTTGTTAGATTCCTTTCTTCAAAAATATTTAATAACTTGTCTAAATTCCTGTCAGATTATGACCTAAGTGTAGTTTATTCTACTGTCTTGCAGCCAGAAGAATGTGGTGACTTCCACAGGTTGCATC
>WEIV01020609.1:1348-23689 GCA_013390005.1 Calyptomena viridis
AACTTTTTAAAAAAAAAAAAATTCCACATGCTTTTCACTCTGGGCAGCCCACTGTGTTTTTAATTGAGCATGAAATTAAAATAGATTTGTTTACTCACTTGGTGTTATCCAACCTGTCAATACTGGCAAAACTGCATTGGGGCAAAATTTGAGGCTAATGTGTTGCTCTTCTTTCTTTTTGACATCCTTCAGAAGCCTTTGTGTTTATAACTAAAAACCAAAGCAAACAAAATCCAAATGAACAAACAAACCCCACATGGTGAGTTAAAAAAAAAGTAATTATTTGATGCTTAATCCTTTTATCAAGCTAGCTGATTGGACAAAGCAGATAACTGATGTTTTGAAGCAATCTGGTAGATCTGTATATGGGATTATGTGGGTTGTCACTGTTATCATAGAAGACATGAATAAACATGAAAGATTTACTATTGAAATTAAGCTAATATATTCTCATACCTATTTTAATGAATAATAACATGTATGTGCACTATTAAACTGAATTGCTACAGCTGTGGAAGATCTATAGGTGTTTGAGTTCATCAGGCAAATGTGGAGAAATGATTTAGTCTTGCATATTGTCACTTGATCAGTGAAAAATATTTCTATGGTGTATGTAAGTGTAGTGATTGAAACACAGTTTTGGATCTTATGTGGGTGATTGTATGATATAACTTCTTTAATTGGTCTTTTTTTTTTCACATTTCTGTATTTTGTACATTTCAGTGTATGATTGAACAGGTGCTTTTCCACTGGTGTTGCATATTGCCTTTTATGTGTGCATTTATGTAGAATGAATTATTTAAAATAAAATTCTGCCTTTTGCAGAAAATGTCCTATATATTATGACTAAATTATCTTTTAACTTTAAATATTTATTAAGTACATAGTGAAATTCCAGTGGTTAATTGGTTTTGCTGCAAATGGATAGCATAATGTAGTTTAAGCTAGGTGGAACTGTTAGATCATGATCTCCCCTGATCTCTAGGGCATAGATCAAGAATTGCTGCTGAATTAAGAACAAGTAACTCTGCACCTATGAGCATCAGGAGAGGAGTGCTCCAGCGTTAGTGTGTGAAATCAGATGTCACTAATTTCCTTTTGAATAGACACTAACAATGTGGCTATTTGAAAAACACAGTCAATTATCTTGCTCTTAGGATTTGTCTAGGAATAAAATTACTGTGCGTCAGGTTAAGGTGTGGATTTATGTTGTAGTGGCGGTTCTGTACTTGCTGTGGAATGGGGGATTCTCAAAGTGCTTTGCATGTGAAATTGCGGCATAAACCAGCAGTGCTTGCAAAGCAGAGCTGGCAGCCTAGTTTGAAGGTATTCCAGCTACACTATGGAAAGTATCTACTTAATCTTCATGGTGCTTTATACTGTAAATTCTTTTTCTTGGGATTTTTTTTTCGTGTTTATCTTGTGTCATATTTTAATGGACTTAAAGTTCTGATTTCATTCTGCTGTGTGTTTCTAACATTCTGTTCCACTTTTGTTGTCTTCTGCAGTAAATTCAAGGGAATCTTTTGAGTTGGTCAAAAGGTGATCATTATTGTAAAAGATTTCCCCCTCCTCCTCCGCATCTATTACTGAGGGGTTTGCAGTAGCTGTTCCTGATGCTGGAATCTTACTAACTTGAACAAACAATAAAAGCCTGAGAGACAGTCTAGGAGAGGTACGTGCAGAGAGGGGAATTTGTTGCTGTTGGTGTGAATTACATTGCCACAGCTGTTCAAAGTTAGGTGAGCGTGCAAGTATATGACAGGTATTGTGACTGTTTTTCCTAGTTTTTTAATGTTTAACCTTCAGTGATTCTGTTCCCCTCTTTGTGATGTTATACAGTCTGTATCTGCTTAGGGCTGTAATAGGCACTCTTATGCTGATTTATTCTTACTTTGCACCAAGTGGTTTCCGAAGACTGGATTGATGAGTAAAACAGAAGCTAGGCAATGCTCTTTACTTACTTTTTCAGAGTATCTCAAAGCAAGAATATTAACTATACAACATCATCTACCTCGCTTTGAAGCTTGTGTCTTAAGTTGTAATTGGAGTCCAGACTTTTTGTCCTCAAATAGTAGTGTGCTATCAATCCATATGGTTATGATGGTGTATATTTTTAGTGGAGTTTAGAACATTCACCCTACTTTTTATTTTGTGTTCTCAGACACTTTCAAAATTTATGTTAGTTAATTCTCCCATCATTTCCTCCTATGCAGTTGCTGCTTCATGGGCATAGTGCTTGTTGTATGCTTCATTGTTGGTAAAGAAAGTGTACATATTCTATAATTGAAATATTTCTTTGTTCTTTTCCTTCTAACATTGTGCTGGCTGCAGTGGGAAAACCAGGTTCTCTATCAGGGTGATGTGGGGGAAATAAAATCCCCCTGCAAATGCTAGTTTCTAGTGTCTAGAGAAACAGCTTTTAATTATATTGACTTAGCTAATATTTTCGACTGAACTGCTGCTTTGTGAACATTTCTTAAATGCTGGCAAATCTTAAAGAGCGATGTCCTGGTGCTTTTCCAGTTTTCAGATGTTTTAGTCAGATTGTTCTAGTTTAGACAGAATTCGATATACATGTACAAAATGTCTATAATTTAAAAACAGTAAAACCTTGTAATAAGCAAAACTTTGTATGTTGCTATTTGTTGACAGTGTGTTCATTAGCATCTCTTAATTCATTCTAACTGTAAGATTCTCAGGGTTAATTTTTAAATATTTTAACTTTTTAATAAATATAGTAAAAGAAATGTTCTTATTTAAACCCAGACATATTTTTATTTCTTTAAATATTGTTAAATGGTAATATATAAAAATACATATTAGTTAAAAAGTTAAATCTTTAAATACATTACATTATTTAAAATTAAAAAATATTTAGCAGCTGTGCCTAGCTGAAAAGATACTTGCTTATTTCCTCCACTATCATCATCTATAGCTATCTTTCATCAGCAAATATCAGAGCACGTTAGAAAGGGAGGTAAATTTCCACTTTTTATGGAAGGAGTGTTGATCATCTGCCTCATTGATGAGAGCAGCATTTTTTTTTCTTTTTTTCTGAATATGTCGTAACAACTACAAATGCCTCAAAAGCTCCTGAAGGCTGTCAGTAATGATGAAATGTGATTTTATTGTCTTCTGCAAGCATTCTCATTAAATACCTCTTTGTGATCGGATATGGCCCTGCTGTAGAACTTTTCATTCACCTTACCCAATGCAGGTAATCTAAATGAACTAAAGAAAAGGTTTCATGTTTTATGGATATTGTATTTCCAAAAGTTCAGGTATTTAAGCTGAATAAATCTCCATGGATGTAACACTTGGTTTCTAATGTAGCATTTTACATAAATTAATGTAAAGCAACGTAAGTGTGCATACAGGCACATACTGAGATCTCTTTGTGAAATTAAAGGCAGGCATTTATAATGATTTTCTTTTACATTTTTCTTCATTCATCAAGCACATTCTGTTTAGAGGAAGGTTATGCAGTGTAAACTTTCTCAAGGCAACTTTAGTCTGAAAGCTGTAGAAGTTTTAAAAATCCTTTCAGCAAATACTACACATTATGGATTAGAAGGCTTATCTGCTGTGTGTAGATTGAAGTGATCTGGGGAGATAGTAGAAAAAATTAGTTTAATTTTTGTTTTAATTAAAAGTATACTTATATCAATTATGAAGCTCTTTTACAAATAATCTTCTGCTTAAGTATATTTTACCAGTCTCATTTAAACTATCATGTTCAATATCACTCCCTTGTAATGCAACTACTGTGGCTTACTAATTTGCCACTAATTCTTTATTAACATAATGGCAGGAAGTTGTGATAAAATCAGTTGAGCTGATAATAGTTTGCTTTGGCTTTGGTACTCTATGTTGGAGTATAGAAAGTTGTGCTCACTTTCTGATACACAACTTGCTGAGAGTATGTTCTTGATTTTCCAAAAACTGTGTACAGAAAAGCCCATCCACTTCTTTGGAAATAAGTTCTAGACAGTTTAGTTAAACAAATCACAGTTGGTCTTAAGTATAATTGGGTTATATAGAGAGCTTTCTAAGCTAGACTAGATCTGCTTCAGAATAAAACCTCTTTGTTATTTTTACTCTTTGTCTGAAAGTGTTT
The DNA here is from genome assembly GCA_013390005.1 of Calyptomena viridis. NCBI lineage: Eukaryota > Metazoa > Chordata > Aves > Passeriformes > Eurylaimidae > Calyptomena > Calyptomena viridis. The sequence goes on from WEIV01020609.1 coordinate 5,469, forward strand.
CAGCTAGGAAAAAACAGTGAACAAACCTCTACTTTCTCTGCTCATTTATTTTTCTTCAGAGAAGTCTTCAAAATTTTTTCTGTTGTACTTGCATTGACTTAAAGAGAGACAGAGATAGGAGTTTACTGAAACTACCCAAAGTTGGGAATACCTGCAATGCAGTTAACCTAGATAAAGCGTGATGGTTTGCAGTGAAACCGATTATGAAACAGTTTTGATGCAACTGCTTTGGGTTGGTGTTTTTCCCAGTTTGTGTGACTGAGCATGTAGCCCTTGAGTCACTGCTGCACTTTCAAAAAACAATTGTCATAAATGTTCTAAAAGCTGGAAAATATTTGGTCTCTTTACTGTATGGGTCTTTATTTTACGTGAAGTTTTCCTAACAAATAAAGATTGCATTTTTTTTTTTTTTTAGCTGTGGCAGCCTTAATGGAGAAGCAGCTTAATTATTGATAATTTACAAGGATGGTACACTGGCTAGATTTCACCCATGTAAATCTGATGCTGCCTTAGCAACAGCTACAGTGTATCATTTAGTGCTTAGGCTGTTTGTGGACTGTACAATATCATAATTATAGAAAGAAATGTGCAGATGTAGGGGCTTGAATATAGATGAGTTATGCCTTGTTGAATTTTTTAGGAGGAATATGCATGATTTCGTGTGCATCTAGCTCTCAAGTTTCTTGCCCTCCAATAATGTCTGTAGTGTGAAGGACCAGTTGGTTATCTTTTTACTACACGACACAAAAAAGGAGCACGGAAGCAGATATAAAGCAAGAAAGCCGTAACCATTCATTGTGAGTAGCAGAACAATACTTCCGAACCAAACCCGTGTCACGGCCAGCACCATGTAAACAGAGCAGTAGATGCTTTTGGCCCAGAAGTCTACAGGCTGCAGATAAGGAACAAGGTCAACAATGCAGAGAACAAAGCATCGATCACACCAGTTTTATTAGAACAATTTCTGAAGAAAACAACCATCTAGATAAGGCTCTGGTTAGCTTTATACCTAGGAGACACCGCTATCTAGCAGTAACCTTCATAAAATTTCAAGTGTGTCAAGAATGATGCTGTTAAGTGGCTGGTTGTTTGCATTTGTTTACAAAAATACTTTTTGTTTGCGTTTGTACTCCGTATTTGACTACTGTATGTGAAATATTTTATTATACTGTGCAATGTTTTTAATGATACTAAATAGAGATGATACAGTATGGAGCAAATGTGCAAAACCTTGCCACTCCACCTAAGTAAGATCATTAAAATCGTTCACTCTCCATCATGACCTTCCTTTTCCATCTCCATTTGAATGAAGGAGTTTACTGTACACATTTATTATGTTTAGTGTGCACTTTTTTTTACTACTCTTTTCCATAATAACAGTGTTTTGCTAACAAGCAAACTCCTCAGCAGAGCAGCATTTCTTGGGGAGAATAACAAGAAACTTGAAATTGCTAAATATATTGAGGAAATCTCAAATTATTTACATAAGCATCAGTTCACCTAAGTCCTCGTTTGAGCTTCTTTATGCACATGTATGGGATGACGTATTAGTTATATTTTGTTCCCTTCAAGAGAGAGTAATTTAGTGCAGTACTGTACTCAAAGGTTGTTTCAGAGGAAGCATAGGTTACAACAGAGCTGTGACTTAGAAAGGAAAAAGAATGATGTTTTTAATGCCACATTGTTTTTAGATGGTTCTAAAGAGTTGACGTAAAAGTAGCAACTATTAAGAGACAGCCTTTTAATTTGCTGCTCCAATCATAATGCGTTCAGCAGTGCTTTAGTACTGTGTTAAGCACAACTAAGACATCTGTAGAGGCTTGACATGGCAAAAAAGCGTAGAAGTAATATAAAGGCTGTACTGTGCCCATGTCCTTAAGCAGTACAGAGCAGAAAAGGGAATTTATTATTTAAATGTTTATGAAAAGAACAAGAAGTTTTAATGTCTGAATGTGCAGAAAAAAAGAAGAAAGCCTAACTGAATGTTAAGGAAAGCTGCAGCTTTCAAACTAGTAGTGGCTTTTTCTTGCTGCTTAAATTAAGCTAGGAAAAAGGCTTTCTTTTCCTTTAAATAGCATAATTAGCCTTACAGTAACTGTCTTAATGTCTTCAAGTCTCATGTTTGTATTCATGACCTCCTTATTTACTTGCAGGAAGTATTATTAAAAGGAATAATGGGCTTTACTCAATAAGGTGTGTGTGGTAAACCCATGAGAAATATGATAAATGATGCATGGTGTGAAAAATGGTTTTGGAATTTTGTTTTTGACTTCTAGCATAAACATTAAAGTTCAAGGTTCTGATTTTTGAGTTTGGCTTTCCCAGTGATTAGTTGTTCCATGTCAATTAAATACATGATTCTTCCTCTTTTTGCTTCTTGGTAATAGAGGGATAGTTGTCAAACAAGTCCTCTGTCATGGAGGGCCAGCTATGTCCCGGGGTGCATCAGGGACAGCATCACCAGCCGATCAAGGCAGGTGATTGTCCCGGGGAAGTGATGTCACCCAATGGAGGCGATTTTGGACACCACAATTTGAATAAGATATTCAGCTATTAGAGAGCATCCAAAGGAGGGCTGCAAAGATGGTGAAGGACCTTTAGGGGAAGCCATATGAGGAGTGACTGAGGTCACTTGGTCTGTTCGGCCTAGAGAAGGAGATTGATGGGAGACCTCATTTGCAGTCTACAACTTCTTTGTGAGAGGAGGAAGAAAGGCAGGTACTGATCTCTTTTCTGTGATGACCAGTGATAGGACTCGAGGGAATGGCCCAAAGTTATGTCAGGGGAGGTTTAGGTTAGGTATTAGGAAAAGGTTCTTCACTCAGAGGGTGGTTGGTCACTGGAACAGGCTCCCCAGGGAAGTGGTCACAGCACCAAGCCTGACAGAGTTCAAGAACTGTTCAGAAAATGCTCTCAGGCATATAATGTGACTCTTGGGGCTGTCGTGTGCAGGGCCAGGAGTTGGTGATCCTTATGGGTTCCTTTCAATTCAGCATATTTTGTGATTCTGTGAACTGTATAAATTATTTTGGACATATCTGTTATACTATATGTAAATGGTACTGTACTGTATATTCAGTCCAAATCCATGAAATTTAGTAAGAGATCTAGATTTAACCTTTGGTTTCTAATGTCTAATGAAATGTCCACCACCTTCATTTTAAATTGTGAATTTCTTTTGTCTGTTTTAATAAAAATTCTCCTCAATTTAGTGTTAGCTCTTGTTTTGTTTCCAAACAAGACTGCAGTCTGACTAAACCTTTGTGAAAGGTTGTCTGCTTTTTGGAAGTCTTTGTTGTTTGGTTTTATCCCTCCCAATTTAAAAGAAGTATATTAATTGGCTTAATACACTTACTACTTTCCTCTATATCCTTCCCTTGGTTACATTCTTAGGAAGCACTTACATTCATGTCATATTTTGAATCAGGTATGTACCTCTGGAATTGCCTGGGTTGTGCATCTGAGTTTGCACTGTCACATTTTTATGGAGCTTGTAAATTTGGACTCTTTTTGGGTGAAACTGCCGTGGGAGATGCAACGTAGGAGTTGCATCTCCTGCTGATGCTAATGGGTGTCCTGTCATTGGAACACTGCAGTTACTCTCAAGTCAGGAGCAGTGTGGCTATGGCTCTGCTCAGTTGTCCTGCTTGACAGGGCCCTCTCATCACACGGCACCATTTCGTTTTGAAGCCCTTATGACTGGGATGACCAGGAGTCCATGGCTCCTGATGCCAGGACTGTGGCAGCTGTCTGTAGGAATTGCTGTTGCTTTGTGATGTCCATGTTCTCTTTGTCAATTAGTGATTCTTGCAACAGAATGCAACTGTGTTTATTCTCATTAAGTCATTATTCTCTATTTGTAATGGTTCATGTTTTTTTGTAAAGAAGAAGGATTAGATAGTGACTGCGTGGGTGAGAGAACTGTACCTCACTGAGAAAGTAACAGTGTTGAGCTCTTGGAAAAACTTCGAAATTCTTTAATTTCTGAGTTAAACCTGACCAAAGACTTTTGATTTTAATGCATTCCAGAGTGTATCTAAGAAGCTTTTCTTGACATTCTAGTGTTTGATTAACATGCATATTACTAACGCAAAAGAAAGCCTGTGTAAATATATGTATGTACTAAAACTAGAGTAGTTGTACTCTGTAATAGATCAATTTTGTTTCTTTTAATTAAAAAATACTTATTTGCAAATTGAATGGATTAACATCTATTCCTGTTTACTTGAAAATCCTAACTTGAAAAAAAATTCCCAAACTCCTCGCATTATAAAAGTTACCTTTTCAAAATCTCTAGTGTGCATTATAGAAAATAGAGTTGTTTGCTAACCAACTCTACAGCCCTTATTAAGCTTTCTCCATTCTGCAAAGGCAATAGCTCTGAAATACAGAAGAGATTGCATTAAATCCTTGGCTGGCAATTTTGTGTGGGATTGAGTATTGAAATGCAGCAAAGCAAATAATGAAGGCATATGTTTACCTATAATTCTTTTTACCTTGGGAGAAGGATTAAATAGGAACAGTTTGGTTGTTGTCAAATTCTTAACAGTTGCTTTCAAGCATGAAACAGTCCCCGGGCTCTCGGAGGATTTACTTAGCAGTTTGAATAGAGAGGTCTTTACTGCTAATGGAACTGAGATGGCAGGCTTAAGCAATGGGGTGCTTTATAGCCTCTTTAGCCACTTGAGAAGATGTAACATCAAATAGCTTGGTCTCCATTGGTGTTTGGAAAGTTGCACAAAGATTGATGAATAAATAATTCAGAGTTGTACGGAATGTCTTGATGCCAGACCGCTGCAAGTATCTAAAAGCTTGATTCACAGAAGGTTAGTACCAGGAGATATTCCATAGTTTTTGTGAGCTTTGCTCTAGAGAACATTTACTGATGATTCAAAAAAGAGGAAAAAAAAATCTGTTGGGATTGTTTGAGGTTTGTACAGAAGTGCTTAAGATTCAGAGAAGTTCTTCATAAAAAGGAATATGTTATATTTGTGAGGATGGCTTACAATTACTGGAGTATTTCAGAGTTGAGAGTTCTTACAAATCGATGTTTGCTGTTAAATTCCTTTATTGTATAATAATTTTTTGATAAGTTGTATTTAATAAGGTCATTACTAAAACATTTAGGAAATGTGTATATACAATCTATGGTTGTGGATACATCCCCAATCCTTCCTATAAATCAAATTTCCTATTTTGTTTTGACCTTGGATTGTTCTTGCTTTTTTTGTTTGCTTAAGGTTTACTTAATATATAGAGTAGATCCTTTATTTGAAAGGAGGAGGTAGCAGAAAGGCTACTAGCACTGGAAGACTATTAGGTTTGCATATCCTTGTATTATTATTTGGATTCTAAAAAGTACAAAACCTTCCCTGCCAATACTTCTTTCCCCTCTTTAAATTTCTTATTAAACCTGCTAATGAGATACCTTGTATTTAGAAGCTTTACTACAGGGATCAGATTATAATGTGAGAAACTCTTCTGGTTGAATATGCACAAACTTGGGATAATTTTCAGTGCTTTGAAAGGAGTCCTGCCTGTTCAGTTCATCTAATTTCTTCCCATGCAAATTGCTATGAGGGTGTGGAACTCTTAAATTTCTAATTCTAATTTCTATTTCTAATAAGTGTATTTCTAGTAAGTGTCTCTAATTTTTCCTCTGCAAGCTATCAAGTCTCTGCTGTAAGACACATCTCTAAGAAGGTCCAAGAATGATTCAGTTTATCTGTAAATTTGTAGATTTAAATATTTTCTGTTGCCTTCACAGGCTTTCTCATTACATTTTACACTTTCTTTTGGAACTATATCTGGAAAAGTGATACAGGAGGGCTGTCTGACGGATAAAAACCCCCAAATCCTGGTGTAAGGGATTTCAGTAGTAAATTACTGTCACTTCAAGAGTTTAAATGAATGCCGTTTCTAATTCTAGTTAGTTTGAGTTTTGAGGTGCTACTCTTTTGTGTTTCATTATGCATATTTTTTTTGCTGGATGAAGTTACCTTGTGAGATCCTGGATTTGAGTCTCACTCCATTAATCGTTTCGGCCAGAACAAACCAGGTAGTGTCTGTGTGTGTGTGTCTATGTGACAGAGTCAGAAGCCTCCAAAGCACAAGTTCAGGCCTGCTGCTATGACTAGGCTGCCCACAGAGCACATGGTCCAAGGTGGCCAAGTCCATGGAGAAGCACATGGCTCCAGGACCATGTGGCTGCCTGTCCATCAAGGAAGGCCTGCCTGGCAGCCTGCCCACACCACACTCCCTGAAGCTCCTGATTGACTGCGGTACCCGTCACTTTGGCCAGGAGGACATTGAATGGTAATGCTTTAGTGTAATGCTTTTCCTTGATTGTATGTTAATCCAGTAAACTCTTTTGCCAAAACACCTGTTTTCTCACTAAATTAAAAGAAATTCTCTTAGAGAAAGCGTGGTACTGTTTTCTCTGAACGCAAATTTGTAGATAATAACAAACCAAAGTCTTTAAAATCTTCTAAACCTTTAGGTAAGAGTAATATTCCCAGTTAAGCTTTTATGGCTTCAAAACTGGGTTGTTATATACCTATTATCAGAAGTCTTACTGTTCTTTAAATTCTTTAGACTATGAATAAATTGCCTCTTAAACCTTTCTGAAATACTTATTTGGACTTCATAGGTATCAGAGTAAATGACAGATTTTCCAGACCTTCATTAATGCTTGCATTTCTTCTAATGATCCTTTGGTTTATTCTGGCAAAGTTTTCTGTGTTTTACTGTTGAGTATTTTAATTGTAATATCAGCAGTAGAAGGTTTTGACCTTGGCTTCAAGTTTTTAGTCCTTTAGGTTGTTACTTCCCTTGGGTTAGTTTCCCACTCCCCATCCCTTAAATGCTAGCACCCAAAGGCTTCAGAAGCTAAAGTTCGTGACTGACAAAAATGCTCAACTACTACAACTACAAATGATGACATCATGAAAGCCAGTACTCTGTATCTGCCACTGGTCCCTTCAGATAGTTGATGGATACTCTCTCACCTAGTGCATTGCTTTTAGTCTCCAGGGGAGCCAGAAACACTCTGATTAGATTTCCTTGCTGGTAAAAAGAATATCTACTCTTACCTGATCTTCTCTTGCTGTCTTCTGCGAAAAGTATCTTGAAGCCACCTGCCAGGATAAGAGGATACTGCTGTGTTGAGCAGAACTTGCTTCCAAGCAGGCTGAAACCAAAGCAGAGTACATAGCAGTTGAAAATATTTTGCTTATTTCTGAGAAAGAGCCATGTTAATGAGTGGCACCTCAAAGAAAAGCTGTAAGTCTTCCTCAAAAGGCTTTCAGGTATTGTTCAAAATACCATCTAGACATGTGCTCCCTGCTGTAAGGGTTCTGCCAAAATGGTAGATGAATTTGCAGTTCCCATGGGAGAATAGGAAAATGATGTCCGTCTCCAACAGTGTTTGAAAACTATGTATGTCTTTTAGTCATTCACCTGCTTCTTATCTTTACCTTTTTTTTTTTTTTTTGATCAAGGCTTCCTTTGGTTGACAATCCATTTAGTGACCTCTCGCTGTGGAAGTAAGGGCACTTTTGTTCAGGTCAGCAGACCTTGTCCTTAAATATTGTTACATTTACTTGCCTTTTAAAAATGAGCATCTCTTCAGGGACTTTGTTAGCTAAACTCTGAAATGTTCCTGGCAACCTAAAAAGTAGTCACCTCCTGTTATCTGAGAAAGAGCATACTTAGGATTCTGCTCATGTTTTCAAGGCATAGCTGGCTTTTACAAGTTTCTCTTCCCATTTAAAGGGAAGTCAGTGCCATTTTCCAGGTCAAGCACTCTTTCCTCAGTTGTGAAGTGAGGCACAAGACTTCTGAAATCAGGAATATGAAATGGGACACGTTTGTTCTCCTCAAATCTTTTGGGAACCATTGCAATAAAGGCTTTTTGTAGCTATTTGCTAGTATCGCTGTAAAATGTTCGGGATGAATTCCTTGGGGAATCAACCGGAAAGTAGAATAGTTGCTTAGGTGGCTGATCCTCACCTGTAAGCTCATAGGCAAGGTACTTCAGCAATTCAGTCACATGGACTTGCAGAAGAGTGAACAATCAGATTATTTGCACTGATGAAATAAATGGATTAATGTTGAGAAGATGTTGGCAAAAAGATAATGGTTTAGCTGCCATGAGAGTGCGTTCATGCTAGAGAATTTATTTTCTTGAAGAAATGCAGACTTCTGAAGTGTAATCTTAGAAGAACAGCATTCTGTGTCCTCATATTAGATTGCACAATTTAATGACCTGATCGTTATAAGCCCCTGATGTTTAGTATCTGCCTCTCCACAGTGTAAAAGAGGAGGGTGGGAATCCAAAATCCTGTGTGAAATTCCAGCTGTATGTACAGAGGTCATTGCAGTGTGGGTTAAAGTCTTCCTTGAACAAATCATGGCAACAAATAGTGCTGAAAGGAACGCAGTTAATTGAAATATAATAGCTATTTTGAGAAATTGGGTAGGTGGATACTTCATAAAATTATTCACTAAAGAGTGAGTATTAATTGAACTAAAACAACTTAATTGCTCTTCATTCTGGAAATGTAAAATGCTAGCATATGCAGGCTGGTATGCATGCTCTTGCAAGTACTGGGCTCCATGACACTCTGTTTCTCTAAAATACAGCAGTAGAATTCTTGTGTCTACAGGTATTTACCAATTTGTGTGAGAACTTTGTTTACCAGTCTTGAGTTGGTTTAGGGCAGACTGAATCAATTTAGTGGAGCTTTTATAATAATAAATCTGCTCTTAATGGCTCTCTCACAAAGGATTCTTCCGGGCCTCCTGCATCATGTTTGGGTAACAGGAAATTTTGAGCTCAGGGTCCCCCATGCTAAGAGGCAACCCAGCTCGACAAGCTCATAGCTCTCTTTTTGTTGCTGTTGTCAATTTATAGTCTTATTAGTGCTAGATTTGAGGAATAAATGTTCACAGCTGAGGGAAGGCATCCTTCCTTGTGTTGCTCTATTGTTTCTGCTAATATTTTGCATACATTTATCATTTACTTTGTTTAAAGAGTATAAGACAAGAATGTTTTAGGAATGTCTTTTGTCTTTGATTTCAACACACTGGTGTTGCCTGGCTCATCTTTGCCCAGCTTTTTAATATTGCTTCAGCAAGTGCTTGGCTTAAAATTAAGATGGTATTTGAGTCCCTAGTCCACTTTGGTACTACTGAAATTGTCACGGATATTAACAATGTTCAGAAGAGGTGCTGCTTTCTCTAATAGCCATTACTCCTTCACTGCGAAACCAGTGAACTTTCATACCTCTTTACCTTTGAAACTGCTGGTGATTAGAAGATGATGTATGTAATTATGTTTCGGTGAAGCAGCAATTTGTGTATGTATGTTAACACATACTTAGTGTTTTGTTTCCATATAACATAGTGGAATATGCAATGTTGGAAGCAGCTAGAGTTCGTGAAGCAGAGGTTACTAATTAGAGTTGTGCCAGTTGAATATCTATAACCTCAAGGATTGCCCCTTGTAGCTTTCATTTTTTCTATGTTTTGTTGCTTTGATAGTATCCACACATCTGACCTCTGCATCCTGTAGTAGAGCTTTAGTAAAATTTTAGTGGTCTTTATCCTTTGCTGTGGAAATCTGGTGGAGATTTTTTGTTTCAGAAAATCAACATATTTTGCTGTTGTGAAAAGTTGATTTTACTAGGCAAGAACTTTCTCCCTTTTTTTGGGTGGTCTAAGAGTAAATTGATACTGAAAAGTATTCTTGAACAAAAGAAAGGCTAAGAGATTATTAATCTCCTGTAAAAGGCCAGTTTCCTTCTTTTGTTTCCCTTTCCTGTTAAAGGAAGCTAATCTGGTTTTGGGTTTATGGAAATTTTTACATGATTTGTGGATTATAATACCAGAGTGGAGGTGTGGGTGGGTATTTGTGGGTTGGTTGGTTTGTCTGCCTCCATAATGCAAGCTGTAGCAACTTCCCCAGTGAAGTCCTCCTTGTACCCCAGCATTTAGTGTCCAGCTGGTCCATGTGTGTTTCTTTGGCTCCGGTGTTCTGTGAAGAACCCACATTTGGTTAATTGTCTGGGTTTTGTTTGGGTCGGTGTGGGTTTTTTTTAAACACTTCCGTTGTTAATTTTTTCTTTCTTTCCTTCCTGGCATGAAGACCTTCCTTTGCCATACTCATTCTTTCCCTCTAAATACAAGTTTTTGTATGTGATTGTCAAAATGATTATATACTAGTCTCTGACTCATTCAGTGTTACTGAGATTGCTGTGTAATGCTCTTTATTATTTAATGTTTCTTCCTCAGTCTCCATCATGTTCAAACCCAGTTTGGGAATAGTGCAGCTTTCTTAAGCTATTTAATATTTTTGTTAAGACTTCCCACTGCACACCTACTTAGTGTTTTGTGGTTTATTTTTCCAGGTAATTACCATATGTCTTTTAGCAAGTTTTATTTAAATTCATAAATGTAATTTTTTTTTTTTAATATTCTGATTTTTCTGACATGTTATTGTAAAGTCCTCATGAAAAAAAATGCATCAAAACTTATATTTTAATAAATTTGCTTTTAAGCACATACTTCGTTTTTTTTAAGGTAATCTCCATTAGCCGATGTTTGATATAATGGAACTTTGTAACAGGTGTTCTCTCACTGGGGATCATTCTAGGATCCAGGGAGAGTTCAAGAGGTTTCTTGTTCTTGTCTTTTTTTTTTTTCATTGCAGCTTTATGTTCTGATTACAGCTTTATTTCCTGAAATTTAATGCTGTTCTAGGACTTCAGTTCTTGCATAGTTGTTTCCTGAAATAACTGTGCATGGTTCAGAAATTGCTGAAGTCATCTGTCTTGGAAAATCTAAACTATGTGATCTTGGTAGAGCTGCCCATGGGATGTTAGTCATTGATTAATATCCGTCTTTACTGAAAAAAATTACGTTTTTGCATTGTATGAGAAGAATTCCTCCTTTATCTTATAACACAGGTAACATATCTGCAGCCTTGGATGCTCTGGGTAGTGTTTCTCATGTATAGGGGCTAAAGCAAGTCTAAAATTGAACCTTAGTTACATCTTTGTTTATTGACCAGTGTGACTTGACAGAATTTTCTGAGTTTGAGCTCCTCAGCCCTAGCAAATGACCAAATGCAGACAGTAACTTCACCAGGTTCATCAGGCCATGCTTGTTGCTTAGTAATACATCTGGGCAATTTTAGCCAACTTCCTCTGGAATTTGACCAGGGAAATAGCATTGGAAGCAAATGAAGGTGTGTGGGATTATGCTTGTGTGATTACTGCTGATATAAGTGTAGTGAAAACTGGCTTTTAATCTTGCACCTTACTGTCACCAAGTGTGCTATTTGAACACAAAGGTCAGGGAATCTCAGGCATAATTAAGTACAGATTGTCTTGGCTGTACATATGTTTTGTGTAAACCTTGGGTCAGAAACAAAAGCCTTAGCTTTGCCAGATTTGTTCTGTCTGCAGTTTACTGTCTGTCCCAAGTGCTGCTCATGCGTCTGCTCTGCTTCTTGTTCTGTCAGTCCCTCATTGCAACATTGGAACCTGCTTCTCCACATTGAATAGATGAAGAAAACCTCAGAAGAAGAGGTAGTAAGTTCCTGTTAGTTTTCTGTAAATCTGTGAGTGGGTAAAGCGGCAGGGTTGGAGTTAGTGCATGCCAGCGGTGCTCAGCTGCAGCCTGGCCGGCTGCTTTGCCCACGTGGAACCGTCACGGTGTGGTTCTGTCACAGTTAAGGGGAGGCAGGAGGGGACATCAGGGGTATTGAGGGAAATGTGAGGAGGCCACTTTGTGGGATTTGTTTTAAGACATGATAATTTGTGGCAGGAGACCCATGTCTGTTTACTAGAAGTCATATTTGTTACATTGTGAAAGAAGCCGAAGTGCTGACTTTCTTCTAAATTTGGTAAAACATAAATATGCAAGTTAAAATTCGCTTTTAAGTGGCATGCAGTGGAGACGGCTAAGGAGAAATACTTTACCTCTTTTTTGCTGTGTTTTCTTTCAAGGCTATTTTTAGTGTATTTAACATTCGGCTGTGTCCTCAGGACAGTTTTTAAGCTTCTGAATGTTAACATTACTGAATTAATTATTACTTTTATTTGGATTTGATGAAGATTATGTTTTGCAGTGTTTTAAGATTATTTGCCCGAGGATGTAAGTTGAAGAATATGATTAGCTGGTTGGTCTGCCACTGCTTTTGTGGTCTTGGCCTAGACACAGATAGGAAATCTGCGTGACAAAGCACGGATTATGTATTTCCATGGTAGTTAAAAAACGTAACCAAAAACACTGATAGAGGGTAGAATAAAAATAATTATGAAAGCTGCTTGCATTCCTGTCAAATTGCATTTCTTTGTAAGAGTGCTATGTTTAGTGAGGTTGCTTCCCTCTCCACCCTGAATGATGAGAACTAGAAATGCTGAGGTCTGTACCTTTTTTGTTATCAACAGAACTAATTTGGTACTAGACAGGAGCAGCAAAGGTCAGCTAGAATTATTTTCAGAAGTCATTGTTGCTCTGAAGTTAGATAACTGGATAATATCTAAACCAAAGTTTTCATACAAATCTCAGTTGATAATTATGTGGCTGAAACACAGTAAAACATTGAGTAAAAGAAAACATCAGCTACCTGGATGCTGTTTAAAAATTAAGAACATAATCCAAAGTTTCATGGAAGAAGTGGTGATGCTACTTTCAACATGGTTAAACTCAAATATTAGATGAATGAGCTATTAAGTTTTTCTGAGTGACATAAAGTGGGAGTTGTATTGCATGTTGACAGGGAGAATACCATTGAAGTCCTTTGTCCTCGAGCAGTTTGCTACCAAGATGCCAGCTCATCATTTTTGCTGGTGGTCTCAATGGCAGCTAATAGGAGTTCTGTCTGGGAGTTGAATTATGTTGTAGGAATTTCTAGCTAGCTTGTGTTTTGATACATCCCTGTACTGAAAAAATGCTCAAAAATTCAAGGGGCTCTGAAGTCAGATTCTTACAAAGAAAAAAGTCAAGTTAAGATAGCTGAAATAAAATACTATGGCAAAATATTTACCTGACCAGCAATTGAAATATACTATTAACCTAGTGTAAAAACCAAAAATATTATATTAACAGGGGTTTTCAGGAAAGCTATAGGCCTTCCTGATCTGCTTGTTTCTTACTAGCCATCTTATCCTAGAAAAAGTCTGAGGGAACTGGAACATTTTGCGTCTTTTCATGAAGGTCAGTGTTGTGTAGTTTTGCAGAATCAACCAATTTCAAAGTTAGGCATCCTCTGCTAAAAAGCCCTGCCAGACTGTAATACAAAAAGAAATGTGTTTTCCGAAGTAGCTGACTTGAAATTAATTTCAGTGCTAGCAATCCCCACACCTCCATCCCTCTCCCCCTAACAAATACCTCCCTGAACCCTGAACCTGCAGCAATCAGCTGCTCCATAGGAAAAATGAGAGAATACAAGTAAACAGATGTGTCACTTTGTGGGTTGTATAACATCAGGATTTTTACAAGAGCTGCACTATAACATGGAGAGGAAGCAAGTGAAAATAAAGCATGTGAATGAGGTTCTGCCTGTGAGAGCTTCACTCACTAAAGGTGACAAAGAACAAGGGAACAAAGAACAATGTTGAATGTAATGACCTTGGTAAGAGTGCCGGTTATGAAAGTGTTGTTCAATGCTTGCTGCTGTTACGAATATACTTTTGTTCTTGTTACAGAAGCAAATACATTATCTTTAAGAAAAGTACGAGAAGAAGCTAAAAAAGTAATTGAAAGCTGCCTGCAAACTACAAAAGGAAGGAAAAAATCCAGCAAGGAACCAATAATTAAAAGCACTAATTGGGGGCACTAAGCCCAGTCATTAATAAAACTACGTCAACAAAGTAATCAGGAGATTAAAGTCCAAATAATGAAAACATTAGGACTGCAATATTAATATAAAGAACTAAATTAAGCAGAGGAGACACTACTGTTGTCTCTGAAGATTCACTCTATGTATATGTCCTCAAAAATTAAATTGAATTTTTAAATAATTAAATAGCTTTTACTGGCCTGGAGGGGAAAAAAAGAGTTTCATCTACATATTTTGTGGTTTAGTCTTGCTGAATAATACTGAGTTGGTTGTATTCCAGCCACAAACTTTTGAAATCAAAATCTATTCTAGTCAGAAGTAGATACAATACTGCAAGTAATTAGTCAGAAAATTGGTAGGTGATATGGTTGCTCTGTCAGAACAGTAGTAAAATAAGAATAAATAATACCTTTTTGGTAGTTCACAGGCGGATTTCAACTAATAAATGTTTCCCAGTAGAAGTAGTATTTGAAAAAAACAGAAAAGAGAATTGTACCAAATAATGGGTATTATTTGTCTTGAAAAAAACCTTGAAAATCTGATCTTTGCAAAATGACAAATTTGCCATTTTTCTGATGATAATTTCAGTTAAAATTACTGTTACTGCTTTATTAGATGGAAAGATTAGCTGAAATGCAGTGACAGCATTATGAGTGTTCTACTAATTTATCTGTTGAATGAAAAAAAGAGATGGGGTGAGTTTTTAAAGCAGTAAAATGTGTCACCTTATTTAAGTATTATAAATTACAAGATTTCTGGTTTTTAAGGTCTTTTTTAGTAGTTTAAATTACATTATGCAGTATAACTTTTCTAGGTTTTTTCCTTTTTTTTCCTTCTGTCCTGAAGATTTTTACATGTCTGTAAGTTTTTCTCCCATCTATCAACTTCTACATACTCAGTCATTCACTGTTCTAATTTTTTATTCCACTATTCCCACGGCAACATGCATAGAAAATAATTGTTACTAAAATCAATGAAATGTAGTCTGGGAAAGAAGTTCCAGTTAATTGGAAGCATTTATTTGGATCATTTTTAACATTCGGACATAGGCTAGAAAGGGAATTAGAAAATTGCTAAAGTTTCTGCAATTTTTTAATGCTACATGTGATGAGGTCATCTGTTACTATCTTTAATACCTAAAATATTTTCAGTAGGTTTCTGTTCCTAGCTGTTGAGTTATTGAAGATACACATGTGCCAGAAGTTCATTATGGTACAAGGATAAAAATCCTATTGCTTCAGGATCCTAAGTGTCATAGATCTGATAAAGAACATCATAATACGATGAAACCACTTCCATAGCTGGTACAACTACATTTCCAATCTTTCAGTTTTCTGTTCTACAGACTGCCCAGACACATAGTGCATGGTTAAACGTGGGAATGGTTCTGGTTGCTGGCTTGTAGGTGATGTGCTAAAATCACATACTGAGAGGAGTGGTCGATGTCTCCAAGTTGCTTAGTAATTCATCTACGTGGGTTGTCTTTCTCCAGTTCCATGCTGCATGCCTGTACAACAACTTCAGTTGGATGTTCCAGCACCTGCTGGCTCTCGTACTGCCACCATGGGGAGACTGCAGAGTAGTTACTAAAGCAAAGGCTTGGTGTGAGATGTCTCCACTGTGGGTGACATAGCTAAAGGGTAACTGGAAACCAAAAACTGTAATGCATATTTAGGAGTGCTGAATTAGCTTACTCATTGAAGCAAAATGCATTTTGCTTGCCCTTAACAAAATGTGTGTGTTCATCCTGATTTCTGCTACTGGGATAGACAAGCTGCTGAAGTGCAGAAATTCCTATGACTTAACATGGGTCTACTGGCTGTTTTCTCAATATTCTCTTAGTACCAGAGCACTAGTGGAATTATTTCAGGTGACTAAAAAAAAGGGAAAAAGATCCCTTTTAAATTGAAAACCATTTTTTGATTTAAATTCAGTGTACTGGTTCATTGTTGTCCAATAATCTTCCATTTTCCAAATCTTTCCATTTCCACTTTCAATAATCTTCCATTTTCCAAAAGTTCTTTTTCAATTCCTAACTTGTTTGTGCTTTAAAGTGACAGTCAGAAGTTGTTTGACCCAGATGATACCCATCTTTGGCAAAAGACTACATACTGTAATATTGCTGGGAATTTTGATATGTGGAGGTTGCCTTTACTGCATTAGCCACTTTTAAGTGATAAATTTTTCGTAAGTATCTAGTTTTAAAAAAGCAATACAATATATTTAATCATGTGAAACTTGCACTAGTATGCTTGTAATATTTAATAATTCAGGCTTTCAGAATTTGTAATATTCAGGCTTTCAGAATTTTTTTTTTCAGCCTATTGTATGCATTCAAAAGTGTTGCAGAACAGCAAATCTTTCTATTTCGGTTCTTTCTTTTCCTAGAGAAAAGCATCTTAACCCTTTTTAAATCTTCAGATAATGATATTTCATATTGATTTCTAAGATGGAAGGAGTTTCATTTTTGATGAATAGTAAAAATTATGGAAAAATAATGTGTAAGAACCTGAGAATAATATACTAGAGATGTGTATGGTAAGAGAAATAAATCAGAATTTCAGCGCCCTTCTTAGTGTATTGCATTATTCACATTCTTGTTTTTAATCTGTGAAGCAGTTAAGTTAGCAAATACTTTTTCACACCTGTTCCACTTCAAAAAATTCTTGAAAACATTGACAAGAAGCACCATTGACTGTGTAATATCAGTAAGAGATGGCAGATCTCTTTAATACCATTTTTTTCTGGAGTTTTAACACTCACATTAGATGCCCTTTGAGATAAAATGGAAATGTTCTCTCAGGAGGTCTGTTGCTAAATTAAAGTTCTTAGGAGCATGGGAATGAGTTTTATGGGCAGTCATCTACTGGTGATGGGGAATAATTTTGGCCACTTTTGGTCGTGGTAGCAAACAACAGCAAAGGCACTGACAGTGATTGTGGGATACTCTGGGTGTTAAATGCTGTGGTACTTGTGGTTACTTCAGTTTGAATGTGTGGAAGAGGTCTTGCAGTGAGGTTAAAAATACAGATCAGTTCAGTGCTCAGGGTGTGGGAGGCTCGGGTGGTTGCAGCACAGGCTGCAGCTTTCTTTGGAAATGCTGCCTCTCACTACTGCTGCCTCATTTGACCTGCAGATATTGACAGTTCGAGAGGTTTCTGAATTTTGGAAATCCTAAACTGCGTATGGTGCTGGAAGAAAACAGTGTTACATTACCTTTTCATTAACTGAAATTTAGGAGTGGATGTCTGTATATTGAGGTCATTACATAAAATCATGAGGAATTAATTGATATGTTTATTTCATTAAGTGGTGGCTATTCGTCGTAACTTAGACACGTGTTACCGTTTTATCTGGTCAACTCTCTTTAAATTTCATCTATGTGTTGCCTTGTCCTGTCTTCTCATTGTGCAGGCAAAGGAAGGAAATTTTAAGCATGTTTTCTCATTGTCATTGAATAGCAGTTTAGTTTAGTTCATTGCCTTGTCCAAGTGTGGTGGGCCATTTTTTCTATTCACCTGTATGTGGGGGATTTTTGGGGTTTGTGTTTTCATTTCTCTCATTTGTGATATAGCAAGTGAACTTGCATATCAGTGTTGGATGGATCACAGAAAATTATTTGCATTTTTTCATTAAGTAGAAAGAAAATCTACTGTATACTTCCCTGTAAACTGCATATTATTTTCTCTCTTTTTTTTTGGATGGTGGAGCTCTTTAGAGCAAGCTTGATTCAAACTTACAAAACTGACTAAACTTTTATATTGTTACTAGAATAACTTGGTGAGAATGTGGAAGAGCTCCGTGGTGAGGTCAGTACACTGATCATCAGCAGTTGAGGTGTCTGTGTATTTAGGAACTTCTTCTGGTCATTTACTCAAAACAAAACAAAGTACCTCCACTTCGTTTACAGGTATTCACAGTAAACCACACTTTTCAACAAAAAAGCTGCGATTTCTGCTGAGTGAAATTATCTGTCTGCCTGCCTCATTGTTTAATACCAATGTTAGATTTTTGTGTCAGTAAAAGTAAGGCTGATCAGTGTACTCTTACAAATGCTGCAGCACTTTTTCCTGGGGATTAGGTGTGAAGTTTTATATATTTTGAGTTTTCTCATTTTCCTTAGCATCTTCCTGCATTATGCACAGTTTTACAGGAAGTCAGTGTAAAAACTTTCTTTATCTTTTGCTTTGTGTCAGTGTTTAGTATCTTTGGTTGTTGGTAGTACAGCTGCTAAACCAAGGAACGCTTAAGAGGAAAAAGACTTGCTTTGTTGGGGACCAAGTCAAAAAGCATATGTTTAGTCATCTTTCACAACAGAACATTTTGTGCCTGATTAATGTATTGCAGAGGAAAACTAGGAAACCTCGCTTTA
>WEIV01020611.1:0-21507 GCA_013390005.1 Calyptomena viridis
TCCTCCCAGCGCTCCCTAATCCTTTCACAGCCAGATCCCACAACACCCATAACACCTCCCTCCACCCCCAAGGACCCCCGAAATCCCCAGTGTTCCCCCACAGCACCCACCCATCACCTTTGCAGCCCCCCCAGACCCTCCAGCCCCCCCAGGGAGACCCACCAGTTCACCCCTGAACCCAAATTATCCCCAATCCCATGGGGGACTCATGTCCATTCCCACAGCTCAAGTGACAAGCAGTGAGCACGCAATTAACACCCCCTAAAATATGTGGGAAAGCCCTAAAAATGGTGGGAAAGCCCTAAAAATCATGGGAAAGGCTTCCAGGAGTATGGGGGTGGGAGATGGAGCAAGTGGGAGTCCCTGGAGCCACCTCTGGCATGAAAAGCTTGGGAGAAAGGGAGCGAGGGGTCTCAGCCTTACCCCATCCTCAGATCTGGGCTTCACTCCTTAATTGCAATTAAATATCTTTTCAATTTCAATGACTGTGGGTGTGACGGGTGTTTTTGGTATCTCTCTGCTCCTTTTTCACAGAATCCTGGAAGGGTTTGTGTTGAAAGGACCTTAAAGATCATCATTGCACCGGGCCAGGTTGCTCAGAGCAGCCTTGTTGAAGTTCTCGGCCTCAACAAGTTCCTGCAGCTCGGAATTCTGCAGCTGAATTAAACATTGCCACAAAAAGCGCTTCCTCTTCCCAGGTTTGGATTTCCTGCCCTGTCAATCCCAGCAGGGGGAGTGGGATGGTCTCCTCATCCCGATTTTACCCCACTTCTTGATAGGAATGGGGTGAAATTCTGGGAGGCACCGCTGCGCAAGACCCCAAACCTGTGTGTGAGGCACCGAAAGCTTCGGTGTAAGATTTGTTCTGACTTGTCAGAAGCTCCTCTGGGTTTTCCAAGGTGGATTTATCCAAGGGAGACAGCAGTAAATGCCTGCTGACTTTGGGCTGGGATCCCAGATCTTCCCCATCTCGGCTTGGCTGAGGCAGCTCCTCTAATTCTTGTGGAATTTGCCTTGAGGAATCGCAGTTTAAAAGGAAACAACCTGATTTATAAAAAAAATAAATTCTTGTGGTCCAAATAAATATGAATTTCCCTCTTGCTATTAATATCTCAGGCCTTGATCCTCCTCCAAATGCTCATGCAGGCGTTGAAGGGCTTCCAAAGGAGCGGTGCCTTTGATTCCAGAGTGGGAATGTTTGCTGGGATCCCGAATTATTACAGATAAAAGATGCTTTCAAGTGCAACGCGCTGCTCGTGTTTTCCAACATGATTTATTTGCCTTCCTGGTGGTTCTCCCAACCTGGTAATAAAAAGTGAATTTCCAAGTGTGGAGGTTTGGAGTAACTCGTGCTTTGGGTATAAACTCCAGATTTTTTTCTAGAGAAGATTTCCAGTGGAATAAGGAGGATTTTTTTTCCTTTATTTTATTCTGGGAAGACTTTTGTTTTTCAGCTCCCACTTTGGGCCCTGGTGGAGTTCCCTGGTCCTTCCCTGGAGCAGCAATAGTGCAGTCAGGAGGAATTGCTGCAGCTGCTGCCATCTAATGGGAGAATTCAGCCCTCGTGGATAATAAAATAAAAATTAAAAATAAAATGCAAAAATAAAAAATAATAAATAATTAAAATTCAAATTAAACACATTATTTTAATAATNNATATATAAAAATATATAGAATTACTAGAAACTCCAGTCTTGCTCTCACTTTATTTTTCTAAAGCAGAAACTACTATTATGCTTTGCCATTATATTCATATAAATAGTAATGGCAACAAAAAGCAAACCCAATGAGACAGAATTGTTTCCCAAAAATCTGCATATAAACACAGTCTTTAAATAAACCTGTTGAACCGCTGGGAATTTACATGGAATATATAAAAATACTAAAACATAGCACTTGTATTTTTATTTATTTAGTCTGTATGTCTTTTTTTTCCTGCAAAAAAAAATATAGCTGTATCAAGCTGTAAAATGAAAACTAAAAAACAACCCTTGAAGTTGTCACATGTGCTTATTTAGATTTTTCAAGCTGGGTTTAAAGCCAATAAAGATCCAGCTCAGTTGCAGAAGAGCAGGATGCAGCAGCTCCCTCTTCCCTGCCCATCCTGGGATTTGCTGTAAGAGTCCCAAAATCTGCTCTGGGGGCAACACAATGAAAAAAACTCTCTCAAGCATTTACCTTTTATTATCCTGGCCATGCTCCTGGGGCTTTTGAACTTATTTTGAGCAAAATATTCAGCAGTTTTCTGTCAAGACCCATCCCTGCTCACTGGCAGGACAAAGCAAGAGTGGGAAAAATTAGCCTAATTGGAGAGATTTAAGTGCATTTAAGATATATTGAATATTTCATTTTTTTCCAGCTCAAATCCACTCCGATTGAAAAGCATTCATTTCTCCTGTCCCAAGGCTTGGTTTTGCTCCCTGCTGCTTCCAGTGGCATTCCAGCATCTTGGATCTAGCTGGGTTCCTTTTCCACCTCTTTCCCTGGATTCTTGTCTCCAAAAGAAAGTGGTAACATTCCCCAACAAGTGTTTGAGAGGGCTGGTGTGTCCTGGGGAATGGCAGGAGCTCCTCCCCTGCTCCTTTTGCTCTCAGCATCCCAGGAATATCAGGCCAGGAAGACACACAGGGAGCAGGGAAGGTGTCCAAGGAATATTTTAATGCTTTTCTAGCTGTTCCTGCAATTTCAGTCCCAGTGGGGGACCCTGTCTATCACCAGCAGCAGCTCTTTTTCTTCTGGGGTGCCTTTGCTCCCTCTTCTGCCTTATTTTTTAATTCATCCTCACGAGCTTTGAGCAACCTGAGAGAAAAGGAAGCAATTTAGGTGGGTATCCCCCCCCAAATTTTGGTTTGCTGTGCTGTTTGTCTTGGAAAGCCTTGGAAAAGGAGGCTGGAAGGAGTCAGGAGCTTGTGGAACTCTGCTAAAAACACCAACCCAAATCAAAGCACAGGCAGAATTCACTTCAGCCAACCCAGGGACAAATCAGCAGCATCCCAAAAAAAGGGTTTTATTAATCTCTTTGCAGTGCTGAGCATTCAGGAAACACCTCCCAGCACTTCTCTGGCTCATCCCAGCCATGCACGTGCTGCCCTGAGTTTTCCCTGATGTCACATGGAGTGGCAGTGACATTCCCAGGATTTAGAGTTCAAAAAGCAGGGAAGGAGGCCGTTAAACTGAGGTTTAAACTAAATTCTTTCCTCACCTGATGAAGCTGACCATGGACTCCAGGACGTTGTGGCCCGAGGCAGCGCTGCACTCGTAAAACATGAGCTGGTGCTCCTGGAAGACACAGATCCCAAAGAGAAATGGGGTATTTTTGCACTGGAATGGCTTCATTTGGGAATAAATAGCCATGGGAGAGCCACAGTCAAGGGGAAACGGGAGGGAATGAAGGAAACAAATATTTATTGGAACATGAGGGTGAAATCCAGTTTTTCTGGTCACTATGACACCAATTTTAACACCAAGGAAAAGGCAAACAGAATGAGATGTGATGTCCTTTGTAGCAGAGACAGAACAGGGTGTTCCAAGCTCTTTTGTGCCTGACAGTGACCAATTTGCATCTCTCCCCTTGTCCTGCAAGGTCCTCTTCCTCGCCCCCGGCTGTCGACAGCTCTCCATTTGTAAAACTGTTCTTGGGGTACTGCCCCAAATCCCATAAACTTTAAAACTGAGTCAGTAAAGGTGAGGTTCTTCTCATTTTTCTCACCTAACTTTTATTAAACATCTATATTTGTAGAGATTAATTGTACTTTAGGCATTTCAGTACCTTTAAAAGAGGATGGGGCTTGGTGGGTTTGTTATTTTTATGGTGCTGGGAAGATAAATGACAATTCACAGCCAAGAGAAGCAGAGCTGAAAACATTTTAATTTATAGATCCAGCTCCATAAACTGATTTACAGAGGCAAAACTAAAATGGCAAAGGGAAAGCAAGGCAGGGAAGGGTGAGAGATGGGTTCAGAGATCACTTTGCCCACCACTGATGCATGAGGGATAAATTAAGGGGATTCACCTTTCTCCAGGTGCTCAGGCTGGTGGAATCCACCCTTAGCTGTCCCTGCCAAGCTGGGGGGACACACTTCACCACCTACCTTGGCCAAGCACTCCCCCTCCTTTGTGGGGACCTGTCTCTCAGCAGCACAGTCTGTTTTGTTCCCAAGAAGCAGAACAGCAACTCCATCCTCTGCTGCTTCCTGGGTAATCAAAGAGGGGAAGATCAGGAGAGCATCTGAATGTCCCTTGAATTCCAGCAGGTCTCACTGTCTCACCTTGGAGCACAGTGAAGGATGCCTGTGGATTTGGGCTGATCACAAAACCTTCACTTCCTAAACGGGTTGAATCGCATTTAAGAAATTCTCTTTTTCCCCCTCAAATCATCTGTCCTGGTTTATTAACAGGGCAGAGCACTGGATGAGTTGCCCCTGTAATTAATTCACTTGGTGAATTCAGCCTAAGAAACCCTTCTGAAGGTGCTCTGGGTGGGATTTACAGGCAAAGAGCAAAGTGACATCCTACTTTGTTCCAGCATTTTTAAACACTGGCTTTGTACTCAACTGGAAATCTCTGACAAGAAGTTTTTGGTAAGATGTGAGTCACCTCCCATTTTCCAGGACTGAAAGTGGACAATATTTGATTTAAAAACATTATCAGAATCGGTTTCAACATTTTCCATCCCTCTGTGCTGGTTTTTAATTTGTTAAGAGCTGATTATTCTCCTAATGGTGCTATCAACAGAGACACTGCAAACCCATGAAATTTGTCTGTATTTGATTTAAATCCTCCAAGAAAAACTATTTTCTAACCAAAGCCAAGCGCAATCCCTTTTCCAAAGGGCTTGGCCACCCCGGGATGTCCATCTCTAACTGGTGGCAGAGGTCAGGGGGGAAAATGCTGATTTCAGGGACACCACCAGCTCCAAGATCTCAGGGAATTCACCCACCTGGATGCAGCTGAGCCAGTACCTCACGTCAGAGAAGGAGTAGTGGGAGGTGATGTCGTACATCAGCACCACCCCATCTGCCTTCCTGAAGAACTGCTTGGTCATGCTGTGGTACCTGTGTGCATTTCAAATGGTCACCAGCACAGTTTGAGGAGGTTTTGCCTCACACTGATGTGAAATCCTGGTGGGAAAGGTGGCAGTGCAGGTCTACACAAAAGGCAACCCCCAGATTTGGCTGCTGCCCTGATGTCAGAGGCCATTTGGAGCAGACTGAGCACCAGTTTTATCTTAATTACTTCCTTTATTGTGCTTTATCAGATCACACTGTACAGAGTCCCTCCTTAAACAGCCCCTCCTTTGCCCAGCAAAGGCAAGAACCATTTCCACCAGAACACCAGGAAGAAGAAAACAACAGCACCTCACCTTTCCTGACCAGCTGAGTCCCACAGGCGGAGAGCAAAGTGCTTGTTATCCACCACGAGGTTCTTGATCCGATAATCCAGTCCTGGAAAACACAAAAGGGGATATTTTGATACTGCAAAATCCTCCCTGTGACAGAAGGAACGTGGCACAGGGTGAGGCTGCAGCTCCAGGGGACCCAAGCAAACCTCTGGCTTTTAGATGTTTAGTGGCTGGATTTTGGGAAAGTCTCTGATCTTGTGATGAATAAAACCAGGCTGGTGAAGAGAGGAGAAAAGAGCTGAAAGGCAAAGCAGAGAGGGAAGCATTAGGGCCACTGGGGAGGACAAAGGGGACCAGCATTTCCTGCTCCTGAGCACCCAGGCGTGGGAAGCTGGTGGTTCTGCTCAGTCCCTGGGGGCACATCGTACAACACGCTTGGCTTGAGCTGCACCACACGTGTCATGATCCCCAGGAGCCTGTGGGGTGAGGGAAGGGAGTTGCAGTGGTGATCCAAGCAAGGAGAGGAGCTGGAGGAGCCCTACCTACTGTGGCAGCGAGGTTGGGGCTGAAGCTGTCGGCGTGCAGCCGGTACAGGAACGAGGTTTTGCCCACGTGGGAGTCCCCGACGAACAGCACGTTGTAGAGGTGGTCTGGGTCCAGGGAAGCTTTAGTACAACCCCCTGGGGCAGCTCCTGCCCTGTCTGCAGTCACAGCCCCTGGTTCTCCCGGGCTGGGCTCGCCTTCCTGGCTCATTTTCTGACCGTTTTGTGTCTTCTCTCGTTGACCAACGTTGGGGTCTTTGCTCTGTTCTCCCAGGAGCTGCCTTTGAGGCTGCACACAGCTGTTGGCTGCATCCCCCTGTGAGCTGTCATCTCCGAGGGTCATCCCCAGCTGATTATTCCCAGCATCTTCCTGTGGTTGGACCCTCAAGTGAAGTGTTGACACTGGTGGCACCTCTTGCTTTGGAGGCTCAGCAGGTCTGGCAGCCGCCTGCTCCAGTTCCATCACACGTGGTGTCCTCCCCTCCAGCTTCTGGGAATGTCCCTGTGCTGAGACCTGCTCCTGGAGCTCACCTTGGGCTGCCTGTCCTGAAGCACAGAGCTGCCACACATCTGGAACGAGAACATCCTCCTGCATCATCCTTTCCAGCTTTAATGAGCCAACGTGGAAGGGCACCTGGGAGGTTGGGGAGGCCGGCACAGACACACCTTCCTCGTGGCCCTGATTTAGTCCTAGACCCTGAGTTTCAACTCCATTCCTCAGCCCTGCCTGCACCCTCTGTCCCTGCACCACGTCCAGACCTTGAGCTCCATCCAGAGGCCTCCCCCCTGCAGCAGCCCTCTCTCCCTGTGGTAATTCCAGTGGCTGGGTATCCCCCAGGATCTGCCCATCAGGACCAGTGGGTGCTCCTCCCAGCTCAGCTTCCAGACCAGGAGCCTCGGCAGCAGTGACAGGCTCAGGGTAAGAAGTGGCCTCAGCTGGAGGGGACACGTGAGCCCCAGGAGCTCCCTCCCACATATCCATGGTCTGAGCTGCACACAGACCTGTCCCCAAACCTGGAGACAGGCTCTGCTCCCCTTCCCGCCCCCCAGCTGCACCCAGGGGTGCCAGATCTGCCTCTCCTAGGGCTGAGTTGAGCTCATCCTTCCCTGCAAACAGCTGCATATTGGCACCAGTGCTCTGGTCCTCCAGTGTGTCCAGGCTTTCAGCTTCCTCTTGTAGTATTACTGCTGCACCAGCCCCTGCTGCCAGCCTGGATGCTGCTCCCTGTGGATCAAGGACAGGCTCCTGTGGCAGCCCACACTCACCCTGTCCTTGTCCCCCATCCTCAGCCTCATCCCTGACCTCTGTGGTTGCACCATCCACCTCTTCCTGGAGGGTTTCTGGGGGGCTGGCACCCCCACACAGCTGTGTGTCTGTCCAGGAGTCCTTTGCCTCCATCATTTCCACTAATTCTGCTTGATCCACCTCATCCAGGGGCTGTACATCTGGATCCACACCCCCTCCCTGCTCTGTCTCCAGGGAGTCAGTCTCTCCTGTGGGCTGCAGATCTGCCTCTGTGCTTCCTCCTGGGATCAAAGTGAGCTCATCCACCTCTGGAAGCAGCTGCATTTTGGCACCAGTGCTCTGGTCCTCAGAGGTGTCCGTGCTTTCAGCCTCTTCCCGTGTTTGCACACCAGCACCAGCCTCCTCTCCCTGCCCGACTGCTGCTCCATGTGGATCAAGCACAGGCTCCTGTGGCAGCCCAGGCTCACCCTGCTCTTGTGCCTCATCCTCCTCCTCTTCTCTCTGAAGGGCTGTTCCACCCTCCCCTCCCCATGGGGCTCCTGGGCTGAGCCCCCCTGGCAGCTGCACATCTGCCTGGGCATCCTCTGCCTCCATCTCCACTAACTCTGCTTTACTGACCTGGTCCAGGGGCTGCACATCTGGATCCACACTCTCTCCCTGCTCTGCCCCTGGGGGTCCAGCCTCCCCCAAGAGCTGCAGATCTGCCTCTGTGCTCCCTCCTGGGGCCACTCGCAGCTCATCCTCCTCTGCAATCAGCTGCACACTGGCACCAGTGTCCTGGTCCTCCAGCGTGTCCAGCACAGGCTGCTGTGGCAGCCCAGGCTCACCCTGTCCTTGTCCCCCTCCCTCAGCCTCACCCCCGAGCTCCATGGCTGCACAGCCCCCTTCTTTCTGCGGGGTTTCTGGGCTGGAATCTCCACCCAGCTGTGTGTCTATCCAGGACCCCTCTGTCTCCATCATTTCCACTAACTCTCCTGCATTGACCTGATCCAGGGCTTGCACTCCTGGAGTCACATTCCCTCCCTGCTCTGTGCCCAGGGATCCAGCCTCGCCCCATGGCTGCACATCTGCCTCTGTGCTTTCTCCTGAGGCTGATTTGAGCTCATCCACCTCTGGAAGCAGCTGCATTTTGGCATCAGTGCTCTGGTCCTCAGTGGTGTCCGTGCTTTCAACCTCTTCCCGTGTTTGCACACCAGCACCAGCCTCCTCTCCCTGCCCGACTGCTGCTCCATGTGGATCAAGCACAGGCTCCTGTGGCAGCCCAGGCTCACCCTGCTCTTGTGCCTCATCCTCCTCCTCTTCTCTCTGAAGGGCTGTTCCACCCTCCCCTCCCCATGGGGCTCCTGGGCTGAGCCCCCCTGGCAGCTGCACATCTGCCTGGGCATCCTCTGCCTCCATCTCCACTAACTCTGCTTTACTGACCTGGTCCAGGGGCTGCACATCTGGATCCACACTCCCTGCCTGCTCTGCCCCTGGGGGTCCAGCCTCCCCCAAGAGCTGCAGATCTGCCTCTGTGCTCCCTCCTGGGGCCACTCGGAGCTCATCCTCCTCTGCAATCAGCTGCACACTGGCACAAGTGCTCTGGTCCTTCACCATATCCAAAATTCCATCCTCATCCCATGGCTGCACACCTGCATCAGCGCCCTTTCCTTGCACAGTAATCACTCCATAGGGGTGAGGCACAGGCTCCTGTGGCAGCCCACACTCACCCTGCCCTTGTCCCCCATCCTCAGCCTCACCCTCGAGCTCCATGGCTGCACAGCCCCCTTCTTTCTGCGGGGTTTCTGGGCTGGAATCTCCACCCAGCTGTGTGTCTATCCAGGACCCCTCTGTCTCCATCATTTCCACTAACTCTCCTGCATTGACCTGATCCAGGGCTTGCACTCCTGGAGTCACATTCCCTCCCTGCTCTGTGCCCAGGGATCCAGCCTCGCCCCATGGCTGCACATCTGCCTCTGTGCTTTCTCCTGAGGCTGATTTGAGCTCATCCACCTCTGGAAGCAGCTGCATTTTGGCATCAGTGCTCTGGTCCTCAGTGGTGTCCGTGCTTTCAACCTCTTCCCGTGTTTGCACACCAGCACCAGCCTCCTCTCCCTGCCCGACTGCTGCTCCATGTGGATCAAGCACAGGCTCCTGTGAGAGCTCACACTCACCCTTCTGCTCTTCTGCCCCATCCTCCTCCTCTCTCTGAAGGGCTGTTCCACCCTCCCCTCCCCATGGGGCTCCTGGGCTGAGCCCCCCTGGCACATCTGCCTGGGCATCCTCTGCCTCCATTTCCAAAAATTCTTGTTCATCCACCTGATCCAGAGGCTGCACATCTGGATCCACACTCCCTCCCGGCTCTGCCTCTGCGGATCCGGCCTCTCTCGAGTCCTGCAGATCTGCTTCCACCTCTGCCAGCAGCTGCCTGTCGGTATCGCTGCTCTGGAGCTCTGGCAGTTCCACATCTGCTCCCACTGCCCCTTCCCGCACGTTTGGGGGTGGCACAGCCGCTGCCAGCGGCTCCTCAGCCCCTGCACTCCCTCCCCATCCTGTGTCCCCTCTCCCAGACTCACCCTGCACATGCTCTGCCCCCCTGGGCTGTGTTTCCTCCTCCTCTTCCTCGCCCCCGGCTCTGCTGCTCATTCCATGCTCATCCCGGGCTGGCAGCACATCGGCACCCGAGGGCTCTCCCTGGGGCTGCAGCTCCTGCTCCCGCACCCCGGGGCCAGGAGCCACTGTCACCTCCGGGGTGACACCGTCCCCATGGGCTGCTCCCGTCTGCGCCTCACCCCGGGGCGGTGGCTCTGGCTCCGGGTGCTCTCCCAGCTCTGTTCCCAGTTTCTCGGGGTCAGCCCATTCCTGCAGTGCCGCGCCCGGGACCTGCACACGTTCACCTGGAGTTGCCCCTGGCTGAAGCTCTTCCACACCAAGGCACTGTCCCACTGCTAGACCTGCCTGCCCAGCCTCAAGTGGCCCCAGACCTGCCTCCAGACTCTCTCCCTGGTTTATCTCTGCTTCCTCAGCTTCTCCCAGGAGCTGTGCCTTTTCCCAGCCTTTTTTTTCCTGCTTCCACCGTGCTCCCTCCACCTCCATCAGTGCCTGCTCTCCTGCCTCCCTGCTCTCTCCCAGATACTCAGCCACCTTTAGCACAATTTCCTTCACACCAGCACCCTTTTCTTGCGGGAACAGCATCCTCTGTGCCTCCTCCAGGCTCTGTCCCTGCTCTGCCCCTGGCTCCTGAGCCGGGTGGTTCCCGGCTCCCACGGACGCACCAGCCTGTGTCACATCCAGAGCACGAAGCTCGGCTGTGGCCGGGCCTTCTTTCAGGTCTCCTTCAGACACCTCACGACTGGTTTGGCCAGAGAGGGTCTCCTGCAGGACTCCAGGGGTTATTCCATGGGCTGTGGCTGCCTCTGGCCCTGTGTGGGGCTCAGCATCATCCGGGGGGTGACAGGCAGTGTCTGCCAGAGCAGGGGGTGAACTGGGAGCCTGTGCCTTCAGATGTTTGCTCAGAGCTGCTATTGCATCATTCATCTCTCTTAGCAAAGAGCTTTGGTCAGAGAAGGGTTCCTCTTTCGAAGATTCTGGGAAGGGATCCTCTTCCACTGAGCTCGCTCTCACTGGGGCTCCTGTAATGTTTATTTCTGCTGGCAGCATTTCCCAGACCCTGGAAAGGGCAGAAAATGGGAGTAATGAGCCCAGTTCCCAGGTCAGGCTCCAGCTCCCTCCCATCCCTGGCCAGTCCCAGGGGTCTCTGATCTACCACCTCACCCCTTCCCTCTCCAAACCCAATTTATTTACCCTCTGGGTGCCCTTGGGGCTCCAACAGGCAGCAGCAGGGACAAGGGAAAGGGGAATGCACACACGTGGGGCCAGATCCAGGGCTGTATCCCACCTGGATACATGTGCATCTTCCCAGTAACCATGTCAGCATTATTAGATACAAAAAGACATCTCTCAGCCAGTTCCTGGGTTGGCATAAGGGATGTGATCTCCAGGATGAGACAGGAGTGGGTGGGAGAGGAGCTTTAAAAAGACTAAATATCACGGGTAGGGTTGAGGGAGGAGTTGGGGGCTCAGCACCAGCTCACAGACTCTGGGGACACACGTGGGAGCTGCCCAGGACCCCTTACACTTGGTGGGTGCTCTTGGCTCTGCCCTCGCTGCTCTGGGATCCCAACCTGATCCTCATCTCCGAGCGGAACTTCTCGCTCTTCCCCGGACTCTGCGGGAAAACAGGGTGGGAAGAGGAGAGGGGAGAGAAAAACACTTGGTAAGGGAGTGTATGCACCTGAAACAATGCTGAGCTGTCCAGCAGGCACCCAGATGTACCCACCCAAAATCCTGGGGGTGCCAGAAGGTGCTGCTGTGCCCTCCCTTCCCAAACCTCTGCATGGCATCGTGCCAACTCTGTTTGAGGAAGCTGCTAAGGGAGGCACAGCCTCTGCTGCAGGAGCACCCTGTGCTCTTGGGCTCCCCAGCAGTCCCAAAGGGACCTCACTCTGTCCTGTGCCCACACTCCCAGCTCAAATACCTGTGGGGACACTGGCACCTCGCTGGTTAACTCTGCCACCACTCTGTCCCTGCAAACACAGAGCACAGGGGTCAAAAATGGCAATTGCATCCTCTTCATCACATCCACCCTGCCCCAAGGTTGTTCTCAGCCCTCAGGACAGCAAAATCCACGACCTTTGGATCTGTCCTAGTTGGGTCCAAGACCCATCCAACTCATTCCCCATCCAGGAGGAAACCACACACATGGAGATACACCACTCATCTACTCACCCGGGCTCCTCCATGTGCTCCCAGGCCACTGCAGCCCTCATAGTCCTCAGGTGCCCCTGGGTCTGCTCCAGCTGCTGGTGGAGGTGCTTCAGGTGACCCTCCAGCAGCCTGTTGCTCTCCTCCAGCTCCCGGTTCTCCGTGCTGGTGACTTGCTGGGAGCTGTGGAGGCTGCGGCAGCGCCGCTCCAGCTGTGGGACAACAACCAGGACAGATCACAGCCCGCCCAAATCCCCACGTAAAATAACTCAGGGACACTCATCTCCTCTAGACCCAGGGCTGAATTTCTCTCCCTGCAGAGATGGCGGGTGGGAAACTCAATTTGTGTCCTCTGGGGATGGAGGGGAGTGGTGGGGATGGGGTGGGAAAGGTGGGGATGAGGGTCCTGTGTGACGGGGCTGGTGGGGACAGTCTGGGGTCAGCTGTATGACACTGGGGTGTTGTTACAGCACAACCCAGAGACCCCCTAATGCAGGAGGGGGGTCGGGGCCAGCCCACCTCCATCTGTGCTGTGACCAAGCGCTGCACCTCCCTCTCGCTGGCCTCCAGCACCCGCTGCAGCTCCACAACGTGCTGGTGGCTCCGGGCCACGCTCTGGGATGGCAACAAGGACATTGGCACCCACTCACCCGTCCGGGAGCTGCCAAGGGGGTCTGGGGGTGCTGGGTCCCCCCTGGGGGTGGGCAGCAATGGGAGAGGGGCAGCCTGTGACCCACCTTCTGCTCCAGGCGCTGCTGCTCCTGCTGGATCTGCTGCTCCAGGACCTCGCAGAGCTGCTGCACCTCCTTGTCGTGCTCGGCCACGCGCCTGCGGGGACAGCGAGGGGGCAGGGGGGTGGTCAGACCCTGCTGCAGGGGGTGCGGGGCCCTGAGACCCCTCATTGCCCACGGGACCCTCAGGATGCAGCCGGGTTTGCCCAGAGGGGTTCGCCCAGCATGGATGTGTCCGGCAGGCTGAGTCCGGCCCTTTGCCATCCCATCCATGACTGTAGAGGGAGCCCGACCCCAAACATCAGTGAAACCTCTGCTCTGGCCACTGAGGGAGATGCTGAAAGCACCCAGGTTTCTCCCCACGGCTGGGGTGAGCCATCCAAGGTCCCACCCCTGTCCCCATCCTTCCCGTCCCATCCCTCTCCACTGCCCTGGGCTGACTCACGTGTTCAGGGTCACCTCCAGAGCCTCCTTCTTGCTCTTGGCTTCTTGGATGCGGTGCCTCATCTTGGCCAGGAAGTCCTCCAGGTTGCCCAGGAGTTGGGGTTCATCCTGCCTGAGCTTCACCCAGAGCTGCCAGATCTCCTGCCTGCAGGGAGAGGGGAGTTTTGGGGTGAGCTTCCCCCCAGAACCCCCCAAAGCCGGGCCAGCTGTGGGGTCCTGGCTCATTTAGCTCACACCATTCAGGATGTGTGTGGACAAATGGGGTCCCTGTGACCCTGTCCCTGCCCCTGTGCTTGGGCCAAAGGCATCTCCAAGACATTTCTGGGATCGCTGCCTGCACAGGGATCTCCTGCCCCCTGTACCATCCTGCAGGACACCCATGGGTGCTAAGCAGGGCACTTACTCCTCAGAGACGTTGTCAGTGCCCAACTGGTCCATAAAGGCAGCAAAGTGTCTCCGCTCCTCGCTGTCCACCCCTTCCAAGGCCGGCACGGGGAGCACCAAGCGGACCCTCCGCGATGCTGTTTTCCGACGCCGGTGCTCCCTGGCAGCTTTTTGGGAGCTCAGGAACTGCCCTGCCGACAGATACGCCAAATCCTCAGTGCCCAGCAAAGCCCAAACCCTGATAATTCCCACCCCATGGCTTCAACAAGCTGCTTCTCCAGGTAAGCCATGGGGTGAGACCCGGACACAGGGACAATTTGGGGCCATCGGGTGCCACACAGCAAGGGCAGCATTTCACATCTGCCCCAGGAGAGCACCAGGCTGTGTCTGGGATCAGCCTGGGCTGGTTGGAGGCAGCGTGTGGCACTTACGGAGCCCGACAGTGAAATCCTCGGTGCTCAACCTCCCGGTGCCGGCGACATCCAGCCCGTCAAAGACGAGCTCCAGCTCCTCCGTGCTGCACGGGAAACCTTCCTCCTGGAATTTCTAAACCCAAAGCAAACCAAGGTAAAACCCCACCCATCACCCAGTGTCCTGCCACCCCCAGCAGACAACCCCACCCCTTACCTGCATGTCCGAGCGGGTCACAAACCCCGCCTGCTCCTTGTCCTGCTCCCTCAGGAAGTCCTGCACTCTCTGCGCTATTTCGGATGCCCATGGTGGCTCCTCCCCTGGGCCAGGTGCTGTTGTTGGTGCCTCTCTGGAGCTCTCCTGGAGCTGCTTGCGGCGGCTGGAGCCCAAGCGCCGGCCCTTGGCGCCCGCCCGGCGCTCGGACATGGCTCCGGCTCCTGGAGAAACCAGGGGATGCTGAGCCTTGGCTGGTGGCTCCTTGCTGGACATTTGCTCCAGCACGGGGGGAGGAGGACCAAGCTGGAAGTTCATTTTGCTGATGTAAAAGGCCCAAACCCCGATTGCCACGAAGGGTTTGGCAATAGGAAGGGAAGGGCTTGTCTCCGGTTGCACGGTGCAAACGCAGCCTGGATCCGCAGAGAGCAACAGCCATTCCCACCAGCCATCCCACTGGAGTCCAGCCCAGCACCCACCGGGCCAGCAGCTTCTCCTGCCCCCAGCCCATCCCAAATCTCCCCATGCTCTGGCCGTGGATGACACCCAGGGCACCAGCGCCCTCAGAGGCCACCCAGGAGGTGACACGGCCGGGAGGTGACACCAGCAAAGGAGCAGCCAAGGCGGTGCTGGAGGTCTGAGCCAGACGTGGTGGTTCCACCTGCTGTCTCAGGGCTCAGCAGCAGCTTTTAAAATTCCTCCCCCGGTTTTCACAGCTCTGAGTCACCTCCGGGGCGAGCGGTGAGGCCTCAGGTTTCCATCATGTTGGGGGGGGGGTCTGGGCTGGGGACCCCCCACTCCTTTTTCCCCAGCTTGGGGGGTGGCTGTGTCACCAGCAGCCACTGTGGCACCCCTGTGAGGGGTTGTTCTCTCTGTGGCAAAGCTGAGACACCAAGGGAAGGAAACCACAGCCATGGAGAGCCGTGACACAGAGCCAGGGCTGTGTTTGAGCCCAGCTTTACTCTCCCAGCCCAGGGAGACCCCCAGCTCCTCCAGCTCCTTTTACAACAAGAAACAGCAATTCTCCTAAATCCCAGTGTGCTCCACAAATGTGGGAACAGGTCCCAAAGCAGTCACCAACCCCTCAAAGCCAGAGGGACTTGTGGAGTTGCTGGAGTCCCACAGGACATCGTGGGGGGGGCAGAAACCAAGGGTCTTTATGGTGGTCCCGGCCTCTGAGGCAGCAGAACTGGGGGCTCTGGGGTTGTTTGAGGCATGGGGAACCCCCCAGTGACCTGCCCCAGCCCTGGGGGGGATGCTGAGCCCACCAAGCAGGGGATGAGGTGGGAATTGTGCATCCCCAGCCAAGCAGGGCCCCCACGGCACCACCAGCTCCCAGCGACCTTCCTCCCCTCCAAATCCCCCCATCTGCTCCCAGCCTTCAGAAAAGGGCCCCCTGCCACAGCCCACCACAGGCAGCAAGAAAACACCCCCCCCCAGCTCACCAACACCAAGAAAAAGCTCTTATTTCCCTCATTTTCTATTTCTTAAGGTGATGCACAAATACCCCTGGAGCAGCAGAACTTACCCTTCCCAGCTGCCGAGAGGGACCCTCAGTTTTGGGGCACACGAGGCAGCGGGGCCCCCCAGGCCAGGGGAGATGCTGGTCCCACAGCACCCCGTGCCCCAGCTCTCATTTTCTCTTACTCAAGGCACTTTCCGCTGTCGGGTGACTCTCAACTGCCGGTGCTCACACGTTTCCTGTTTGCTGCTTTGCAAGTGGGGTGTGGGAAGGACCTGTGCAGAGGGTCACCGTCCCCCCAAAACCCTCCAGATCCCACGGCAGCCCTGCAAAGGCACTGCCAGTGTCACAGGGAAGCCCCCAGTCTTCCCTTGTCTGCAGTGATCCAGGGCCGGGAGGTGTTTGGGGCAGGGGAAAAACAGCAGAGAAAAAGCAAATGTTGATTTAAGACCCCAAATGGTCTCGGACTTTGGGTTGTTTGTAAGCCACAGATTTTAAGACCCCACCAAAGACAGAAGAGCCTGCAAGTCCTCCCCGGGGAGGCTCTTTGGTCCCAAAATTTGGAGCTGTGCTGCTCTCTGGTGCTTTTTTCAAGGCTGGATTAACTCAGCTTGAAACTCAGCGCCAAACCCAGGCCGTGGGCTGTGTCCACTGTGGTTCACAAGGGGAAAGGGGGATTAGATGGATCACTTTAACTGCAAAGTGGGAAGAGAACCCAAGCAAAGGGAAATACGAACTTATCTTTAGGTCATAACTAAAATTATCACCCCCTGGCCCACAGCAGAGCCCAGGCCAGGCTCCCAGGGCAGCCCTGGTGAGATGCTGGGCAGGTCTCAGAGAAAAGGGGTTGGATACAGTAGGGAAAGGAGGGGAAGCACCTCACCCTCCCCCTGGGGGAGTTTGACCCCCAGAATCCCTGCTCTGTGCTGGGATGAGAGCACCAAACACAACCTGGGCTGAAAGAGGGAGGATTCCATCCCTTCCTCAGCTGCTGGAAACCCATTTTGTGTCCCAAAGCTGGGGGAACACAGTCCTGGAGTGTCCCAGGGCCTCAAAGCTCAAACTCTGGTGCCCAGCTCCCTCTGGCACAGCGGAGCCAGACCCTGGGTATCCTCAGAGCCCCACCAACAGGGGTAAGGGGGTTTCACTGATTTATTTCTCACTTCTATTTCTCATTTCTTCACTGCCAGAACTCCTGGCAAACGGGAGGTGACAGCAGGGAGGAGGAGTTGGCAGCAGCCAAGGCAGCTGGAAGGACTGACGTAAGGGGAAAGATTACAGGGGCTAAATCTGTAGGGTTTGACTCAGCAGCAGCTCAAACATTGCACCATTGTGCCCCATAAGCACATCAAGGGACACCAGCTCACGTGGGGGTCACCCCACACTCCGGGGACAGGCAGATGCTTGAGGGATACTGGGCTGAGTGATGGCACGAGGTTGGTTCCACCAAAGGTTTATTTTCATCGGGATCCTCTGCAAAGCAGGTCTTTTCTCACATTAACCAGAGCTGAGTTTGCATCCAAGCCTGGCTCAGGCCTCAGAGGAAGGGGGGGAGGCATCCCTGACTCCCAGGGGGTCTCAGTCCCACCTGGGACTTGATGCTGCACATTTCCACCAGCAGTGACAGCAGCTGCTCTTCTCCATCCCCGCCCCACAGTGGGGCTCACCCTCATGGGCACCCACTTTTTCCACCCAGAACCCCTTTAAAGGAGGGATGTGACCAGCTTGTCCTTGTGGCCACTGGCCACTTATCCCACAGGACAGTGCTCTGAGGGTTAGTGGGATGACAGTGGGGAAGGGGGAATGAGGTGGAAGGAAGTGGCTTCTGCTGGGGACGTGGTGACAGCACCAGACCACTGTCCCAAAGGAATGGGGTTAAAAACTTGCCATAACCCCTGTGCTTATCCCTCTCAACAGCAGCTCTCACCTCAGGGCTGCACCCCCAGAGGGACCCCCAGCACCAGGCAGGGACCCCCAGCACTTTCCTCCCCACAGCCAGACCCTGCTCCCCATTATTCCCATTAACCCAGAGATGCCAATTCCCTTACACAAGGCAAGTGTTTATTGAGAGTTAACATTTATAGACAAACAGGTATCTCCCCTTCCCCCACGTACATTTAATAGCATTATTTTTAATATAAATAAACATTTAGTGCTGGGAGCTTGGCAGCTTCACCCACAGCAAAGTGCATCGTGGTGCAAGGCGGGAGGACGACCCTGTCCCTTTTCTTCCTGGGACCATCTTGCACCAGTTTCCAGAGTACAAATCCAGCAGAGCAGGAGATGAACCCCATGAAAGTGCTGAGACCTGACAGTGTCGAGTCCCTCAGGGGCAGGGACTCATCCTTCAGTGCTGGGACTGAGCAGCCTTTGCTCCAGGCCACCCCTTGGTCCCAGAGGTGACCGAAGCCCTCGCTCTGCAGAGCCAGGTGAGGGTCCTCTCCCCCCCACCCAGCCCCAAAGGAGATAAAGTCCAGGAAAACAAGCTACAAATTCCTTCTTTCTGCATCATCCCTGCTGCTCAGCAGGACTAATTCCTAGAGGAGCCCAGCAGAGCCAGAGCAGGGGTGTCAGTGTCGAAGGAGGCAGGAATGTGGGGGCACACAGCACCACTCAACAAGCCAAAACAAGGTAAGAAAGTGGGATTTGGGGCCAGCAGAGTGCAGGGAGCCCCAAAGTCTTCAATGGCTGTTCCAAGCTGGGGCCCTCCCGTGGGTTTGTCACCTCCTGCAGCCCCCCTGATGGGTGGCAGAGCCGGTGAATCACCCCGAGGAAGGGCTGTCCGGGGAACAGCTTCCTGTCCCCAGCAGCCGTGGGAAGGAGGAGCCCGCAGGTCACTCTGCTCCCAGCACAGGGACAAGTGCTTGGCACTGCCGGGTCCATCCTGCTGGGACAGAGGGCCACCCCCACGTGCCAGCAGCCAGGGTGTCCTCAGGGCCAGGCTGTCCCAGGGCTCTACGACCCACATCGGTGACTTCTTCTTAGAGATACGTGGTGCCACCAGGTGGTGGGGACACAAATGTCCCCCACGGCCAGCCCTCAGGCAGGGACAGACCACGGCTGGACAGCAGGAGGGTGAAGGACAATGCTGGGCCCCACGGGCACAGGGCAGAGGACACTTCTCCACGGGCAGGGCAGTGCCTTAGTCCCACCAGGCCCATCCCGGTCCTCCCCCACCCCCAGCGTGGGGCTCTGACCCCACCGGGGGCTCCTCCCCTACATTGCACACAGTGGAGGTCCCTCGGGACCCCAGAGCTACTCATAAATAGGGAACTACAGACTCTACATTGCTTCACACAGAGCAGCTTACACAGCACAGGGTTGGGGGCAAGCCAAGGACACCCCCCGGCTCGGCAGCATCAGCAGCTGTCCCCGATGGCAGAGGGGCCACCACGGTGTCACGGCTGGGGCTTGGCAGGGACAATCCTCCTCTTGGCACTGTAGAAGTCTGGAGGGCAGAAGGAGAGGGTTGGGAAGTGCTGGGAGGAGCAGGGCAGGTGTCCCCAGGGAGGCACCCCAAAATCACCCCAGGTGGGTCCCACCCTAGAGCCCCCCACCCCAAGCTGCTGGAGGGAAGAGCCTGTAGGTGTCCTGCACACAAGTCCCCTCTGTCTGTCCCTGACATCCCATGACACTGATGCCACCAAGCCCCCAGAGTGACACCAAGCCCCCAGCACTCACCTTTGATGGTGGTCTGCCCACGTTTCAAGCTCTGTGGGGAACCAGCCTTGTAAACCTCTGAGCTCTGCTGAGACTCCCCGGGGCAAATCCTGCCAACACTGTCCTTGGGAGGGACCTTGTGGACCAAGTTGCTCCTGCTGTCACTGCTGACAACAGCCCTGACCAGGCTGTGGGTCTCCTGGGATGGTTGCTCGCCCAGGAAGATCCTCTCCCACTTGAATGGCCCTTCCAAGGGAGTCTCCATCTCAAAGTTGAAGTTCCAGCGCTGCTGAGCTTCCTCCAGGTGTTGCCTCATCTTGTCCTCAAAGTCATTCTGGAGCTGGTCGTGGTCCACGGGGCCAAAGAGGTTCCTGCACACTTTGCTGCTGCAGGGTGTCTGCCCAGCCCTGCTGTGGGACAGGGGCATCGTGGTGGCTGGGAGGGGAAAAAAGTGAGTTACAGGGTGCAGGGAAAGCCAGGAGCAAACTCAAGGGTAGCACATTGGCTACCAGAGCAAAGCGCTTGGTAGCCAAGGCTGGGCTCTGCAGTGAGGCAGCCCAGAGGGGACTGACACCCACCAGCCTCATCTGGACTAAAATCTGGGGATTTTAGAAGTGTCTTAGGCTCCATCCACAACCCACTGCATTCCCACTTCCACACAGGCACAGTTGGCAAGTTGGCACACGGGCAAGTGAAGCAACAGGATGTTTTTCTGGCCAGTTTCTTCATCTCAAGAACCCAGACCTGGTGGCGAGGAAACCTTTAGGCAACTGCAAGAACATGCCACAAGCTTGACCACTGTGCCAACCACCCTCTTTATCTGCAAGGAGCTGTTGGGTAACCAGAGACAAGACCTTGTTTGTTTTCTTTCAAATCGGTGCCAGAAGCCTTGACCTTCACAGTAAGTGGCAAAGCCTTTCCTTCCGAGCAGTCCTTCCCTCTGACACATGAGTGGGGATAATGGATCCCTCACACTGCCCACGGTTAGGAGGAATCTCAGTATAGAATTGTTCAGGTCAGCAAAGACCTCCAAGATCATCGAGTCCAACTGATAAGAGCGAGAATTGCTCTGGGATTTGACAGCTTTCCAAGTGAAGGGTCGCCCCTGCTGGGACAGCCACGCTCATTAAATCTGCTTGAAAAAAACGTTCACAGGAAAAAAAAAAAAAAATCGCTGGATGCAGGACAGCTCTCATGGTGCACACAGTCTGGGATCTCCAAAGCCAGACCACAAAAGATCCCCCAGACTTCCACTCACTCCCCAGACTTCTGTGAGGATGGGGTTCTCAGCCTCCTGCAGGGAGGAATTCCCAAATTCAGCACCTGCAGCCCCTCTGGATCACTTGTGCCACATTGCCTTCCCCAGATTCTATCCCTGGACATGTTCAGGAAACGACTGGCTGTGACATTAGTGCTGTGGTTCAGTTCACAAGGTGATGTTTGGTCAAAGGTTGGACTCAAGGATCCCGGAGGTTATTTCCAACCTAAATGATCCCATGATTGGATGGACTCTATTACGAGGCACGTTGTGCCAGGAGGCTGCTGGAGGGGGGCAAAACTCCATCCCTGAGGCCACCCCAAGCCTGTGCCCAGACTCAGCATCCCCGAGTAAAAATAGAAATCCAGCTTCCTATCTCCTGGCAGTCTGAGCACACAAACAGGGTGACCTCACTGCGAGGCAAGTCCCAGCATGTCCAGGCAAGCCCTGGCAGGTAGCGGGCAGAGGGGACGTGTTCCCACATCCTGAGCAGACCCCCCCAGCCCTCTCCGCCTGCGTCACACGCCGATGTCGCCATCCCCGGGTCAACGACACGGCCCAGGTGCCACCCCGGAGCCTCGAGATGACACCTTTGCCCGGACCCTCGGCCGCACATCGCCAAAGCCACCGGCGAGGAAAGGACAGGGCCCTGCTCAGCGTCCCCTCCCCCGGGGCTGGCGCCGCTTCCAGCGACCTCTGCCCAGCAGGAGCTTCGGGAGTCCCCGTGCGCGGCTGGGAGCCCCAGGATTTGGGCAAGGAAGTGGCAGGTGCACGGCTGCGCTAAAGCCTCACCCGGCCGGGCTGGGCACCCCCGGGGGTCACACACACACCGGGGATCACCTGCGACACCCAGGACCAGTCCCACCAGTCTGGGGAAGGCAGCGGGGGAAGGGGGGCAGGAGGAGCCGGGAGCTCCCGCACCCGGGCGGGGGGATGGAGCCGGTGACCGCGCACGGAGAACGCGCGACTCATGACACCGGTGGGCCCGGGGGGTGTCACGGGGCGGGTGTGACACTGGGGTGACCGGTCCCCGCGGGACGGCGGTCACGGAGGATGCTCGGCGGCGGGACC
>WEIV01020611.1:21588-39287 GCA_013390005.1 Calyptomena viridis
CGGAGCCGCCCCCGCTGCGCCGCCTCCCCCGCTCCCCGCATCGGCTCTTTCCCGGTGAAACCGGCGCTTCCCCGGCGGAACCGGCTCGTCCCGCCGCGGCCAGCGAAGGATCGGAACATCGGGACCACCAGCACCGGTATTGGGGCGACCAGAGGCCACCAGGACCGGCACAGCCGCACTCACCGTCACGTCTCGCCGCAGCTCCCGGTGCTCGTTGTGCTTCGCCCGCCCTTTTATACGGGACGGGCGGGGCGGGGCCAGGAGCCGCTCCCCGCGTCGCCCGGGATTTCCCTCCCGCCCCTGCCCCGCCCCGGGACCGGCGGTGTATTGCGGGGTACCGACCGCATCCCCCGGTCCTGTATGTGACCCCCCCGCAGCCGTAATCCCGGTCCCCCGCACTGGGAATGTGCGCGGTGCCAGCGGGAGCGGGACGTGCCGGGACCGCGGGCACAGGGAATGCGGAACCCGCTCCTAGGGGGGTGCGGGGATCTGTTATCGGGGGCTACGGACAGCCCCCCGTTAGGAGATAACGGGAGTCTCCTTCCTTGGGGAGTGCAGGGACACCCCTATAGCAGAAGATGGAGAGACCCCCCCACCATGAGAGGCAGGGACCCCATTCCCAGGCGGGTGAAGGGACCCGGCGTTGGAGCCAAAGGAAACCCCCGGTTAGGAGATACAGGACCCTCCTTCCCAGGGGGGTGCTGGGATTTCCCCCATCAGGGAACACAGGGATCCCCCCGATAGGACAGAGAGGGACCCCCTTCCTTATGGGAGCTCAGGGATATCCCCTAAAATGGGATGGAGGGATCCCCCATCAGGGGATCCAGGGACACCCCTGTCAGGAGATCCAGCGACCCCCTTCCTAGAGGGGAGGCAGAGGATGCAGGGACCCCCATCAGGGATCCAGGGGGATAAAGGATCCAGGGACCCCCAGCAGTGGATATAGAGGTGCCCCATTCCAGCCGGGAGACACAAGGAGGGGGCTCCCACCCCCCCACGCTGTCCCACCCACCGTGGGAATGGAGAGAGTGGATTAAGGCAGGGGTGGCTCAGCCCCTGGGGGTGCCCAGCTCAGAGCCACGCCGGGATGATGCCGGGATGATGCCGGGATGATGCCGGGATGATGCCGGGGTGATGCTCCCCAGGTCCCCACGCACGGTGTGACCCATCCACAGCCACTCCTGCTCTCTCCAGTTGGATTTCCCACCCCCGGGCCTGGCTCTGCCTCATCATCCGAACCCCCAGCCCCCGGAGAGCAGCGTTTGGGGAAGGATCTGCTGCTCTGAGCCCTGCAGGCTCCCGGGAAGGGATGAGGAGGAGGAACAAGTCCGTGCATGTCCTGCAGGAACCTGTGCCGGGGATCTGGGGGGATCTGTGGCTTAGCTGGAAAATGCATCCAAATCCACAGGCAGGAAAGGTGTGAAGGCAGGGGTTGCACTGCAGGGCTGGAGGGCACCTACCCCTGTGCCTGGGTCTTGATCCATCCCTGTGGCAGGATAAACTTTGGATTCAGCCCACCCAGGGCACGGGGGCCGCATCCCACAGCCCCTCCCCAGCCTGGCACACACTGCCCAGACACCACAGCACCACGGCCTGGGCACACAGGGACAAACACAACCTGCTCCCCTGGGCACCAGAAGGTGACAGCTCACTTCCAAGGGACAAAAACCACATTAAAGTGATCCCTTGGGAATGCCAGGCCTCCTCGAAGACCCCTGGATCCAGCGGGTGCTGAGCAGGACCCTGGGCGTGCAAACCACTCGTGCTTTTCCCGGCTGGACCAGCAGCTTCCCAGCAGGAAGGATATGCTTGGACATGTCTGGCTGGAGGCTGCCACACACTGCAAGAGGGTTTTGACACTGCTGGTCCTAATCCATGGTGCTGGGCCAGGCCAAAGTCTGGGATTTGGATCAGTGGTGGCTGCTCAGCTCCTTGGCTGCCTCCGGATGGGCACGGTGGGATGGGCAGGAAAGGTGAAAGGAGGATGGGGAATGTGAAAGCATCTTAAATCAGTGCTACACACTGCAGAAAATCCATCCTGGAAAGCTGTGGTCTGGACCCAAATGCTCCCAAATTCATCCTGAGTTTCCATTTGTAATATAACAGGGACAGGGAAGCTGTCCCTGGTTTTTCCACCTGGGAGTGGTTTTTGCTGCTGGCTGTGAGGAGCAGCCCCCAGAGCTGCAGAGGGTGGATGTGGTGCTGGGTGGTAGCAGATCATTTCCCTGCCGAGCTCCAGCTCTGCTCCAGCTGCAGGTGTGGGTTTGCTCCCTCTGGATGTGAGGGATGTGATGGGCACAGAAGGGAATCCCGATGTCATTCCAGCCACAGCCCCACGGGCATCCCCCGGGTCAGCACAGCCTCCAGCAGCATTTACCAGAGGATGATCCCTGCTAAACCAGCTCCTGTTTTTCCAGAAACCCTCCCCCAGTACATGGAAGGGAAGGGGAACATCAAACCAGTCCCAGTCCCACCAGGGATCCATCCCACAGCTGAACCAGCCAGAAAATCAACCAGACACAGATTTTTCCTTAGGAAAGTAACTGTATAATTCTCCCAGCGACTTTTTGGTGGGGTGGGGGTCCAATCCCTGTGCCCTGGGATGGGGGGGAGGTTTCTGGCTGCTGCAAACTCCACTCTCGCTTCCCTTCCTCCAGGAACTGGGAAACTCCTGCACGGCAGAGGAGACCTCAGCCAAGTGGGTTACTGGAAATGGGAAGTGGGGAGTGGGGTGGCGTCAGGGTCTGGGTCAGGGAGTCCATGGGCACGTCTGCAGTGGCATCACCAGAGAAAAAGGAGGGGGGGAAATGCGATTAACACAGAAGGCGGTAGAGGAACTTAAAAAAAAATAAAAAAAATCCCGAAGGTGAGTCATGTTCATCTCACAACAAGGAGGAGGAGAAGGAGGAGAAGGAGGAGGGCAGAGACTGGGGCTGGGGACCAGGATCAGAGCAGAGGCTTGATGGGTTATTTCCTTCTCACCATTTATAGCCACTGTGTGGGATCTGTCACCTCCCCTGTCCCAGGCTCGCCCTCCCCGAGGGGTCCCAAACCCCCACCCAGGAAGGGTGTGATCATGGGAGAATCCATCCTTAAAATTTCCTTGAATAGCTCATCCCAGCGCCTGGAAGCAAAAGGAATATATTAAATAACTGCACATTCCATAGCCTTCAAAGGAATCTCCTTCCCAGGGCCCCCAGATACCTGGCCAGGGAGCCCTCGGGAGCCTTTCATTCCAGGGAATCTCCCCAGGTGGGTCCTGCAGACGCTGAAGGGAGGGGAAGGCTCTGCAGACACGGATGCAAAGACATTACTCACAGCAGGAGGGTGACTCAGCCCCTCCTCACTGCCAGGGATCCGTCAGGAACGTGCCTGGACACATCACTCCTGACTCCAAGTCTCATCCCCTGCCCCGTGTCCTCCTCTGACACAGGGAGCAGCACCCCCAGAAGCCAAGGGGATGTGGGTGGGAGCTTTGGCATGGAGCTGGGAATGGTTTGAGGGAAGGGATGGAGGTTGGAATGCTCCAGGCTTGGATGGGATGGAGAACAGGGAAACGAGGCTTCGTGCAGCCACATTTGATGGGAATCAACCTGTGCCCAAAACGACTGGTTTGAATGCACCTACATGTGGGGATTTTTGAGGTTTAGTGGTCAAAGGTGCATGTGAACTGGTTTTTTGGGGGGGGATATAATATTCCTGTGAGATCAACCAACATAAAGAGAAAACCAGCAGAGTTGACGAGCATCCCTCAGCTCTTTTGGGATGGAGTTGGCAGAGATCAGAGCACACACTTGTTTTTCAGGGTGGGATAAACACAAACTCTGCAAAAACTTGAATTTCTACCCAGGGAAACCTGAGAATGGGGGGAACTAACACAGGACCAGGATGAGCCCACGGAGTTGGGGTTCAGTCCTGCAAAACACACCATCCTACACCCCAAAGGCCCAACCAAGGCTGTGTCCCCCCTCCATGGGGCACAGGGGTGACTTTTCCCCTCCTCAAACAGCTTTTCCTCACCAGAACCCCCCGGGGCAGGTGTGAAATCACTGCAGCTGGGACAGCAGATTGACAGGAGCTCACTGGAGGTGCAGGAAGCTGCGCTGGGACAAAGTCCTGAGTATTCCAGCAATAAACCCCCTCTTCAGCAACATTCAAATCACCAGGAATTTTGTGTGTGCGTGTTTTTATTATCTCTACTAACAAGCTT
The DNA here is from genome assembly GCA_013390005.1 of Calyptomena viridis. Classification (NCBI taxonomy): domain Eukaryota; kingdom Metazoa; phylum Chordata; class Aves; order Passeriformes; family Eurylaimidae; genus Calyptomena; species Calyptomena viridis. The sequence goes on from WEIV01020611.1 coordinate 25,799, forward strand.
TTTTCTTTTAAGTGGGAAACGTGAAGGCTCTTAATGAAAGCCTCACGCTCCAGCAGAAATCTAAATGAGCCCAGTGTTCGGCTGGAGGGCGTTTATATCCCAGCGAAGCCTGTTTTCCCATCAGCTCTTTGAAGTGCCCAATTAAGTGATTTTATACTAATAGGATTTTCCCAGGAAAGAAAGACAAGAATGACAAAACGCTGAATGCTTGATTAACTCTGCCCCTAAAAGAACTCGGATCGTGTTAATTGACTGTTTCCCTGCCATATCCAGCCCTTGTTTGCCCCATTTATGAAGGCATTTTGATGAGACACCGGACCCAGCAGAGTGGAAATAGAGTCCCACCAAGCACAAATGGGGGATGAGACAGTCCCTAAAAACAAGGCCTTTGCTTCCTGGAAATATTCCTGGATGCGGGAGCCGCGCTATGAATCGGCCGCTTCATTCGGCCCCTCACTCATTTTCATCCGAGATTGTTTTTAGCCCCATTCACGGTCATTAACGTAATTGCTTCACTGACTTTCCATGAGCAGCTTGGGAGCTTTGTGGGGTTTTTTTGCTGGCAGCAAAGGCCTCATTGTTCGGGGCACGGCTGGAGTACCTGGCTCCGAACCCCGCGCCCGTCTGCCCCTTTATTGCCTTTGCTGCTTCACCTCGTTGCCCACGGCCCCGGGGCAGAGCCCTGGCACGGGCACAGGGCACGGACATCCCGCCGGGAACCGGGGCGGGCGGCTCCGGCCTCCCCCACGGCTTCCTGCAGGGAATAAGGTCCGTCCAAAATGCCCACGGGGGGTTGTTCTGCAGCGAGGGCAGGGGGAGGACAGGGGCTGCTCCAGGAGGATATTCCACAGCAGGATTCACTCCGTGGGTGGGAATAAGGAAGGGGAGAATGGGGTGGGATTGCTCCTGGTGCAGCCAGGCCCGTGGAAGCTGTTGGCTGAGGGGACCTCTCCCCAAGTGTGGCACGGTGCTGCTGAGGGGGTTGTTGCTCCCCAGGCCATGGGATGGCCTGAAATCCATGGGGAGCTCCATCTGCCCCTGCATCCCGGGAGTGAGGAGTTGACAATGAGCTGGTGACTAAACACCGACTCAGGTGTCACCTCTAAAACAGCCCCAGAGTGGCACAGCAGCCTCTGCCCAGAGCGCTCTGATGGGGCGTCTGCGAGGCAAGTCCTGACAGTCCCCCTCCAAAATAACTGTTTTGGGAATACCAAACCCCAAACCCTGGCAGTCTGGGGTTGTCCCACACAACCCTGGCTCTGGGGGACACGTGCTGGCCTGCTCCCCCATCCCGCTGGCTCACTGGGTGTCACCATCTCCTGGGATCTCCCTGTCCATGGCACGTGTTTTGGGAACGCTGCCGCTGCAGGGGAGGGTGGGCGCGGGGTCGTGGGTCACTTCTGCCTTGTGTGGGGGGTGAGGAGGGAAGGGGCAGAGCCAGGGGCACATCAGCCCTGAAATGGCACCTGCAGGACTCAGAGCACAGACAGGCTCTGCCTTGCTGGTGCCCAGCGTGATGTGGAGCAGAGGGAGTGGGAGGGGACAGCTGAGGTGGCAATAAAGCCATCGGTGGTGATACGAGAGCCACCACCTCGACGCCGGGGTAAGGGTCAATTGCACTTTCCCTTCTCCCGGAGCAGGATTTCCGGGAATGGGGGTGAGGGAGCACTTTCACCCCACACTGAGCCCCCCCGGCCTTGGCCGCGGGCACTGGGGATGGACAAGCTCTGCCCAGGGCCACCAAACAGGGCTCAGAGGCGGGGAGTTCCAGGGGCCAAAATAAAACCTTTCGGTTTCCTTTCGGTTTCTGCTGCCCCCGCTGGTTTCTCAGCCTCTCCCGGGAATCCACCCTGCACCAGGGGAAGTGAATTCGCTGGGACTTGGAGCTGCTCTCAGCAGAGGATGGAAAAAGGTTGAAAACGTCCTGTACTTCAGAGCCCTGTGACAAACCCAGGCTCTGCAGAGCACTGGGAGATTTGTAGATGGTCAGTTGTAAATCCACAAAGGGCAGGAGAGAGGCAAAGAGGGAGGCTGTGAAATTGGGAAGTGATTGTGCCCCTGTGCTGGGCACTGGGGGGGGTCACACCTCAAATCCTGGGGTCACTTTTGGACCCCTCAGGACAAGGACATGGAGGGGCTGGAGGTGTCCAGGGAAGGGAAGGGAGCTGGGGAAGGGGCTGGAGCACCAGGAGCAGCTGAGGGAGCTGGGGGGGCTCAGCCTGGAGAAAAGGAGGCTCAGGGGGACCTGGAATTCTCTGCAATTCCCTGACAGGAGGGGGGAGCCAGGGGGGTTGGGCTCTGCTCCCAGGGAACAAGGGACAGGATGGGAGGGAATGGCCTCGAGTTGCACCAGGGAAGGCTTAAATTGGATATTGGGGGAAATAGGTTGATCAGAAGGGTTGTCAAGCACTGGCACAGGTTGCCCGAGGCAATGGTGGAGTCCCCATCCCTGAAGTGTTTGGAAAAAGTGTGGATGTGGCACTTGGGGACACGGGTTAGTGGCAGTCCTGGCAGTGCTGGGTTAACAGCTGCACTCCAACTTAAGAGGGCTTTTCCAACCTAAATGACTCCACGATCGTATGAAACACAAAACCCTAAAAAAATGTCCATAGGTCAAAAAAAACCCCCTACCCTGCAGGTCCCTGCCAAACATCCCCTGTGCAGGGGAATTCCTGAGTCCAGATCTGGTGGACTTTCATCCAGGAGTTTGGGAGCAGCAGCAGCAGCTGAGGAACAGCTTGGCAGGAGCTGCTGTGGGCCACACCTGGAGCCAGCCTATCTCTCCAGCTGGGACAACCTCCTCCCACAAAGTTTATAGTGCAACTGCATGAAAAGCTCATCAATCCAGCACCGGGAAGGTGTGGGCCCAGAGCAGGTGGAGTAACAACACCCGTGTTAGTCAGAAATCCTCGGAGATCTCAGCACCTTCCAGTGACTGAAGGGGCCACGAGGAAGGAGGGGAGGGACTGTTCATCAGGAGCTGAGTGGCAGGACAAGGGGGAATGGCTTCCCACTGCCCGAGGGTTACATGGGATAGTGGGAAGGGATTGTTGGCTGGGAGGGTGGGGAGGCCCTGGCACAGGGTGCCCAGAGAAGCTGTGGCTGCCCCATCCCTGGAAGTGTCCAAGGCCAGGTTGGAGCCACCTGGGATAGTGGGAGGTGTCGCTGCCCATGGCAGGGGTGGAATCAGTGGGATTTAAGGTCCCTTCCAACCCGGAGCAGTCAGGGATTCTGTGAAAGAGTGGCTGCAAACACTTTAAACCAAACACTGACGTGGAGCTGTCAGTCAGTGGGGAAGGCTGGGAAAGCACCGGGGGCTTCCTGCTGCACACTGTTGAATATTCATGCCCTGACAGCCTCTGCCCACGGGGAGATAGTGCCTCTCTCACAGCTGGCAGGGCAGATTTTCCCAAGGGACAGCCCGGGTGACACAGTGCCCCACCCTGATAGCGCTGCCCCACCCCGATAGCGGGGAGGGCAGGGGCTGCCCAGGGCCCCTCACACACCTCCTGCACCTCGGCATGTTTTGGGGGTGGCATTGGCACGTCACAACCTGTCCACCAAAGCACCCAAGGACAACAATCTGCCTGCAGCAGGACAAACCCTCTGGTACTCAGGGAAAAACTGCTGCAGTCAGTGACACAATCTATCTGGGAAGGACACACACACTTCCCTTTCCCGACTGGCATCACTACCACAAAAAAATCTTACTTAGAGGATGGAGCAGAACCACCACCCGAATCAATGCGAAGGTTTGTTCAACTCCCAAGTTATGTCAGGCACTAAATTATTAAATAATAGCCGGATGAATCACTTGGGAACGAACATAGCGTTCCTCTTGCATCGTCTATTTTATGTTTGTCTGGATCCCGTGTTTATTTTAGTCCCCAACAGTGTTTGTTTGAAGGGCACGAACACAGGGAACTGGGGAAGCTGCAGAGGACAGAGCTGTCCCTGGCCGTGGCCAGGAAGCCACAACTTCTCACACGGAGTCGGGGGATGCGGCTCCAGCTCCGGCAGCTGCTTCACCGACCGGCTGTGAACGTTGCCAAGTTAAAATTGGCTTTATTTCGCCTCTCTTTGGCAGGTTGAGGTGAGAAACGGGAGCCGGGCACATTCCAGCGGCAGGGAAGTGCGGCCCCGCCCATTTACGGCAGGTCCCGGCGCGGGGCCAGCGCCTCGTGTGGAGCTGAGGTCGAACCGGAGCGACTGGAATTGCTCTGCTGCCCTTGGGCCTGTTTGCTAAAGGGGTTGATGGCCCGGTTTTTTCCTCTCCAGCCAAGAGACTCTGCACTGCAGCAGTGCCAGGGCAGGGGGATTCCTGGGGGGACTGCAGCTCGGGGGTGAGTGGGGGTGCAGGACAGGGATTACATCCTGCAGAAATGGGAAAGCTTGGCAGATGTTCAGGCACTTCGAGGATCTTTATGGGAGGACATGGTGGGTGGTGAGACTGTGGCAAATGAAAGTAAAACTGGAAGCTGAAAAGAAGTGGTAACAGCAGAAAAATGGGCATTGGGCACATCCAGAGGTGGGTTCTGCTGGCACAGAGCAGCTCAGGGATAAGAGGTGGAACCTGCCCCAGGCTGCTCCACAACACCCACGGGCACTGGGGAGACTCTGCTCTCCTTGGACTCCAAACCCAAGGAAATCCAAAGATGAAACACAAGACTCTCCCATCAGTGACATCTGAGGCCCTGGTGTGGCTGGAGGACAGAGCTCCAGAACCAGGCAGGGTTTGTGGGGATAACACACACACCTGCCTGTCCAAGAAAAAAGCTACTACCTTTGGCTCTGGGCTTGTCAAGTTCTTTCTGCTCTTACAGTGAGGAGGCAAATCCATTTAGTAGAGCAGAAAGCAGAAATTGCCCCCCTGAACAGGCCTCTGGCACAGGGAGGCTGCAATCCTTCCCAAGGCCCATCTTTGAAACCAGCACTGGACATGATCCACACTGGCTCCCTTCAGCTTTCTCAAGGTCATTTATAGCCCAAAACCTGGTGAATTTGAGTGGAACAGACAAAAAAACCTAAAGTTGCAAATACCCAATTTTGTTTGTCAAGGAAATTTTTTATCTTGCTTTTCTACCCCTGTCAGCATTCCTTTTCCCATTTTCTGCCACAAGAACCACATGGATGTGGAAACATCCCACACCCTGAGCTGCAGCAGCTCCTCAGAGCAGCTGAAACACAAGGGTTTTAAGCAGCAGCACTGTCAGTGTTGGGAAGGATCACAACTCCTCACCCAAGCACGACCTTGTCCAAAGGTCAGTGCAACAAATCCCAGCAAAAGCAAGAACATCCTTAACCTCTCCCTTTTTTGAAGTGCAAGGCACATTCTTAACATGATCTTCTGTCAAAAATAAGGAGCAGCATGGACATAAAAAGAGAAAAAACAAGATGCTTTTCTTCCCAAACCCATTTGCACACAATGATCTCCCTGGGGAGAGGGGAAGAACTTCTGGGATGTGCTCAGGCACTGCTGAGGAACTCGGGATTAACCCCAGGATGCTCCTCCTGAAGCAGGAACAACTAAACCTCTCCTCAAATTTGAAACAGGGTTGAAGTCACTATCAACACCCTGAAACAAGTTGGAAGGTGCCCAACTGCCCTGTGACCCCAGGGGGCACTGCCAAGGATTCTTGCAGTGTCCCTGTGTCCTCTCCTGGCCAGGACACACTGCTTGGTGGCTCTTCCTGGTTTCAGAATCTTTGGGAGAGGCCAGGGATGTCCCTGGTCTTCACAACCAACACTTCCTTGTGAATTGAATGTCAGAGTATTAAACACAAGCCACAGGGCTGTACCTGTAAATCACACTCCCAGGCTGGTCACTCCCTCAGACAGCAAAGGGGAAAAGCCTGAAATCCATTAGTGTTTTGCTGCATTAAAAATAACTCTTGCTAATTACAGCCCAGGGGAAGGGCTGTCCAGTCAGTGTTTATATATATTTATACATTTCCCTTCTTTCGGACCATTTTGTTCCCCTTCAAACCCCCAATTACACAAACCCAGCACAGTTCTGATCTAAGGGGCAACTTCCTTATTCAGCTGAAGACTAAAACACTCCAAGCTGAAAAACTTGCAGTTCTGCACATTGTTGTGCATGAAAACCACAACCTGCTTCCCCCACTGCACTTCACATTCGTGTCCCTGCAGGGGCTGACACAGCCCCTCGTCCCCCACGTAACCACAGGAGGAACAGCAGAGACTGTGACCCTCGTTGCCACAGAAAGGTGTGGGGAGGGAAGAGCTGGGCACGGCCCCGGGCAGCGCCGAGGGTTTCCCGGAGCCGGGCTGTGGTTGTTGGGAGCCGCCCGGGCCTGCCCTGCCCTCTGCCGGGGGCCCGCGGCACTGAGCCGCCTCCGCCTCGCCCTCCTCGGGGAAACTCATCCTGCGCAGGGAAAACAGGGTCTGGGAAGAGCCAGGGAACCTCCCGGGCCTGCACAGCTCGTGGGTGAGACCCACTGAGGTGTCAGCACCCACAGCTCTCCTGCCTTTCAGGGACACGGGCTGGTGCTGCAGCACAACGGTGTGAAACTGCTCATCAAGAGGATCACACTCTTTTAGGTTGGAAAAGACCTTCGAAGCACTAATTAAAACATACATCAATTCAGATACTGAACTCAGCAGCCAAGTGGGCAGCACTGGCACATCCTTCCCTTACAGCTTTGCCATCACCTTGTCCTGGTCTGGACACCAGTGAAGGGAATTCCATCACTGGTCAGTGTTTGGATTTAATCCAAACCACAGGGAGCCAATGGAGCTCATCTGCTCTTGGATACAGGACCAAGGGAGCTGCTGGGCACCTGCTCTCCAGCCATGCTCTGGTTTTACATCTCCAGGCAAAGTTGTGGTTTCCAGAGCAGCAGTTCCAAATTGAGACACTAACACATTAATTCTGTGCCCAGCCCACACCCAGGCTGCAAAGCCAGTGGAGATCCTGTGCATCTCCAGCTGGTTTTCCAAGGAAGCACTACAGGGATCACTGTTGGGCAAGAAGTGCCACCAGCTCCTGAACCCACCCTGGCTGTACCTAACACAGGGATTGCATTGCCATGGCAGAGTGAGGCCCTGCACTCCCCCAAGGACAGGGGAGCAGAGACTGCAGGGACAGCCCTGTTGGCCAGTTCAGGTGTGTTGAGCCAGGTGGGGTGACTGTCACAGTCAGGTACGAGTTAAATACTGAACAACGAGTTGTAACCAAAACTTTAATCCCAAGGATCTCACAAAAGACATTTTACAAGTGACGTGAAAAGTCTTGTACAGTAAAGAAATGTTTAATTCCTAAAGTTTACAATGTACCATTAGACACTCAACACATCCACTCCAGGTGTCAGTTCTGCTGTGGATTTGGTCTATTCAGAGGTTCTGGAATAGATGGTCGATCAATAATCGGATAATTAAGGACTCTTCTCACACCAAGTACAAAATTAACTGATCCTACAGCTAGGAATTTGTAATTCATGGAATATAAAGCAGCTCAGTTCCAGGCAATGCACCAGAACTGGAGCTGGATGAAGCTGCAGCCCTGCCCTTCCCTCCCCAATGCCACTGGCTCACTGCTCTGACTCTTCCCAGAACTGGGCTCCACGTCCTGCTCTGCTCCCTGCCCTGATTCCACAAGGAATCCACAAGGAACACACCACCCATCCCTGCACACTTCCCTGGAGAGCTGAGCCCCAGCAACCCCCACCCCCAGCCCAGCAGAGCTCTCCCAGCCACATGACACAGACCATTTACCATTCCACACACACACACACGCCGTGTCTAATGGTACATTGGAAAACCATTAATAATACAAATCATAGGATCTGCTCAGAACCATATACAGATTCACATCTTTACATCTGCCACCTGTTACAAGATACAAGGAACAAAGCAAGTTCAACAGCTAAAACATCTTAAAAATGCACCAAGCTTTATGAAGTTTCAAAACAAAACAATGTTCTGTACATACTCCTGGCCTCGGATCTCATGACTTCCTGTACACAGCTCCTTCCCACAGTCCTATTTCCTCTCATTTGACCTGGAACGACTGAAGGACACACAGGTTGGATTAGGTCAAGATCCAGGTGCCAAGAGCAGGTTTTCCTTTAACCCCCCCCCCAGTCCAAATCAGCAGGTATTTAAGCATTTTAACAGCACTGCTCATTTAATAAAACTGAGTATTTTCAAGGTGAAGAGCCTTGTAAGATGCTAGAGGTGATAACCACCTGTAGCAGTGTTACCAAGGCACACAAAGTCATTTTTGCACATTTACTCAGGACACAAAGCACTGAAGTCTCTCCTTACCTGCGAGACCTGGAAAAGGAGCGAGAAGGCTTGTGGTTCCTCTCCCGTGAGAGTGATCTCTCTCTTCTTCTGTCTCTGGAGAGGGACCTGGTCCAGATCACAACACACCCCATCAGAGCTAAGCTCACTGAGGCCACCTGGAGCTTCCCTTCAGCAGGGAAGGTTTTTAACTATTGAACTAGTCCAACTTCCCCTCCCAGAAGAATAATCAGCTTGAACCAAGAGCTTGTGTTGTGCTGTGAACGGGCATCTGGCCCCTTGCAGCACTTCTGCAGAATCCCACTGTCCTCTATTTTAAGTGTCTTTCCCCACCCCAGTGGCTCTGTGATTGTACATTTGTGGCAGAGAGCAGCACAGAGACTTTGGGAAAAACCAGCAGAAAAGCCCAGGCAGCTGCAGAACTGAAATTACTCCCATTCTTAACATCCTTCCACTGCTAAGCCCGGACTCTCAAACAGCTCAGTAATTCCAGGCAAACAACGTGCCACAAGCAAACCTGTTTCCCCATCTGTTTGGAACTGTGTGGGCTGGTTTGGGCTGTCCCTTTTCCAGCCTCCTGCCCGGAGCAATCCCTGGGATAAGGAAGGGATTCCTACCTGCTGCGGCTCCGGGAGAAGCTTCTCCTTCGTGGTGATCTAAAACCAGAAAACCAGATGTGAGGCACTTTATCCATTCTTTGAGCATTACTGGGGTGAGGCATTTCCCAACTTGTCAAACTCACTGTTGGGCCCAGGGAACGTGCCAAGAATAACTGGCATCCATCATCCAGTAAAAGGCATGGAAAGATTAGGCAGTAAAACCAAGCTCAGTGTGAACAGCACGTTTCCAACCACGAATTCACTTAACTAAGAATGCGTCAGAGCAGAGTTGTCCAATGCAACACTTTCCATTTCAACTAAATACACTGCCCAGAACACCACACCAAAGTCCCACAAGTGGTTCCAAAAAAAAAAAAAAAAAAAGAGCACAGAGCAAATGTTTTGGAACCCATGCAAGCCAAAAAGGTCCGTACCAAGGCATAAGAGATATCAAGTGGAAAAAAAAAAGTGAAAATGCGCTCAGTGTCAATTTGATAATGCCATTAAGTGCTACATTAGAACTGCATATTTGTGATTGTCATTTTTTAATGCCATAGAGTGTGTTTAGACTATTTTCTTATAAAAAAATAAAAAAATTAAAAATNCAAGCAAACCTGTTTCCCCATCTGTTTGGAACTGTGTGGGCTGGTTTGGGCTGTCCCTTTTCCAGCCTCCTGCCCGGAGCAATCCCTGGGATAAGGAAGGGATTCCTACCTGCTGCGGCTCCGGGAGAAGCTTCTCCTTCGTGGTGATCTAAAACCAGAAAACCAGATGTGAGGCACTTTATCCATTCTTTGAGCATTACTGGGGTGAGGCATTTCCCAACTTGTCAAACTCACTGTTGGGCCCAGGGAACGTGCCAAGAATAACTGGCATCCATCATCCAGTAAAAGGCATGGAAAGATTAGGCAGTAAAACCAAGCTCAGTGTGAACAGCACGTTTCCAACCACGAATTCACTTAACTAAGAATGCGTCAGAGCAGAGTTGTCCAATGCAACACTTTCCATTTCAACTAAATACACTGCCCAGAACACCACACCAAAGTCCCACAAGTGGTTCCAAAAAAAAAAAAAAAAATAGCACAGAGCAAATGTTTTGGAACCCATGCAAGCCAAAAAGGTCCGTACCAAGGCATAAGAGATATCAAGTGGAAAAAAAAAAGTGAAAATGCGCTCAGTGTCAATTTGATAATGCCATTAAGTGCTACATTAGAACTGCATATTTGTGATTGTCATTTTTTAATGCCATAGAGTGTGTTTAGACTATTTTCTTATAAAAAAATAAAAAAATTAAAAATATAACCTTAGCTCGGCCCAGTTCATCCCAAAAAGTAATTGTTTTAAGTTTTGAAAACTGTTAGTAAAACCATTTAAAGGTGATAGGATTTTTCTGGCAAGGTAAAAGCTACATTTGTTAGAGCTTTATTAAAAATTTAGTTTGGCATCTCACATGCAAATATCCTGGTTTTTACGTTATTCACAATGTAAGAGCTTCCATATCACCCTTAAAAGTTTTCTCAAGCAACATATGTACGTTACCACTCAATTATGCACAGCCAGCCTTTGATTGAGAAAAGTAATTACTTATAAGCCGCTTACTCCTTATTTTAACCAGCAGTAAACTGTATAAGCAGGAAAAACTTACAAGTCTTTGGTTTCAACAAGCTAGAAATGGTGAGGTGAGGCTGCCGGACTGACTGCCAAGAAGAATTTGCTGAAAAGGTTTTGCCAGATGTTGCGTTGTATTTAGTTGGTTGGCGAAGGGGGTGTTGTGGATTTTTCCTGCTTTTTTGTTAGCCGAAGGCTGCTGCTGTAGTTGTTGTGAAGACATTTGGTAAATAAACAGCTGAGCTGATTGGCCGGGAATGTGTGGGCGGTCGAGGTGGCTGCTGCCGATTTGGTTAAGGTTGGAGAGAAGGCTGAGAGAAAACAGCATGCTCGGGAACCAAAGGGCGGTGCAACCTGACGACTGGCCATGCCTGGGTCATGTGAAACGACACCAGCCAAGCTGCATGGGGCGCGCTGGTCACATGACGCTGAAAGGGCTAGTTGGCTGGCTAATGCAGACTCAGAGGGTGGTGAGAAGAGACATGATGGTGACTCTGTAACGGGTTCATTTTTATTAATAGATGGACCAAAAAAAAGCATAAAAAAAATGAAAAACAAGCCATCAGTACAACCGTCTATTAGCTAACAATACTCCTAATGTGTTATTTTTTTTTTCTCTCTCAACAGCGAAAGGGGAAGCTCGCGACTCCTGACTCGGGAGGACTTCACTCACCTGGGCACAGGTAAATTGAGTCCTGTAAAAAGCACGCTGCACATGTGGATTGCCAGGCTAACTAGTCTGGGTCCAAGAATGTGGCAGTTCCCAAAAATCCTGCTACGTCTTAGAGGTGGGTTTGCAAAGCTCAACTGACAGGATCGTCACACGATGCTTTAATACTAACGCTAAAGTGTCAAGATTCCAGATGTTTAAAGCAACTGTTACTGGATCCATTATTAAACAGCTGCCTGCTTGGGAAGGATTTCAATTCTGCAAACAAAGCGGAGAAACCCATCGGTATGGAAATGCTAAACTGCTGCATGTCGTGTCCTGCCATTATGGAATAAAGGAAAGGAACAGCCTAAGTTGAAGTATGGGGAAGAAAGGGAAAGTGTGACTAGAAGATGAGCAGATTTTAGGAGGAATGAGGACAAGCCCAGGACAGAGGGCACTGACTACCAACTGCACAGTCACCCAAGGACAAAAGCCAACATTCAACACAACTTAAAAGTTCACCTCGATTTGGTGGGGGAGGGAGGGGGGGGGTCGCTTTCGAGGTGGTGGTTTTGTTTTGGTTTTTTTTTTTTTAGCATTTGTCATCTCCAAATCACGATCAGAGAGATGAATGTTATCCATCAACATGCCTTTAACAAGCCTGCTTTTCTAGGATGCTACGTGGTGCCAGAGGCCGGGGCTGGGGGGCTGTACCTGCGCCGGGGGGGAGGGCTCCTCCTGCGATAATCATCCCGAGGCCGCCGGCCCCACGACGGAGGGGGACCGCGGTTCCGACTCCGCTTCTCCCCATTGGAAAGCTCCACCCGGACACGGCACCCACACAGTGTTCTGGGGAGAGATGTGCACACGGGTTAGAGCTCCCGGGGAGAAGCTGGAAAAAGGAGGAAGGCAAAGACATTCTGGCTGTTCACAGTCCGTTCCAGCACAGCTGTGGATTTCTCATGCCTACAAGTGTTTTAACACCAGGATCAATGGAGATCTGAGCAACGTGGTGTAGTGGAAGGTGTTCCAAGATGAGTTTTAAGGTCTCTTCCACCCCAAACCAATCTGGGATTCTACAGCAGACAAGGTTTGGGAAGCTGCTGTGGCAGCCAAGGAGGCAGGGAAGGAGCCAAGGAGAGTCTCCCTGATCCCTCTGCTTCTTTATACTTACACCATCTTCAACGTAGCACACAAATAGACATCCAAATAATTTCTAACTTGGGAGTCCAAGGCTGAAGTGCAAAATTAACCTGCCCTTATTACTGAATAGCGCCAGAACTGGTGTGATTGGATATTGGGAAGAAATTCTTCCCTGTGAAGGTGGCGAGGCCCTGACACAGGTTTCCCAGAAAAGCTCTGGATGTCCCATCCCTGGAAGTGTCCAAGGCCAGGTTGGAGCAACCTGGGACAGTGGAAGGTGTCCCTGCCCATGGCAGGGGGTGGGACTGGATGAGCTTTAAAGTCCCTTCCAACTCAAACCATTCCTGAACTGTGTCTGTGCATTAAAAACACCCTTATATCATCATACAAATACTGTATAACAAATGTGTCAAGTCCTTGGTCGTGCATTTGAAGCTTCCCAATTTAAAGCTGTATCACTACCCGATATTTCTCTTTTTTTATAAAAAAATCCAAACATAAAAGCAGCACATTTTACCTTCCATCTAGTTCTCTTACTGCATCAGCTGCATCTCGTGGATCTTCGAACTCCACAAAGGCAAAACCAGGAGGATTTCTCGCCACCCATACACTGCGCAGTGGTCCATAGTAGCCAAAGGCTCGCTCTAATTCCGTTTTGTTGCCATTGTTTCCAAGGTTACCCACATAAACCTTGCAGTCCAGCGGACACGAGTCGCGATGCATTGCTAGGACAAGAAAAAAAAAGTTCACGTCTATTTAACACAGCGCACAAGCTTGTTCACTTCCAAGGGAAGTCGTTCCCGTGGCTGCTTCCGCCTGGAATTTCAGCAGCGATACGATCTGATGTGATGGAAACAATTATCTGCACGGAAGTGCGGGGGAGAGGAGAGTTGAAACGGAACAAAAAAGCGAATTGCTGTGTCGGACTGTGATTAAAAATCACTATTCCGGGGAATTCTGGTTATTTTTAAGCTTTGCAGTTTTGTGAGGGGGGGTCCCTACACCCCTCACCTGCTTAGCGCGGGGGGGCCCGCAGGGGGCGCAGCGCGGCGGCGGCTCCATTGTTCCCGGATCGGGATTAGGACCGGGATCAGGGGGATCCGCACACGGAGGGCGGGCAGCGCTATCCCCGGCCGAGCCCCGCCGGCAGCGCCCGGCGAATCCCTATGGAGCGGCTCCTCGGCGCGGCGTGAGCGACCAGCGCTCCCGGGCCCGGGCGGGA
>WEIV01020611.1:40297-50929 GCA_013390005.1 Calyptomena viridis
ATTATATATAATTTTGAACACAAATTAATGCATGTGTTTTCCAAGCAGGAACAGTGCAAAGGATGGGGCGTCCTCAGTCCATTCTACCAGCACGTAAATAAAATCCAACTGGAATTAAAAACAACCAGCTGAGATAATTCCTTACAATTTTCCAAACTCTTTGGCAGCATTCCCCATTATTTTTCTCAGTAAAACCCTCCAAGGGTGAAAACTGGCCAAGGGACAGAAGCCCAACAATGATTTTGAGGTAACGGATGCTCTGAAGTATCTTTGCAATGTGCACAGTTCTCTGACAGTTACCTGCTTTTAATTAAGGAAATCTAATCCATTGTAATCTAAATTAGTTGATGGTTAATTTCCTGAGGCAACACAAACAGAGGAAATAATTTGAAGTTTAGGGCTGTTCAACTATTTCACTTTGTGACTTTGTGGGGACGATGATTTCCAGGACTCGCCTCCCTTCTCCAGAGGGGTTTGCAACATTCCCAGACCCTGCTCATGTCATAGAATTTACATTCAAACAGGATTTAAAACCTGCAATTATTAATATTTTTTTAAAAAAGACAACAAAAAACCCAAGGCAAACATTAGTTAAAGAGCTCGGACAACCTCGTAATCTTAACAACTTTTATCTTCATTCCAAAGTTAAACATGATATATGAAAATAAATTCAGATGACAGATTTGAGAACAAAGGATTTATTCACAGGTAAGTTCACCTCCTGCCAAGCAAACATGGCATTCAGCACTACCTGCTCTATTCAAGGCACTTCCTACCTTATAAATCACAGCCCATAAAAATCGTGTCATCCAAAAATAATCCATTTCCAGTTTGCAAACTAAATGTGACCCATCACTGGGACAAAAGCAGAGGTTGGAGACTCCAACCTCATTCCCAGTCGAGATTGGGATGTCCCAGCACAGCCACACAGCACTTGTGTCATTCCAAAAATCAGCATTTTGATTGTCCTCTCCCAAAGACAGTCCCTGAACCAGCACTTTATGTGTAGGATACACATACATGGAAGCTGCTTTTTCTTATGTTACTTTCTTCCTTATTCCAAGTTTCTGAGTGTTTGAAAAATCCTGGAAGGAGAGAACATTTGCCTTATAAACAAGACCAGATGTGCTGTGAACAGATTGGAAAACCACGAGGAGAGTGGAACACAATTATCCAGTTTATCACATCTCCAGCCCAGGATCCAGGACCACACTGACCTGGATTAAGTTGTTCCACTCAAGCTGCTGTCATGATTCCTGACATTTCAATCCCACAGAAGAAAATGAACATGTTCTAGATATTCACTTGGAAGAAACCTCAGCCATGGGAGCAAAATTTAAGGGATCACAAAATCACAGAACACCCTGAGCTGCAAGAGACCCACAAGGATCATTGAATCCAATTCCTGGCCCTGCACAGGACATCCCCAAAATCCCACCATGTGCCTGGGAGTGTTGTCCAAACCCTCCCTGGATACTTCAGGAGACAGACAATATTTACTGGAGAACACCTCCATCAGCAAGAGGATTTTCCCACAAACTCTTCTATTTACAGGCTACAAGTCCCTGTCTCCTCTTCCCTCGCTTTTAAAATATATATTATATTTTAATAATNTAAACTGTGAAAGTTTTTAGCTGCACCTCAGGCCTAAAGGGAGAGTGACACAACATACTGTAATTTATACCTCTTAGACCTAAACTAAGACACTCAGCACCCACCACAGGGGCACAGCACATCCCACTTGGGGATTAATTAGCAAGAAGTTTGTTTATTTGAATAGCACTTTATTTGGAGACCTTTAGCTGCTCATCCCACATCCCCACCTTTCCAGGCACAGGTTTTCTGTCACTGTTGGGGTCCCACCTCTTGCAGGGGCAGATCCCAGAGAGCTCATTTTCCTGGAATAGGAGACACCTCTCCTCGTGTTTGTTTTTGCTCTGGAAGTTTTCCAGGCACTGCAGGGCTCTGGAACCTTGGGATTAACTCTGAGAGCCCACTGGGGGTCACAGAACAGCACAAGGCTTTGTCTCACCTTCACCTGGATCTGTTTTGCACCCAGGAAAAATTCCATCTGGAGACTCTTCTGGGGAGGGAAAAAGAGCCTCAGCCCCGGGCTTGGCTGCAGGGCAGGTTTGGGAGGACAACACACTCACCCTTGTGCTGGGTCCTGACAAATCTTCTGGAAATCTGGCTGGGAATCAGGAGATGGGAAAGGAAAACAAAGAGCCTGACTCTCATTTTAATTCCCTGGAAGGTGGGAGTTCTCTCAGGGATGATGCAGGACACAGTGTGTGAGAAACGACTGCTCAACATAAAATGCAAATTGGTTTTTGGGACAAATTCAGGAAGCAAAGGATTAACATGGCTGGGTGCATCCCAGAGCGAATGCACCTCGAACTAGAAAATGTAATATATTTTATACAATTTTTCACACAGAGGGCGGTCCTCAGCTTGTGATACAAAAAAAAAAGAAAAGAGAAGAAAAAAAACTTTCTAAAAGCATTCCTAACTTTCCTTATCTCTAAACAGAAAGTTACATTTCAATGTCAATGGTTGATATAGGGCTCAAATTTTATTACCCCTTGTCAAATGGGTGTCTGGCAAACATCTTCTTAAACTAAGGCCTTTAGAGTTAATATATGTTTCTCTGAACACTCTTATCCCTGACTACCCATCATAAATTCTTAACCCACAGACAATGCTACGTTGGTCTGCTTCTAATCTAACTAAATAAAATGTTTATTTAACTACTTTTAACTACTTTTTAACAAAGATATGCGATGTGCAAAATACAACTTTATATTTTTCACAGGAGGGAAAAAGAGCCTCAGCCCCAGGCTTGGCTGCAGGGCAGGTTTGGGAGGACAACACACTCACCCTTGTACTGGGTTCTGACAGATCTTCTGGAAATCTGGCTGGGAATCAGGAGATGGGAAAGGAAAACAGAGAGCCTGACTGTCATTTTAATTCCCTGGAAGGTGGGAGTTCTCTCAGGGATGATGCAGGACACAGCAGTGGATCAGGAGCCAGGATTTCACACTGCTCCCCAGCAGATCCCTCCTCCCAGGTGGAATTACTGGCACAGCAGCAAGGAGGAGGTGACACAACACACCTCAAAGCACCCAAAGCGAGGTGGAAAAGCCGGGAATTGCTCCTGGGAGCTGAAATCCACCTCTTTGGATGGTTCTGGAAGCAACGATGCTGTTGGGGGCAGAGGGCTGGTGATGCCCCTGCAGCCCCTCAGTGCAGATGTGGAGGTGCCAAAGTTTGGGGGTTTGGAGGTGCCAAAGTTTGGGGGTTTGGAGGTGCCAAAGTTTGGGGTTTGGAGGTGCCAAATTTCGGGGGTTTGGAGGTGCCAGAGTTTGGGGGTTTGGAGGTGCCAAATTTTGGGGTTTGGAGGTGCCAAAGTTCGGGGTTTGGAGGTGCCAAATTTCGGGGGTTTGGAGGTGCCAAAGTTTGGGGGTTTGGAGGTGCCAAATTTCGGGGGTTTGGAGGTGCCAAAGTCTGGGGGTTTGGAGGTGCCATTTCCTGCCTTGTCCCAGTGAGGGAGGCCAGGAAGGCAGAGCAGCCCTTCCCCAGCAGCTCGGGGGAACTATATTTACCACAAATGTGGTCAAACCGTTTCCTCTCCAGGGCGGTGCCCGGTTTTCCACACACAGCCCTCGGCAGCTCGCAGGAATTCTGCTCTGTTGGGTAAGAGCAGTAAGAGGCAAAAAATAAAATAAAACCAAAACACAACCCCAAAAACGATCCGAAAAAAAAAAAAACCGAGTTGATTTTTACATCAGGAGCCCACACTTCCTGGTGACTAACAGAGAACAGCACATGGAAAAAATCCCTCTATCCCTACAGATTCCTTTGATGCACTGCAGTCTTTGTTTAATTAAGTTTTCAAACCCCAGGCCAGAGGAACCCCCTTGCCCTAACGAGGCTTTTGGCACATTTGCTTTGCTTTCTCTTCCCTCCCCCAGTTCCTCCTTCCCCTCCTCGGGGCCTCCAGGCTTTCTCTTCCCTTTTTTTTGGCTCTGCAGCAAAGCCATATTCCCTTCCTCCCCCACCTGGCTCCCTGGGGAAAGGCCTGGGAAGCAAAACAAAGGAATCACTCGCTGGGAAACCATAATTGGCACAACCCTCCTCGCCCCGAAATTCCCACTGAAGAAGGTGAGGCAACAGCAAAGGCTCCTCCCGTGGGGAGTCGGAGCAGGAAAAGCTGGAAGGAGGGAGGAAAGGCTTTGAAGCCAAGGCTGAACCTTTGATGGGTCTGAGGGAGCCCCCAGGTACCCAAACTCTGCTCAGCCCCAGTAATTCCGTGGCAGAACAGGCTCTGCATCATCCAGGGCTCTTCCAGAGGGTGATTTATCCCGGGTAAAAATCCCACCCGGTTGGCACAATCTCCCCTTGTGACGTTGGCACTGTGGGGCTGCTGGGGAGGGAGAGCTGTGCCAACACCAGGAGCAGCTTTAGAGCTGTACTAAGGGTTATAATTCAGATTAAAATAACCCTTGCACAATCACACCTTGTAGCTGTCCCTCCCCTCAGGCAGAAATCACAGCTAACATTCCTTACTGTGTGTGCAATGGAGTTTAAGTGGGATATCAACACATTTTATATATTTTTTAGGGATATTATAACCTTCTTTTCTTCCTGCTGAGGCTCCTCACGGATACACCATAACTCCAGCTCTCAGGGGAATATTCCAAGGCCACGACTGAGGTTGTTTTGACTTCTCCCAAGTGTTGGGTGGAAGGAAAGAGGCCCTGGAAGAGCGTGGCCATGGCAGTGTGGTGTGACCATCACAACACATCAATTAATGCCCTTCCCCTGGAGATGCCAAACCTGCATCTGATAAAACACCGGAGACTTGGGAAGTTTGGGGATGGATTGGAGCAGATGTTTCAGACAATAAGCCAGAGCTTGTTAAAATTAAAGTCCTTGAGGATGTAACTAAGGAACCCACGGTGGGTAATTTGCTGCCCTGGAAACTCGGATTTGCCAACATTGTGACAAATGTCATCTTTAATTGGTGACACTTTAATGGGTGACACTGTCCCTAATGATCAGGAACACTCCTTGGATCACTCAGGAATGGCAGGGCTCGACAGAAAGGTGAGGGATGGAATAAAAAGCAGTTTGGTGTCTGTGGAAACTGTGAGAACAGGAGGGGCTGTGGGAGCTCTGTCTCTGCATCCACCTGAGCCTGGGATTAACACCTGGGATTAACACCTGGGATTAACACCTGGGATTAACAGGACTGTGCCTATGGCAAAGGAATCCTTTGCTTCCCAAAGCAGCAGAGCTTTTCCATCCTTCAGGGTTGACAAACACATTCACTGTCTTTCACTTTGAGAAGCAGGACCTGATCCTCTTCAGGAGCTTCATCCTAATGATCCTGAGTATCCAAATTCTGCTGAAATTACCTGTTAGAGGTGATAAAATGAGGATCAAACCTTGCATGGTCCCAGCTCGTAGGGTTTCAAATTGCATCAGAATTTGGGTTTTTTGCACTTTTACTGTGTAGTGCCTTGATAAGTCTATTCCATTTCTCTGTGGTTTCCAAGATTCCAAACACATTTCTTCCTTGTACAGTCAATACATTTAAATTAAGTTTGTCCTAAACATTAAACCCCAGTGGGATCTTATTTAGGTTGCCCAGAGAAGCTGTGGCTGCCCCATCCCTGGAAGTGTCCCAGGCCAGGCTGGGATAGAGGAAGGTGTCCCTGCCCATGGCTGGGGAATCAATGGGATTTAAGGTCCCTTTGAGGTCTAAATATCCTTTATCCATCATTTTGGATGCAGGAATATAGGGGTAGAATGAAAAAACCAGGAGACACAGCCAAGGAACAAGAAACTATCCCTAGAGCTGAGATGTTTTCCTTGGTCACAGCTGAACAAATCCAGGATTTGTTGCCACTGGGAAGGAGGAGCTGCCTCATTTCACTGACATGGGAGGAAAGGTTTGAGTCAGGGACATCATTCCCATTGTTCCTGTGCTCCCTGGGCTGCTATAAAAGCAGGTGGAGGGACTTGGTGTCACTGCAGCTGGACTGGAGGGGACACCCTGTGCAGGGCAGGGTTCCACTGGGACCAGCAGTGAGTCCAGAATGTTCCTCTGGGAGCTGGAAGATGCTTTTTAATTCATATATATTTTCTTGTTGATCACAGTGGTTGTGTAGGAGCAGGAGTTCTGCATCAGAATAACTTCAAATGTCATGCAGCATGTAAATATACATTTAATATGGATATTTATGTGCATATTTCTGCCTTTAATACAGAGATTTTTAAATCAGATTTTTAAAACGACAAATCCATTTGTTGTTTCACATCTAGTTTGATTTCTAAGTATTGCCTACAGAAATTACTCACAAATTAGTGGAGTTGACTTAATAAGAACAAGCTCAATTGTTCCAAGCAAATATATAATTTATATGTATTACATTAAGGTATAATTTGCCTTTCTATCCAGCCATTGACAATTCAATATTCAATTGATTATAAACACAAGGCTTTTGAGGAGATGTTGAGCTTTTTATTATCCCAAACTTCTTCTGCACAAAGAGAAGTTTTACCTCAAAAATTTATACAGGATCAAATCTTCACTCTTCTTACATTTCAATTTAAATGCTGCAACTTCTGGTTTGTTGCCCCTCCAGGTTTTGCTGTGAGAATTCATGCAAGATTTGCTGGTAAAATAATCATTGCACAGTTACATCCTTTAGTTGGCCCTTCCCTAAGCCAGAAATCCACTTTTTCACTGACAATCCAGTTGATACAATCCTGGGTATTTGGATGTCAGTGCTTTGTATTATTGAAGGCCCAAAGCCCAGGGCTGTGACCACATTTTAACTTGATATTTCTGCTCCTTAAGTAATTTTTGGAGTTTTATGACATATTTCTCAGGCAGCAATCCTGGCCCTAATTTTTGTTAAATTTCTGTGAAGTTTTTATCAGACTGAAATAATTCCTGAAATAATTTCCTGCTGCAAAAGCCCAAGGAAGGGAAGTGTTATATTGAGAGGCAACAGTGGGAAAGGTTTAGGACTCTGAGCAAGTCTCTTACCTGTGGTTAAAGGCTGAAATTCACTTTGTCAGGTGAAAGAAAGAAGAGAGGCAAAGATTTCTGATCCCACCATCAGCTCCTGGGGGTTTAAAGGAGAGAGAAAATGTTCCTGCCCCAGAGGTCTCTGCAGACAGTCACGTTTTTGGCAATTCTTTTTTTTACCTGTTTTGCAACGTGTCAAGACATTGAAAAGTAAGTAATACCCTCCTTTTGCTTCATTAATATCGTGAGAAAACTGCTTGGGTTTGGTTTGCCAGGCTGTGTTCTGCACTGCTGTCACTTACTGCAGGCAGGGGGGGGAAGAAAATTCAATATATTTGGTACAGCAGCATTTTACATCACCTTCTGTGCAGTATAAAATCAGAGCAGTTGCATTTTTAGATGAGAAACATGTGCCCCATCCCAGTGTACAAACCATGTGGGGGTGTTCAACACCAGCCACAGAGATGGCACATGTCAAAATTCCATATTTAGGTTCCCATTTGGATCCAAATCTGCAGTAGGAGCCTGTAGCTGCACGTAGATGTGACCTAAACAGCCTGAAATCCTGAAATATTTGCATCCCAGAATTAACCTGCCTTCCTCACTCAACCCTTGGCTCTAAATTTCTGGTGTATCTGAAGAAGGGTTTGGTTTTATTTCATGGATTCACTGATTCCAGGTAAGTTACTCTTGAATTCCAGCTCTGAGAGGAGAAAAACAACCCCAAGAAACCCCTGAGGTGAAGGAAAGGGAACTTTATCCTGAAAAGAATCTAAATTTGGCAGTGACCAACTCTGTGAGATCTCTTTAAATCTGCTCATTTTGTCAGTCCCCCTAGTTGGCCTTTTTTCTTTGTTTAGAAAAAGGAGATTCAAAATAAAAAGGAGATTTGGGAATGAGATTTAGGAAGGGTTTCAGCTTCCCGTTTTCAGGAACGAGCTTCCTGACCGGCTGCTGGACCAGCCTGCGCGGGGCTGCTGCTTCCAGAGGCACATCTGGGATGGAGGGATGCGGAGCAGCATCTCCGGCCCCTGCGCGGTGCCTCATTCCCGGTGCCTCATTCCCGGTCCCTTATTCCCGGTGCCTCGTTCCCGGTGCCTCACTCCCGGTCCGTCATTCCCGGTCCGTCATTCCCGGTGCCTCATTCCCTGTCCCTCATTCCCGGTGCCTCATTCCCGGTCCCTCACTCCCTGTCCCTCATTCCCTGTCCCTCATTCCCGGTCTCTCATTCCCGGTCTCTCATTCCCGGTCCCTCATTCCTCGTCCCTCATTTCCGGGGCCTCATTAATTCCCGGTGCCTCATTCATTCCCGTGCCTCACTCCCGGTGCCTCACTCCCGGTCCCNGCCTCATTAATTCCCGGTGCCTCATTAATTCCCGGTGCCTCATTCCCTGTCCCTCATTCCGGGTGCCTCATTCCCGGTGCCTCATTCCCGGTCCCTCATTCCCGGTCCCTCACTCCCTGTCCCTCATTCCCGGTGCCTCATTCATTCCCGGTGCCTCATTCATTCCCGGTGCCTCATTCATTCCCGGTGCCTCCCCGCGGCAGGAGGGCGGTCACGGAGCACCGGCTCCTGCACGACAAGGACGTTCCAGGGGCCGAAGCGCCTCGCGTGGCTCCAGCCCGCGCTGGGCTCGGTGCCCACGGCGAGCAGGAGGCACAGCCCGCTCCCCAAAGCCGTGTGGGACGCGCAGGAGGGCCCGGATCCTTCCGATTTTCACAGCGGCAGCGATGGAGACGGGAATTCCGGCGGGAGGAGGCAGCTGCTGGAACTGGGATCGGTCCCGGTAAAGCAGCTGGGTTTGAAGAGGCCGAAGGGGAACTGGGACTCGCAGGGCGTTTTGAGTTCCCCCCAAATAACGGGCTGGGCAGCAGGAGAAATCCCAGCACGGAGCCGCAGGGCTGTTCCCGTCAGTCCCAGATCCAGCCCTGTGTCCCAGATCCTTCCTTTCCACGTGTGTTGCCGTGGGGAAAAGCTCCGGTGCAAAGGTGAACCACAAAATTAAAACGATTCATTCAATGAACTCCTCCAGGCCTTGACAGAGACCCTTAAAGAGGCAGGTCCTCTCCCGGTCTGAGCCCCTGGCATTTGTCACATTATTTGTCACCTCCCTTCCCTCCCGGGGGCCCTCAGGGATGTCTTAGGGATGTTGCATCCACTTGGAGCTCCTGTAGCTCCACTTAGCAGGAAGTTTGGGTAATTAATCTCCAGCCTAATGTTTCGGCTCCTGAAAAAAGTTACCTCCTAACGCGGGTTCTCTCCCCGCCTACAGTTCTGCCCTGCTCTGGTAATGACCCATAAAGGAGTTTTTTTCCTGCTTCTCCAGCATAATGGATGTTTAAGCCTCCCATCCCTCAGGTTTTCCTTCCTTTTGCCAGGTAGAAGTTGGCAGTGACCCCCAAAGCCCTAAACATTCACCTTTTCCTGCTGGTGGAAGGGATGAGAAGCAGCTTCCAGGGCCCCTATTTGAGTCTTTTGTTCCAACACTTCCTTTCCCCACGTGAAATCCTCTCCAAGAGCTCCCAGAGCAGCACAAAACCAGCTCCATGAGGCCACCTGTGTTTCCTAAAAGAGGTACCACAGGATTTTGCTGTTCACCTTTGACATCAACCTGATCATCTCTGTGTAAGCAAAGCAAGGTCCAGTTTAACTGTAAAATCAGAAATTAAATCTCTTGTGTGTGTTACAAATCTATCAGCCTTTCCATTGTGTAGGGACTCTACACACCATTTTAAATCCTGAAATTCCTCTGTTGCTGTTGGACTTCAACTGTGCAGAATGTGATTCAAATGTTAATAATAAAAACCCTTTTCACCCTCTGAATTGCACTTGCTTTTGTTTTGGTGAAAATGTAAATACAGCGAAGCAAAACCATCTCTCTCCAGTGTCTCCACACATTTGTGAGGAGCATGGAATCACATTTCTTTTGTTATGCCGTTTCCTCAGAGCTCCCCATCAGATTCCCAAGGATCAAGCAGACCATTAGGGAAGCAGATGGTCTCAGACATTCCCAAAGAGCCAAGAGGGCTGAGATGAAAACAGGTTGTACATCCCAAGCAGAGTTTGCTGAGTTGGGATGTGGGAGCTCTTCCTCTCTGGAGCCCTTTCAGGGTGGAACCCTGGGGACCTGAGTGTGACCAGCTCAAACCTCTCACAAGTGGCCGTGTCCTGCCCAGCACACTCTGCATCAACCCCTGTGCCCTGTGGTTTCCTCTGGGAGTGAGGGGTCATTCCATGAGCACTGGGAGGTGGAGGTGACCACGGGTGTCTGGGTGTCCCCTGTCCCCGGGCACGGCTCCCCCCGTGGCCCTGAGGTGTCACCTCTGTGGGGACAGGGAAATCCCAGCTCCCCTCGCTGAGCACAGGCTGTGCAGGGAGCTGGGTGTCCACGATGGTGGGAAGGTGGGACGGCACCAGGACAGGGCTCCCAGTCCTGCGGGAGCATTCCCGGGAGCGTTCCCGGTTTGTGTGCCGGGAGCAGGGGGAAGGCTGGCACCCCACTCTGCCCGGACTGGTCTGATGCCGAGTGCGGGGCCGCACCCGCCGCCCCATGGCTGGGTCCGCACCGGCCCCGCAGCCCCCGGGCGGGTTC
>WEIV01020612.1:22488-34639 GCA_013390005.1 Calyptomena viridis
ATTATTGATTCATTTTTTTCTTTTATTTTTTTTATGTACACTCAAATCTTAGCTGAGCCAGGATTGATCCAGGACAGTAAAAACTCATAGTTCTGGCTTTCTGCCAGCACTCATGTTAAAACATGTATGGAATTAATGACAAATTTCTTGTACAGAAGTCCTTTTACATCTTGATTCACTATACTGAGAGTAGGAAGTAAATGTCAATGGCAAATAACAAAGTGACTATTTTGAAGGGCTGCACATGCCCTAACATTTTTACAAATTGTTATTTGCTTGAAAGGTCGAGTCAGAGAAACTGCTTTTCCTGCTGATATATAACATGGCTGTGTTCAAAATCTGAAGTCATGTTTGTTTCAGTTGAAGTTTCTGGTATTTACTGCTGAAATTCATACAGATTTTACAGGACTTTTTTTTAAAGACTTGTTCTTTTAAGTATTTTAATGCTTATGAGTACAATGTTTCTTTGTTCCACAGACTTCACGAAGAATATAAGACTAAGCAGTCTATAAAAGTTATGTAGCTGTATTATAGAGTGGCTTCAATAATTGGTTATTTAGGAAACCATTCAGTAGAAAAACATATAAATCTTTTTCTTTTCTTACATCATTTTTGCTTTCAATGATTAAATGATGTGAAGAGAATGTACAAGGCTTGACTTGGAAAATGAGGTTGTCCTTATTTTTTAATAATTGCAGTATTTATACAGCCCAAGCAAATACACCTTTTCCTGTGTCTAGTCCTGCTTAATGAGGATCACAGTGTCAAATTGTATACTGTGTGCATTTTGACTCTTAAGTATAAATGGAAAGTACATGCTGAATGAGGTAATATTACCTTTATAAACTTTGTCTCCTTCTCATTGATATGCGAGTTTGGTCTGCAATTTTGGAACGGATGGTAAGGTCCTAATTAGTCTCTAGAGAATTTATGTGGACAATAGATTACTCATTAGTCTATCAACTTTCCATGAAACTAATTGCCTATTTCTCATGTCGGATGTGGAAACCAAAATCACGTGTTAATTTGCCTTCCAGATGTTGCAACTGCCTGTCCAGATAAGAAGTCTGTCTTAATGTATGTGACTTCACTCTTCCAAGTTCTGCCCCAGAAAGTCACCATGGAAGCCATCAGGGAGGTGGAGATGCTGCCACGACACTCCAGGGTCACTAGAGAAGAGCACATAGAAGTACATCAACAGCACTTTTCACAAGAAGTGAGTTTCACTTTTCTGCTTTCATCTTGCTGCTCTAACTTGGTTGTTTCCCTACCTACACCATGAGTTTGATCTTATGTGGTCAATGAAAGGCAAAAAACCCATGGGCAAAATCTCTCCACTGCAGGCAAGTCAAATGTACTTGTCTGCATGTATTTTCTGATTTTTATCTTGCACCAGACTGTTTTGAAAGTAACTATACAGCAAGTATGTGATTTGCACTTCTCTTGTACAACACTCAGTGTTTCAATTGTGGCAGGGCACCTCAAGAATGAGCAAAGAAACTGGGGGAGGCTTTATATTTAAAAGCAGACAGGTAGAAACATTTTTACCTTTTTAGAGAATAGCAGTTAACATTTCTCCATATTCATAAGTTTCTAATTTTTTTTTAGCATTTTATTTACACTGACTCATATTTCAAGATAATCTCCTCATTTTACAGCTGGCCTGTCAAAAAGCTCATGTAATACTTTGAATTAATTTATGATTGCCATGTCAGTTATGTTTTTGACTGAAATCATCAGACAATCTCTGCTGAAGTGTTTGGTGGATTTTAGGCCCAGTGTACTTTCCTGAATTTAATCTGTGCGTTGGTTTTGGAATGCTCACTCTCTTTTAGAGTACTGAGCAGATAAGTATTGGCTCTGTCTGTTCAAGATGTGCCACCAGATCACTTGCTATTTGAGCCTTTGCTTGTAAATTATAAAGAAACTTCGATTTACATTGGTATTCTGCTAGTATTGAGTCCTGACAGATTGTTGCTTTTGGTAAGGATGTCAGCTTAAATGAGAGCTTTCCTTAATACCATCCCAATTTTCCCTCCTGAATACAAGCATCGTCCTTGAAAAATAAGACTGATTGTGACCTTCCTGCTTCTTTTTCGTCAGTTACTCTTAAAATCAATACTTCTATAATCCATTCGCTTACCCATATGTCCATTCTACTTCTAATTTATTCGTAGATCACAGTTAGTGTACCCCAGGGACCTTCGCCATCTCCTAAACCGCGGTTCAAAAGTTACGCGTATGCACAAGCTGTGTATGTCACATCCCCTGACCAAAAAAGGAGGCAGGTTCCTCCACAGGTCTGTGAATATTGTAATTTTTTTGAAAAAACCCGTTTTATTAAGCTTGTGCTTGGAGTGGAAGTGCTTGTGCATTTTTGCTTACACCTGACCTTGATGACCTGCTTTTTCCAGGATTTTTTTCTCTGTCAGTTACTTTTTACTGTGTATTTCTGCATGGCTGGCAATAGGTATTATGCTGATTGTTAAGGATGAATAACATTCAAGCACTGCTGGTTTAGAATTATAAGCTGTTTCCTTTGTTAAGTTATTTTTCAAAAAAGTACATATATTGCCTTAAATAAGTATTAGAAGAAGAAATCAAACATAAGCTGTATTTGGCATCTAATTATTGTATTTCTGTTTCAGGTTTAGTTATAGAAAAACAAGTGGCATTGGTTTTCTCTTTCTTTTCCTAACCCTTCCTATTTAAGAAAATAGCAAGTGGTGGCATTTCTTAGAAGGTTACTGTAGTTGAAAAAAAGAGAAAAGGAATGTTAAATTTAATATTCTTTATATGGCCTGGATTATTACCTTATAACAGCTGGTCATTTTTATCACAAATGGCACCATGCCAGCATTCAGGTTAGGGGGTTATGTTAGATTTTTTTTTTACTTTTAAAAAGCTGTGGTAGTTTAATAAAACATGTTTTAAGTAATCCTTATAGTGAACATTTCAGTAGTTGAATTTTTATAACTAGACAAGTGTTGGAGCCAAGGTCATATTGTGTATTGCAATGTGCTTTCCTTTTATTACCTTGGGGAAAAAAGATCTGCATGTATTTGGCACTACAGTTTGAGTTTTCTTCTGGACACTTAATTCTGTCTAACCTCTAAAAAATTATTGCAACATTATACCTCAATTCAACACTGACTTTCCAAATCTACTCTTCAAGTGACAGGTACTTTATTGAATAATGACTTCCTTAAATACTCCAGGAAAGAAATCCTGTGCACATAAGCATGAGCCCTGCTGTATTATACTAATGTCAAATTTGTTCTAGTGATGATTCATACAGCTTTTAAACAAAGTGTTTAAAACTGTTATAATTGTTTTGTTCTACTTAGACACTATATGATCTTTAAGAAGAATGAAAAGTCATGCTATAGGATAGCTTTTTTTTCTCTTGAGTTGCTTTTATTGTGATCACTTGTGGGTTTTGTCAACACCTCCGTCATCAAGCATAATGTATAAGCTGATACAATTGAAGTCATTCTTAAAAAAGTAGTTATTAGAACTTACTAAGAAAATATCATATTATTAAGTCACCATCTTGTATTCTAGTTTTCAGATAACATGAATTTGGAAGCTTTGCCTACTACACCTTTACAAAGTAACTAATACCGTTATATATATATANATATATAATATAACTAATACCGTAATATAAAAATCTACCAATTTGGCAGAATCTGAAGACCTAGGCAGAATTGGGCCCTATTGTACGACAGCCACAACAGATCTTAACAAATGAAAAGCATTCACTTAAAAATCCTATGGGAAAATCATTAGACACAATCTCATTATAATAAAGATAAACATGAATTGCAAAAATATACTGATTGATATGTCAATTCAATTTATGCAATTCTAAATCCATGGTTATTTCTTTACCTCTAGCCATGCATTTTTTGAAGAGCAGCCATAATTTGCCTATTAACACAAATTTACTGTTCTGGTATAATAGTGGTTGATAATTTTTTCTCTACATATCTGAAGCTGGTATAATTTAATCCCATATATTTTAACTAAATCAAATAAATATTATGTTCTTTTTATATCTTAGTAGCCTTTCAATTTTCTGTGAGCTATACTATGATTTTTGGATACCACTATAGATGCTGCAACTGTCTGTAAGATTTTTACTAAAATCTACTGACCTAGGGGACTCGTTAAAGAAATCAAGATGACATCAACTTTTTTTTCTCTTGGATTTTTAAAAGTTTAAGCAACTGACTCTTATTTCCATCTAATTCTAAAAGAAAAATTTTAGTAGATTTAGTTGACTATGTTTTCCAGTTTCAGTGGTATCTTGGGTGCTATCGTGGAGAAGCAAGATTTTCAGTATAGTATGTTGGTCTTCAGTTGAAATCATAGAATCTTTCTTTCTTTTTAGATCTCTGCAAACTTTTGATTTATAGGACTTGTATATTATAATTTTCCCAGGATAGTAATTGAAGATACATAGCAACAATCTGCAAAAATTCTTTCACCTGCTTCTGTCTAAAGGTTACACCTGCTGAAATTGATCTTAAATCTCAAATTGTTTAATTTGGTTATATTTTTAAAGTTCTGCATTTGGAAGAATGCTCCAATAGATTTTGTAGTCCAAGCAGGAGCCAACTGGAACTCAGAAGAAAAGTAAATTACATAAGACCTTTTTCCAGACATCTTTATCACTGTCCTGGAAATTTGACCAAATAGGGCATTCGATATATGTCATGCATTTGTTGCATATGTAAGTTGTCAGAAATTGTAAAACAGATAGAACCATGATTTTCTGAGCTTTATATTGACAACCAGGAATAACATTTCCTTTTACACCATCATCTGTAGAAGTTCTTTCCTTTCTGTCTTCTACCTCTGTCTATTATTTTTTGTCACATTCCACTTCACTTTCTAGTAACTTCATGACTTGTGTATCTAAGTTCACCCTTCCTTTCTGAATTCTTATTCTGTTGGTTACTCACACTTACAAGACATAGCATTTTAGTTGCACAAATTGGGGCCAAACAAATTTTGCGTTCCTTAACTGTGATGCATCTCAGATTGAAAGGAAATAATTTTGCTATGGCACCGTTCATTTAGTGCCTTCTTGGTTTTTGATCTGTGCTTCACCACTTCTGGCTGAAGCAGTTAAGCGTTTTCAAATGCCATTGCCAACATGAATAACAGTTTTTCTGCCAAAAATTCAAGAAAGGTTTTCTTCCTGTATCTCCTTTACTTAAATAGTGTTCATAAACTCATGCAGATCCTGGGATAGGAATCCACTTCTGAAGTCTGTATCCTTGAATTCCTAGTATTAGTCTTAAGGCCTGACAGAAAATATTTCTATGAACAGGTTTCAGATGGCAGTTACTGCTCAGCAATTGCCGAAATACCTAGAAAAGAAACATTTTATGATATAGAATCATAGAATCATTTAGTTTGGAAAAGACCCTTAAGAACATTCAGTCCAACTTACCCTAATTCTGACAAGTCCACCACTAAACCATGTCTCTAAACCCCATGTCTACATTTTAAATTCCTTCAGGGACAGTGACTCCACCACTTCCCTGGGCAGACTGTTCCAGTGGTTGATAATACTTTCAGTGACGAAATTTTTCCCAATATCCAATCTGAACCTCCCCTGCAACAACTAGAGGCCCTTTCCTCTTCTATGACTTGGGAGAAGAGACCAACCCCCACCTTGCTACAGCCTCTCTTTAGATAGTTTTAGAGAGTGATAAGGTCTCCCTTCAGCCTTGTTTTCTTTATACTAAACACCTCTAGCTCCCTCAGCTTCTCCTCATCAAACCTGTGCTCCAGACCCTTCACCTTCTCAGTTGCCCTTCCCTGGACGTGCTTCAGCACCTCAATGTCTTTATTGTAGTGAGGGGCCCAAAAGTGAAGACAAGATTTAAGGTGTGGCCTCACCAGTGCGAGTACAGGGGAACAGTCACTGTCCTCATCCTGCTGACTGCACTATTGCTGACATAGGCCAGGATGCCATTGGCCCTCGTGGCCAGCTGGGCAAACTGGTTGTTCCTGTTCAGCCAGTTGTCGAACACCTCCAGGTCCTTTTCCAGTGGGCTACTTTCCAGTGCCTCTGCCCCAAGCCTGGAGACTTGCCTGGGGTTGTTGTGACCCAAGTGCAGACCTTGGCATTTGGCCTTGTTGAACCTCACACAATTGGCCTTGGCCCATCCATTCAGCCTTTCTGGATCCCTGTACAGGGCCTTCCTATTCTCCAGCATATCAACACTCCCACCTGGCTTGGTATTTCCTACAAACTGCCTGAGGGTACCCTCCATACCCCATTGGAAAAACAGTGCTGAAAATGTAAGCACTGAAAAAGTTGGGATGAACAAAGTCCGTGTATATTTTGAGACCAGTAATTCTGTAAATAAGCTTTTGACAAGTCTGTCTAAAAGGTCAAACGTGAGTCTGGCTGCCTTAAATTATCTGTTATTCAAAATCAAGCCCATTCTTCTCTATCACTATAGATTTTTGTTCTTTTGACAGGATTTATGTATTCTACATTGTTATATGAAATACAGAGCTTGTGTGCAGAATTACTGCTAACATTTAAACTGACAAGCTTCAGTATATTTGAATTTAAATCATCTGAGATGCACCAGTGGTAAATGGGGACAGCATTCTCTGGCATGTAATGATTTGATTTGCAACTTAAGAATTAGAGGCTTCACCTCAGGCCTCAAAATAGTCATTAGTTTGTGGGAAATTCCTAACCCTCCAATCGTTACTCTTGTTTTATAGAAGTATTGTAATGCATTTTTATTCATGTTCTCTGGGGGGTTTTTATATGAAGTTTAGAGTTACTGTGCAGATCTTTCTCAGGTACGAAACTATAATAATTAACTTGGAAAGTCACTAAAAACTCATTATAAAATTAAGCTGAATTTATTCACACAGCACAGGGTCCTTCTGGTGTTCTTGCCTCTTAGATTTCTGGTTTTCTAGACCCCTTTATTTGCCATACTCTTGGTCTTCTGCCACAATTTATCTTCTTTAAAACTGCTGCAAGACCTCCTTTCTGAGACCCTTCAGGATCCATCTGTGTCAAACACTTTAGTGGTATAGCATCACAGAATTGCTGTATTGCTTTCCTTTGACTAAACCAGACCTTTTTTAGAGGCTGTGATCCAAATACTGTTCTGTTTGCTATGTGGTAAAGTGCTCTTTGGAGAGGCATCAAAAGACAGCTCTCATAAAGTACAACCAGATAAAAGTTTAGTTTCAACTTCTTTGTAGTATTTCTAACCTAAGTCGCTCATCCCAGAAAATATCACCTTGCCAGCATAGGGGGAATTTATGGGATAATTTAAAGTAGAAGTCAGGTAACTTTAGAAATACTAAATTATGTGCCTATTTAGTCACAAGATGGTGATGGATATAATTTGGACAAGTATAATGATACTCCCAGCTGTTAACTTAGGTGTTCTCATTTAAGTAGAAACTTGCTCCATTCAGAAAGCTACAAACTGTTTCTGCAGAGCTAAGTAAAATCCCTAAGATTCAGACTAACCATAGTAAAATAGCAAAAACTGTTGTCAGAGATCAGAATTAGGAAATGCAGAAAGGGAAAAATGAAGCTAGGTGCAATTCTTCTGGATTTGTTAGGGAGCTCTCCTGAATGGAGCCATGTCTTCAAGGAACAGTTTGCAAAATGATGAAGCAAACCATTCCAAGTGTGTTTATATATTTCATATTTTCAATAACAGTCTGGCAAATTGATAGCTTCTTCTCGCCTGGTGGGTTGTCAAGATGCCAGTTGTTTCCTGTCACTGCTTTGTGTATAGGCTCCAACAGCAGTTCTAACTTATTTTAGTGATTTTTTTATTTTAATTATTATTTGAATGTTTACTCTAGGCTCTTTTTCAAGAGTTGTTGTCAAAAAATATTAGTATTCTCATGGGTTAGCGATAACCTGTAGTGGATCCGGATCCTGATATTTAAGAACTCAGATCAGACCTTTTAATCCACTTTTTTATTTCACACAGTCATTTGATTCCTCCCAGAGCTCAGCCCATGAGCTCTCAAATTCCCCCAACCTCTTCTGGTCCAGGGAGGTCAGGGAGAAAATTCCATCAGCTTGAGTTGTGCCACTGCATTTACAGATGTTTAGCATCCCCTGCTCCTTGTCTCCACATATCTCTCTGTTGACTGGCAACAGGACATAAGGAAATGCTATGAAGCTTCATCAAGGGAATTTCAGATTAGACATTAGGAAAATGTTGTTCAATGAGAGAATGGTCAGTGAGTGAAAGTGAAATGGCACCAAGCCTGTAAGAGTTCAAAGAGGGTCTGGAAATTGCCCTTAGTCATATATTTAGTTTTAGGTAGCCCTGTGAGGAGCAGGGAAATGGACTCAGTGATCCTTGTGGACCCCTTCCAATTTGAGATATTCTATGATTCTCTGATCCACAGGACCTTCTCTCACTTCCAGGACCTTTCTTCTAGACAGCATCTTTTCCACCTTACTGCCAAATCCTATTCTCTTCCCTGACACCAGTTCTCCTTTTCAAAATGCTTCTTTTCATTAGTAAGTCTTCTTTGCATAATCATGAGACTCCAGTTTTCTAGTCTAAACAGTCTATAGGCAGAAGCACAACTCATGATCAACCTCATCATTAGTGCTTCTGTCTTATGCATCCTCCATAATAGGAGGAATCAGAAAATGCTCCCTCTGTCCTTTGTTAGCAAAATTTACAACCAGTCCCAACTATTTGTGTCTTTTTGTTCTGTTTGTGTTTGTTGTCACCTTTGCACAGTTACCTGCTCACAGTACATTTGCCTGTTCCCATTCACTAATGAAGGTTTGTTTGGTTTTTCTTTCCACCTCCAATGGATAATGACAATTTAGTTTGACATAAAAAGAAATTACTTACCAATTTTTCCATCCCTTTTTAACTTTACCTTTTAATTGACTTTACAAAAAAAAAGCGAGAATCTTTTATTTTTTGTGTAAGACTTATTCAACTATAATTTCTTACTTAAAATAGCTATAAAGCTTGTTTAAACAAAGAAACACTAGAAATGCAATGTGGTGCATCCCGTGTGAATTATTAGTGTTCCTTGCTAACTGAAAAGAAAGGGTAATACATTATTTAGAAAGTAAAAATTTCTAGATAAAATATCTCTTTATCTGCTCTGTATTCAGACTGAATCTAATAACTCTGAATAAAGTGTACATATAGGTGATTGGAAATATCTATGAACGAAACCATTTTCTTTTTGTTGGACTTGATTTTCTTTGCTTTTAAAGTGAAGGGAAAGGGGATTGGTTTTGGTTTGGGTGTGGTTTTGTTGTTGTTTGGGGTTTTTTGTTTGTTTGGTTTGTTTTTTTTAATTATTAGAAACATGGAAACCCGTATTACATTGTTGGCGAATGTATTGTTGAACAGAGAACTTTATGTAGTTTCAATAACACATTTTTACCTTGATTATTTTTCACTTAAAGTTTATTTTTAGATCCTTTTAACTAGCTT
This sequence comes from Calyptomena viridis, assembly GCA_013390005.1. Classification (NCBI taxonomy): domain Eukaryota; kingdom Metazoa; phylum Chordata; class Aves; order Passeriformes; family Eurylaimidae; genus Calyptomena; species Calyptomena viridis. Next base: position 31,980 of record WEIV01020612.1, read on the forward strand.
CAGTGTTATTTTAAGTTTCACCTGTATTTTTTTTGAAAAAAACGCTTAACAAGAGATTCTTAATTCCAGAGTTGAGCTGTGATATAACTGCTTCTTTTTTTATAGGGTCCGTTATACAAGCTCTAACTTGTCGTAAAAATCTGATATTGCCAAACTTAAAATCTTGTTAATGTGAATGAGATCATTCACCATTTTTGAAAAAAAAATCATTGAATTTTGCAATTGTAATTATTTTTGGCCCTTGTTTTGAAAAGAAACACGTTTTCTATGGTTTATAATTATCAAGACATATAATGAGGTAGAAAGGATACATAACATCTAAAAATATTCTTTTAAGTTAATTGGTGTCACTTAGTCTCTTGAACATTAAGTATGTGTATGGTGTGTTAAAAATGGATGTGGATGCAGCAAATAAGAAGACTCATTTACCATAAACAGGGGGGGTTTATATCCATAATATGTTAATGAATAGATTTTAATCCACCTCTTGGCCTCTAAAGTTTAGGCTGTGGTACAGAATTGCTTGTACTAGCAGTAGATTTGACGCAAACAAGGGCTAGATGAAATTTAAGACATAATGTTAATGAAAATCTCTACTGGTAGATAGACTGGTGTTTATTTTTTCCTAATTTCAGGACTGCAATGAAAGAAACTTGAGGATTTTTTTTAATTTTAAGTCATTATGAATTTCAAGTTTCAAACCCTTGAAAAAGGCCTTTCACTTTATGCCCACACAAAAAGTGAATTAATCTAAGACTGAGAAAGGAAGTCATTCATTCCTTGCACTCTGTCATTACATCCAGTAAAACCTTCGAACTGCAAAAAAAAGAGAAGACTGAACTCTCATCTTTTGGAAAACTTCCCAAATCAACAGGAAAATTTACATCCGAAAAGCTGTTAAAAGCATCTGTCCAATGATAAAATTATAACATCATTCTATGCAGCATTATTATTAAAGTTTTACTGGTCTCTGTATATCAGGTGAACTTCTCAATAGTGTGATAAAATTTTGCTTCATAATTTTAGATAGCATCACGTTATTTTAAAACATATTTTATTAACAGTTTTTCTTAGTGATTATTTCATCTAGATTTGATGTTAATAAAACTAAAAAAAACAGCAAAGATGAGATCTTCTGCTTTATATGTTAATTTGATCATAGTTTTTTTTTGCCCAGATGGGATCTAGCAATAACACCAGAAAAAACCCAAGCCAACACAAAACAATAACCCAAAGAAATAATTCAGTGGTAATGTAGCAGCACATTTTGTTCATGTGCTCAGAACTACGACAGAGAGTTTGTTCTAGAGCCTCCTCTTTCTCAAGGGCTTTGCTGGCCCTCATCACCTCACACCAAGAGAAACTTTCTTGACCCTGGTAGCTTCATCTCAGCTTTTTCTGTTTGATGTTCTGTGGAGTGTCAGAGGATGTATTCATTTTAACATAGAATAGTTTTCAGAAGATTACCTGAAGTGTTTAAACATACAAGAATATGATGGAAACAAAAAGGATTTCATTTTCTAGTTAAACCTATTTCTGATGAGTGTTATTTGCTCTACTTTGTATAACCAGATTTCCTGTCCTGTGTTACTCCATCATTTGGTTGAATTGTAATTGGTCAAAGTAAAATGGAAGAGTGTTTTTAATTGAAATGGCTTCAAAAAATGGGTGCAGGTTATGCCTTGTGCTTTTGAAATGCCTGTGCCCAAATGTTGCTGTAATATTGAGGAAAGAGTTTCATGTTTTCCTCTGTTAGAAGACTTTAAGACTTCTGTAAGGAAAACCTTCGTGCCCTCAGGTGCATATACTACTCTTCATAGTAAAACCTAAAATATTTTCGATGCATGAGAAATGGTTCTGTGTGGATTTTGAGAAGTGAATGAGCAGTTAATCTTTCTCATACCGAGTCAATGGCAGGCTGTTTCCTGAGTGTCCCTTTGCCCAAGCATTTTTTTTTCCTCCTGTATTTAACAATACCATTAGAGTTGTATGTTTCCAGGATCTGAAGGAAATGCCATGGATTGCTTCTTAGTTCACATTTGTACAGCAGGCAGGTCTGCATGTTTACCTGAAATAATGACCTTTGAAAAGGCCAGATTGCTTATCTCTACTCATCATGAAAGTGCTGGTTCTTTCTTTCTCCCTTGCTTTCTCTTCCTTGATTTTGATGCAGTAGGAACTGTGTATTATTACACAGTCGCTTGTGTTGGCGACTCTCCCTCTAAGATACTGCAACATGTACTTTGTGATTTTGATGTGCACATACAGACTTCAGATAAAAGTATACAAAAGAAAATGTTGATAGATTTTTCATGTTCATTTCACACAGCAAAGGTATTAATGACTTTTGCTTTGTATTTTATATTTGTTGAGACTTACAAATATTCTAAGCAATATTATTAATACAGGTGTATTAGCCTGCAGTGGTCAGTGAGCTAAGGGAACAAGTAAAAAAATAATACCTTTTAAAAGAACAATACACTTTGGGGTGGAGGGTAACAAATGATTCTTTAGAGGTTCAAACTTTCTTCAGAAATTCCAGTCCTGAAAGCACACTAAAACATAGCAAATATATGACTTTCAAAAATACAAAAATTATATGGTACAATTTGGTGTTTGGACACAAAGCATGTTTTTTTGCTACAACTTAGTTTAGCTGT
>WEIV01020614.1:4953-17394 GCA_013390005.1 Calyptomena viridis
TCTTGAATGTTTTTGAAATACAGTAGTGATCTTGAGCTGTTTGTCTAAGAATGTCCATCCATAATTACAGTCTGTTAAAGTTAGCAAATGTTTTCCAAGTTTTTATGAAAGATTAAAATCTCATTTCTCATTAATCTTGTTTGTGTGTGAATTTTGTATGTGAATTAACCAAGTCATAGTTATCATGACTGTACAGGGGAGAAGTATTCAAACACAGAACTTTAAAAACACTTTTGGAGATGGAGTATGGTAAACTGAGGAAAGACAGAACTATACTATCTAGTATGTCTTTGGTTAATACTAAGTGTACAATTACTTCAGTATGATCAAAGAACAATCTATAGGGAGGTGTGTTTATAGTTCATCTAATGTAACTGGCTTATGATAAAGAACATATATGGAGATGGTTTTGCAAGTAACATAAAACAGGAATTATGAGCTACATTTCTGACAATTTGGGGACTTACATAATTTGTAATATATTGTTTATGTCAATACATACAAGGCATCTCATCTGTCTTTTTTTCCCTTAAGAGGAGAGTTGTAATTGCTCTATATTTCTATCATATCTACAAATAAATATGGGAATAAGAAATAGCATTCTGTTACTATAGAATGTTTGTATCAAAAACTGTTTACTGAAACAAGTACAGCACTATTTAAGAACAAAACAGACAGCCAGTAATCTTCTTGAAGACTTACAGCTTAAGGTACTACAAAGTATAGATGTAAAACCTACTAAGATTGCTGGCAAAATTAAAACACAAAACTAAAAATAAAAACAATTAAAATACATTTCTTGGGTTTACTCAAAGAATGTCTAAAGCACTATGCCAGTGTGGTTACTGAGCCAAGGTCAAAATGCATCTTTCAAAAATTCATTTTCAGACTCTTAACAGCTTGAAATATAGTTAAGGAATAAGAAAAAAAGAAGAATCACATACAGACAAGAATGCAAAAGCATATCCTATGTGCAAGTTCTGTAACAATATGACAAAATGTGCACTTACCATTTGCTGTCTGGCTTCTTCAAAGGCACGTTTTTCCTCCTCCAAACGCTGCCTTGCTTCTTCCTCTGCTTGTCGCCTTTGGTTTTCCTGTCTTTGTCTCTCAAGTTCTTCAAATGTTACTTTCAGCTTACCAGGAGACAGAGACTCTTGTGTTTCATTGTTTTCATTTTCACCCTGTGGAAGAAAAATGAAATAGTTATATCTTAAGCCAATAAATATCTCTTATTTAGGTGGTTTTGCATGAGGGGTTTACCATGATAAATGAAAGGCACTTGGTTTCCTTAAGGAGTTGGTTTTGTTCCTCGTATTTTAGCTTCTTTTCTTCATCCAAAGTCTGTCTTTGTTCTGCTCTCTCCTTTCCTGTGTTCTCACCGTTTATTTTCATCTTCCCAGGTGTCTTGGTGGGTTTCACAGGCACTACTGTAACTAGTAGTGAATCATCCCCTTCCTATCCAAAAAGATACTTATTATATTTTCATGAAGCTTGACTTCTGGATAGACTCATTTCTTAATGAAACTGCTGTTGTAACCTGTGTGCACCAAACCTTCCAAAAGATTTATTTACTTGTATTGACTATAAACCACAAGAATAAATCCATCTGCTTGTGGCAGACATTAGTTTTCTTGTAATATCTGAAGAGTATCAAGACTTTTTATATTTTAAACATAACTGCTGGGAAAGTCCTTAATTTCTTTATGTACTTTCATTAACTGTTATTTACAAAAACTCATTATTTGGAAAAGAACAGGTGTAATTTTGAATACAAAGCAATTGTAACCACACTCTACTTCCAGTCTTTAACATATAAAGGATATGCTGTGGCTGGAATAAGCCAGTAGCTCCAGACAGCAATTTGTAATTTGTCAGGTAGAGTAATTTTTTTTAAAGGACATTGCTGCTTCAAAGTTATTATTACAACTTACTTGCCAAAATGCATTTGACACTTTAATTTTTTGCAGAATACCACGATTAACAGGGACACTGTCAAGTAAGTTAAAGCTAATGGATTTTTCCCAAAACTGTAGTAGAAGTGTGATTTTCTTGTGTTAGTGAAAGCCAATAGGACCTTTTGGCCCAGCTTTTTGTAATTAAACAAAAATTGCAAGACTTAAAACCTGTTTGGTAAATTAGTCAAGTAAAAAAAAAGTTAACTGAGTGAGGTGTTCAAACATCTGTATATTGAGAGAATCCCCTTTTAATTTCAAGTTTAAGGCAAAGAGCTTTTAAGATGATTCTTTCCAAAGCCAGAGGTCTTACCAGTATATATCAAATAATTCTGGTGGCTTTGAATATTTACAGTTTAGGTGTTTTTAAGTCACCACAAAGTATTCACAGTGCAGGCTCTATTTCAAACTTCAATATACTGATTCCAAGTACAGACATATAGTTTCATATACTTTAAAAATTTGTTAGCTCCTTGGTTGAACTTTAATTAGGTATTTCTAAGTTTTCCCAACCCAAATTACAATAATAAAACAAAGTGAATAAAAATGTAGGTGAACATTTCTGTAAAAAAATCTGATTACCTCAGCTGCTGATTCAGTTCCCGTATTGTTAAAGTCATCAATCTATTAAATGAGAATTTCATAGGATTACATTACTTTGGCTCTTTGCCTTAGAGTTGCAAACATAGAACTGGAAATTCTTTTTGTATCAGTGATATGTATGTAGCACTTAAATTCACAGAGATGATAATGACTGAACCTTTGTTGAAATGCTTCAGATAGGTTAGCTTGTCAAGGAAGAGGCAACAAGACATAAAACATCCTACACAAAGTATGCTAAAGCATTCTTAACATGTCAGTGGTGAACTGAGTACTTGAGATGTCCATTCTTCATTTAGGCATTCCAGAGTTGTGTAAAAAAATTAATTAAAAAAATAAAAAAGCTAAAGCAAGCCCATTGATTATAACTGATTCAAGTGACACTGTCTCCCCCTCAACTCCTGCAAAAAGCCTGATGCTGTGTTTGCTTCATATGGTGTCTGCATGTTATGGTCTAAAACTAAAAATAACATACTTTCTAAAATTCTACATGTATGTACTTCTGCCTTGCAGAGCAGATTAAATATATGGTAGACACACTGCCAGTTAAAAGTGCAGTTGTAACAATGTTAAAAGTCTTAGTAGAAAAGACCGACTGAAAATTGACTTATCCTTTAGCACTGTTTTTCATTTTCTAAAACAAATTCAAACCTAAATTAAGTACTAGTGTCATTTGGTTAAATAAAAATTCACCTATGTTTTTAGTCTATCATTTAGAGGTTCACTCTCACTGCAGTATTTGCAGCACTAAAGAAAACTTGCAAAAGGAATTAAATATGATGCCTCTTACAAAATTCTACAAAAGACAGAATTTGTTTTATTGGCATCAACAGGAGTTGGAGTCTGTTCATGTATATATGCATACANGTCTTTTTATATATATATATATATATATATATATATATATATATATATACACACACACATATATATTTATATATATGTATGTATGTATGCAATGAAGACTCACAAAGTGGCAAAACAATAAAATACAATCTGGATCTTCATGATTTATGATTTGTACTGTATTAGTGTCTTGTTATTTTGCCTGCCAATGGCATTTCTTACTACTACTTGCTTGCCTTAGTGAATATAGTTCAGTAATGCAAGAACTAACTTAAAACCTATAAAACCTTATAACAACAAAAAAGTTGTCTAAAGTAAGGGTTGGTAAAATGTAAGTACATTTTCAAATCAGTTTAGTAAACTCTTCTATACATATGACACCAAACTTTGTGCCTGATTCATGCCAAGTTTATGCCTGCCCAGCTTTAATTGTAACTCAATTTTAGAGCTTAAAAAATAGTTAAAGAAGTGAAAAGTCTCTGAACATTATCTCCCACTTACATCCCACTGAGCATCTCCCATGTAAATCACTACTATCAGAAATCTTGAAGTCGAATCTTTTCAATCAGTACAAAACCTTTTTCATGTTTATTGTTTACAATTAAATCCTGATTGTTGTGATCAGATCAACATACCTCCTGTGCTTTTTTTGCTAGTTCTCTTTGAATTTTTCTTTTCTCAATCATATCTTGCTCAATTCTGCGCTTTCTTTCTTCTTCCGTTCTTTTTCTTTCTTCTTCTTGCCTTTGCTTCTCCATTTCTGCAAACTTGCCTTTAACAGTTCCTGTGAATGTGAAATACACAGCTGAGTACTTATATCTAATGCTTATCTAGTGAATTATGTGGCCTTTGAAGTCAGGCCTCTCTTACCTATTAACTTTGGAACATAACCTTTTTCTATTTTAGATAATTTTGTGTCATCATCTTCATCAGATGCAAGCAGTTCTTTCATCTAGTTGATAAAACACAGAAAGTAAACTGGTTTTATAATTTAAATCCCAATATTACCATCTTAAAATAATGTCAATAGATTTTCATATATAATAATATTAAAATAACACAAAATATGAGCAAAGAAAATAACCTCCTGCTTTCTCCTGTTCCATTCTCTCTCTCTAACATATTGTTCTTTTCTTCTTTGCTTTTCATCTCTAGATCTCCTTTGATTTCTTTCTTCCCTTGCTTTCTGCATAGCTTCAAATTTATCCTTTACATCACCCTTGTGAAGCTTGGGCACATAGGACTTTTGGACGGGTTTAGATGAAGAAAGCAGAATCTTGGTGAAGATATAGAAGAAATGAAGATAAGAAAAAGAAAGTTGAAGCAGATGGACAGAAATACTCTGATAGATCAGATTAGAAAGAATGTAAGAACATAAAACAGAATTGCAATTGATACTATGAGCTTTGTGCCACGAGCCACCATCAAATAAGCATTATTGTATTTGCCCATAAATAGTAATAAATACTAAAATATCCAAAACAATATTTAGCATTATATTAAACTTAGGCTCTAAGTATCTGTAATGAATAGCTACATAACTAAATATATGAGCTGTGTGAATGTACATTTTCAATTACTATGGCTTTAAACATTAGATACAGATTCACATGGTTGCTTTCAATCACAAGCAGTCACCAAAGAGCCTCTCTGTTCCAAACATTTAAAATATATAGATATAAAGACATAGACATATATTACAATATGTATTGGGGTTTGTCTGCAACACTTCAATAGCTATAGATAGTATTTAAACAACTAGTAGTATTTCTTAATTTAAAACTTCCAATACATTATATGCTTACTTTTTTAATATTTAGAGAAACCCAGAATCCCACTGATTTTATGTTATAAAGTCACTGGACTTGCAGGACTCTAATACTGATATAGAGAATGGACACTTTTTGCCAGTGCTACTCTGTGGGTGTCCAAACAGCAAGAGAAATTCCCACTGCACAACTACAGTGAAGTTTTCTCTGTTTACAGTGATGACAACAAGAATGTTCTCAATAAAGTAATACTGAAAAATAGCTGAAAACATTCCATGTTTAATTTTTATTTTGCCTGCACCAGGAGATTTTGTTCCTGCTGGTCAGTAAGTCTGTGTAAAAGAAGAAATATTTGAGGTAGCCTAATATTTACATTTTGGAATCAGATGTGAATGTTGCCCAAAATTTCCCCAGCAACATTTAAAGTTTCTTCATATTTTGTTGCCTTTATTTTGCCTGCCTCCTTCATGTTTTTCTAATAACAGCAAGAATTCAGATTCCATCAAATCTTAAGCTATTTACAAGTCCCCTTCCATTGTCTTAAAAAAAACCAATACAAGCAGACTTCCAATGTAATTGTCTTTTACAATTTTTTGTAGTTATTATTTTTGCAAGCATCAGTTTAAACTATCACATTGCTTTGATGACATTAAAATTGGTACATACCTCAGTTTTCTGTGCAATGTCATTCATGGCTACTGTGTTGTGCTCTGCACCTGGTATGTTTAAGACTGCTTTCAGTTTCTACCTGAAAGAAACAATTGTAGTTATATTTCTTTCTTTTCCTTTTAAATGATGCTTTAACCATCTTCCTGTAAATAAGTTTGCATAGGCTGAAATCAGTGTATCACTATTTCACTCGGTCCTTTGAGGCTTCTGAAGACATGAATAGGTTCTAAGTATGCCCCAGTAATTAAAAGAACAAGCTTATGATTCACTATTCATACTCATAACTCCTCTATATAGTCGCAGATATTGGGTTTTAATTTCCATTAAAAAAAAAACCAGCTTGGAGCCAAGCTCTGGCTGCCCTGGCTGGTGTGATGCAAACCTGCTGTTCCCAATACTCGTGGCAGCAAAAGGAATGTGCTGTGCAGCTCTGAGCCCGGCCCGGGGGCTGAGCTGGGGAGCTCGGGCTGCAGCAGCTCTGCCGCCACGGGAGTGCCCAGGCCAGGAGCCCAGAGGCCCCTGGAGATGCTGCTTTGCCTCTGTCCAGGTTGGCAGGAGGAGAGCCGGGCTCAGGGAACCCTGGCAGAGCTGCAGCTGCATCTCCTGCCTGGGGGAGGCTCTTGGGGGAGTCCCAGGATGGCAACTCTGCTCGTCACCCAAGATGGGAATACAAAATAATGCTTTCCTTTCTCCTAGGGCTGTTCTAGGGAAAATTAGTGCTAAGAACTATGAAATGGGATAAGTAATGGACATACAGATACAGTATTTATGTCATTTAATTGTGGTCTGGAAATAGCGCAGCATTTTTTAAAAGAAAATCATTAGAAATTTTCAAGTGCGCTGTATTTATTAGGAACCTAGCAGAAAGTTTCTTGAGGTTCAAGGCAAGCCTTTTGGGTTTTTTTTTCTTTCTCTTTTTCCCCTTCCTTTTTTTGGTGTGTTTTGTGTTGTGTTGATGTTGTTTTGGGTTGTTGTTGGTGGTTTGTTGTTGTTGTTGTTTTGGGGTTTTTTATCTTAATGTCTATCAAAGCTTGTGGGAGAAAGCAAATCATAACATAACTCCAGTGCTACTGCTGCCTGTACTGTATCAATCCTCTGAGTCCCAGCAAAGCCTAAAAACTCAGTGTACCAAACATGGTGCAAGCAAAGGGACTCAAAGACCTGAAGCACAAATGCTGGAAAAGTAGTTTACTACTGGAAGGGACTTCTCACTTGTGGTTTAGAGGAACTGAAGTCAGGGCATTTGGAAAGTTATGTCCTTTGTAGTTCTTATTCTTATTCTTTTAATTCTTACTTTAAGTTCTCTAATTCTAAATTACAAAGAGATTATAAACATTGACATTTTTATGTGGTTTTAAAAACAATAAGAAGAGTTGTTTTCCTGAAAACTCTTCAAAAGTGCACCAATGTCACCAGCACTGCTGTAGCTGTACAGACTGAATGAGATTCTTAGATATCTCGGGATGTTTTTCCAAATGAAAGCAGTCACAACATGAAACCAGAGCATTTAGCCACCAATGCCTACCCTGATTTACAAGTTCTAAACTCTTCAAATTTGGCTTCAACAGAGAAGTTCCGGAGAACACCGGGGTGTTCCCTTTTGACAAATTAGTTTGGGAAGTTACACCACGCCCACCCCACTCCACACTCTGAGTTGACGAACACCTCATTTGCAGACTGATAGGAATCCACGGCATTTCAGTTTCTCAGTGGAGAACACATGAACATAAAATCACTAAGTGGTAGTTCCTATTGAGACCGTTTCAGATGAGCAATAGCATGTTAAAATTCGGTTGAGTCTAGAAAGGCAGATAATTGCATCAGCATTCCGTAGTCTCAGGGTCCCTCTAGGCTCAAACATACATTTGTATACTGAGCAGTATTTGCACATCTCTGTAAGCTTCAGCCGACTTCTCATGCATGTCAGTAAAATCCTCACTGTGATCACTATAACCTTCAAACTACTTAAAATCATTTGACTTCCTCATTTTTAATGCAGGTCTCAGAGAAAGTTCTCTGTTTTCTTCTTTTGCTACTCTCCTTTTTTAATTGCTCCTTCCCCACTTGTGGCTGACAGCCTTTAACCTTGTACTTAAATCACAGCAGCTGACTGAAAGGTTTATTGCATGAATCCATCAGAAACACTGGACTGTCATGCACTGGTGCAATTCATGCACTGAAGTAGCCTGGGACATAAAGCTATTAGCCTTCACAAAGGAAATTCCATAATCTTTCACAACAAATTCCATTTCACCTAAACACAAGGGAAGATTACCACTAACCTTCACTGCAGCAACATACCCAGTTGATATGTCTTCATCATAAAGTCATTTGAAAAGTGACTATTCCAGAGCCTGATTTATTATGTGTAATTAATTCTAAGAAGATGATGATGTTTCCAAGTCAAGACTTTGTCTTAAACTTTTCCCATAGCTCTTATTACCCGAACCCTTTGACAGTGGGATAATAAATATGAAATTTTCTTTAAAAGTGCAAATGTTGGATGAAATTTTCCCTTTGGATTCCTGCTGTCTGAACTTCCAAAATGGAGCCAGTTGAACAGGTTGTGGGTGTAGAAGATGGCAGATATGTTTCTGCCATTTGGAATACTGCCATATTTGCTATTAGTTTAGGCTACTTTCCAGTTTGTTGGCATCACCAGCTCTTAATACACTTGAAGGTTAGCCAGCTGGCTGCAACACATCTTGCCTCCTCAAGTCATCCTACCTCCACCTTTGATGCTAAAAGATGCAGATATAAAGCAGCAGGGCATTGCTAAACAGGACACCACTCATGTTTGCACTTTCATCCCTCTCCATGGCCACTAAACCTTGAGCAGGACCAGCAGCAGGACCCTGTTTTGGGCACCCCTCAAGGCAAATGAGTAATTTCCAATAAAGTCAATCCATAATTTTTAAGAAAAAAAGAAGCAAAGAAAAAAGAAACCCTTAAGTTTTGGCTTGGGTCTGGGAGCAGTGAGCACTGCTTCAGGAACAACTGTGGACTGAAGCTCCTTTGTATCTGCATTATCATCAGGAGAGGACACAGTCAATGTGTTGGTGCTGAGAAAACCAAGTGGCTGAATCAAGTCCTGACACCTACAAATTGTGGAAGAACAGTGCCTTCCCTCATCTGCCAATAGCTTTGCAAAAGTATGCAGTAATAAAGTTTCCAACCCAAGAAACCTTGACCTATTAATTCTCTTTTGAGATGAACTAGTTATATTTTTAAATTGTGTATATATGCACATGTATTCTTGCTTTGTGGTAAGAATTTTCCCACAGAGTTCATCTAACAAAAGTAATGCTTATTCTTTGAGGCAATACAAGTCTACTTGTATAGGTACTTACTTCAGAAACTATTTCTCCTATTACGAAGCTGTCCAATCTCAAGATTCAGTCTCATCTTTTATTTCCCAAGATCAACATATCTCAAGAGAAGCTGTAAGAGCTCCTCATTGAAGCCCCACTCAAAAAACAAAATAAAAAATCCCAGACTATAATGTCAAACATAACCATGACAAAAAAATTATTTCAGCTTGTTACTATGCTTTTCTTTACCTGCCCAGTCTCATCACTTCAACATTCACCTAACAATAGTCTTTTTTTTTTTTCTGTTCACATTTTACCTTTCCTACAAATAAATAGAATACCTCTGGCAATGTTAGTCTTACAGTGTTTACACTGAAAGCACCAGACTGCTGGTCCACTTTCAAAGGTCTGCTAGAAGAAAAATTTAACCTCCATCCTGTGCTTGATGGTCCTACCTCTGGAATTGGGTGGAAGAGAAAATGCCATTACTAGAATGAGTTGACTGGCTGTAGTGCAGAAAGGGATCTCTATGTTCAAGTGAAAACTTTATACAAAACAAATAATGTGTAGGAAACTAGGCAACTTATTAGAAATATTCTGAAAAAAAAATATTTTCAAGCATCTTATTAGTTTTCTGTAAATGGATAATCACCTCCAATATGATCCGATATGAAAAGTGCTCTTATGATCACAGCAGTTTTTCAACTTTATATGCAGCCTCCCCAAAACCTTACTTTATGCAAAATAGGTTTGACAGCTCACAAGTCCAAAATCCATCTCCTTAAATTTAATTAATTTCCATTTCTGAAAGGAGGCCAGAGTCCTCAATTGATCAAAAAAGAGTTGTGCAGCTTTAATCAGATTAAAAAAAAGACCCAACAAACTTTCCATAAGTAATAAAATTTCCTTCCTTTAAAAGAAGCTCTTGATTTTCAGAGGCATGACTAACATCCTTACATGAGACACAAAAAATAGCAGCATTTCCCTGAACTGAACACTGCTCTTTACAATAGGACTATGAAGCCAGGACTTTTTAAAAGGTCTAGTTCCTCTGTGATTTCTCCTTCCAGGAGGCCCCCTGCTCTCCCCTACTGGGTGCTGTGAGTTATAAATAAGCCCTTCGTGGCACAGTCTAAGTTACGTTTGCCATCTGTCTCCTCTTTGTGTTCTACTTGCAGGGAAGACTCCATTATATAAGAAAACCATACTGTGAGAGTTGGAAACTCACTACTTGCAGCCAAAGCACTAAGGAGAGGAAAACATAGTCCACAGTGTTAAAATATTAAACAAAATATTAAATAGAACTGAAAAGAGGAGGGAAAATGTTCATCATTTATGTCCTTACCATAACTGGTCTGGAATGACACTACCAGTTGTTGTACTAAATTACAGATACTGAAGTAGATACTAAAATTATCGTGGACAGGGAAGATCCTGAGCTGGCATAAACTGTCAGCTCCACTGAAGCCAATGAGTTATGACAATTAACATCAGCTGTCTAAATTTCACATTTTGTGTGATACAAAATGCAAAATTACTTCCACTCCCTAGTAATTCCTTCATTAAGTCTTTATAATTAAAGACCAGAATGCTTACCAATAACTGACTCAGCTACTTCAATTTCATACACAATATTTTCCTTGATCTTTGAATTTATTGCACTTCAACATTTATTGATAGTCTTGCATTGTACAACAGTCCTTAAAGATATGATGTAATTTGTAAAAACATATGTATCATAAAGGATGTCTGTGTTTCTTTATACAACTACAAACATTCCTAATGCAACAGTGCCATACAGTCCAACAGTTAAAAAAATGAAATCACCCTTCTCTGTAGAAAAGATCTGTTAATTCCTTACTCTCTTCAGGTACTGTTACGGGGTACAAAGGCTCCAGGACAAACACAGAGGGGTTTGAAAGTCTGCTCTGTTAAAGGGGAAATGCTGCTGGGATCTACTGGCCCATGATTTCAGGTTCCATAATATGTGCTGATCCTAATCCCAGGTGGCAGTAAATCGTGAACTGAGGTCCTCAAGAGAAAAATCAGCATATTTTGCCCCACACCATAGTTGCTCCATCCCCTGCTGTGTCATAGTGTGATAGAGACCAACGGTGTGATTTGAGCTCTCCTCTTGTTGAGTCACTGACAGGATTTCCGAGATGAAGATATGGAAATCAGGGATAAAATACTGGATATAAAGCACTATTGCAATTTACATCTTCCCTTCCCTGCTGACAGGACACAGCCAATCTGCCTCTTCTCAGAAATCCTCTTGGCCAACTCAGACTGAACACAGGGCTGGTCACCCACAGTGGTCATGGCCCGTGCCCTGCCTGCCACAAAGGAGAGATCTCCTGGCTTCCTAAAGATACACTGCTGCTTCCACCCGGGCAGCCCTACCCTCTGGTAGTCCTGATGCCTGTAAAAGCCCAGTTGTGTGTACAATCCTTCTCTGAGCAGGGGTGGCTGCCTTCAGTGCACAGCAAAGGGTCACTTCTATTGCCTCCTGATGGCTCTGCCAGTGCCATCAGCTTTCCCCTCTGCCTCCCCACAACCAGCTTCAACATGGCTTCAAAGCTGAATAATTTAGTAAATGCTCATCTGACTTCTTGCACTGATGAAACTACTCATCTAATACATTCCAAACGCAGTTAGAGAAGATATTCCTTAGTGAAGTCTTAAACCACCTACCCCAGCTCTTGTACCTTGAGCTCTCGACTCACATTGTTCTATGTATACTAGACATATTATCATACTTCTTAATGCTCCTTAATTAATACACCTGCCCCTCTTATAACACTAATTATTTTACAGTTTTATTTCATTGTTCAATTTTCTAAGAGATCTAAGATCTCTTGACATGAGATCTAAGGTTAAGAGTACTGTTTTCCAGCATACAGAGCAATTTTTACAATACCAACATGTTTCATTAAACATGCTTTCCTGGATGATACTTATCGTGTTAACAGAACCCATTATTTACCTAAAACAAACACGGTAATAAATGGTTTGTAAGCAGTCAGAGAAGCCAAATATTTTCTTCCAAGCCATGCTGTCTTACAGCCAGGGTGAAGCAGAACCAATGGATGCACCCGGCGTGCCCTCCCTGCTGAAGACCACACCAATAAACCTGAACTCCTCTCTCTGTATGTAGGACATACAGTTTACGAAAATCAGGGGTTTACAGGATTTTAAACGAACTCTTACGAACCGCACATCCCGCGCACGCCGCTCATCACCGCGGGGCGGGACGGCCCGACCGGGCTCCGCGTCCCCCGGGCCGGGCCG
>WEIV01020614.1:18004-42868 GCA_013390005.1 Calyptomena viridis
GAGGGTCAGCCCGCACTCACCGCAGCCCCGGCCCCGGTCAGCGCGGGCACAGCGAGCGCTCCGCCGCCGCTGGCTCTGCCCGGCCCGCGGGGAGGTTTTATACCTACGGCCGCCAGGTCCCGGGTCGGTTTATGGCACATGGAGAGCAATCAACTAATAATAGTAATGTGACAGTGCTGATGGAGCGGGATGGAATCTCCCCAGTGCCAGACTGCGAGAGGCAGAGCGCTGTGGCTCAAAGCAGCGCCTTTCTCTCGGAACTTTAAAAAGCGGAGGTAGAAACGTGATTTTATTACATCTGAATACATTCCTTTTCCTGCTTAAAGATGACTTGTTTCCTACATGTTCAATTGCAAGGTCTCCCTCCAGTGCAGAACTTTCTTCTTCCTATCTCTCTGGTATTGTGTCTGCCACACTGGAGCCCGACTTTCAGTTGGTTTATAAACATTAGGGCAATAACCACATGACCTTAGATCTGAACAACGGTCACCAAAGTTAAAATACAAAACGTGTTTGCCTTTTGAAGGACAGCGCAGGAACTTTCCCCCAGTGACACCCTTGGAATAGCTGGACGAAGCAAAGACACACGACTTTGGCTCTCAGTGACCCAAGAGCTTTCAGCAGATGAACACACAAAACAAATGTGGGCAGATGAAAGCATCCACACATTGCCCTTCTACAGCAGTAAGGATTAGACTCTTTAGGCTCTCTCTTTCATTATTTACATTACTTCACAAAGGAAGTCTTACTCCACAACTGGAGCTCACTACAGCAGTTAGGCTTGGAAATAATCCTGAAAAAACTAATTTCCTAAAACCACGTGAAGAGACAACAGCTCAGCACATCGTTCTGGTCAGCACCACAGGCAGGGGGGTGGCCAGACCCTGCCTGTGTCACGGCACTTCCACGGTCTGCATTGTGCCTGCACGCCACGACAGCCAGCCCGAGGTTGGGGGTTTCTTCCTTGTTGAGGTTTCTGGCTGAAGCACTTGACTTCCAGGACTAGAAACCCCAATATTTGGCTTTTTGGTGGATCACTGGCCTATGTGCGGAAAACTTATCAATGCTGCTGACCATTTTATAGAAGCAAAATTGAACAGGTTGACAGAAACAGTTTAACTGGACTGCCCAAAAGCTGTTCCCATTCTTTTTTTTTTTTTTTTTAATTTATATAATAAATTTTGCAATAGTTTTTTTTGTTGTTGATTTCAGGGAGCAAATTCAAATTTCAAGATGATTACTTGGTATCAAAACTCCTGCCATACTAAATAATTTTGCACTATATTTCAAAAATTGTGCAAATTCAAGTTTTAGATACGGTTACATTAGCAACAGTTGTTTCACTGAAATATTTTATTTCATATACACAGCTGCAGGTACTTAAGCAATAAAAAGGTCACAAATAATCTTACTCTGACACTTGATTTGACACATCTAGTTTGACAGAAACCAAAGACTACAAAAGCAAAGTAAAATAATTAAGAACACATTAAAAGTGAGATTATTACAATTAAATTACAAATTATATAAATATTTGATTCTTGTATAGTCTCTACACATTCAACATTTCTGATCTTAGGAGTTCAGTTATAGCAGAAGAGGATGGCTTTTAAATTTAACTTGTTCTTACTAGCATAGGAAGTAGCATTCAAAACTATCTAAATTTTGAGATTATAAACTGAATTTTGATTTTTATTATGAATTCACTAGAGTAGAACTGCATAATATCACTGCTGTGGTGCAGCTCTGGCACTTACATTTTCAGAGATGGTGCACTTCAGAAATTCTTAGGCCACATGGCTGGTTATCAGCAGATAGTCAGGATACACCTTCTAGCTCAGGTGTAGGTTTTGAGAACTGATCTTAGTTCTATGTTACAAGGAGACAGTAATCTCCCATTTAAAGTTATAGCTTTGTCTATGGAGTTATGAAGGACATAATAGATGCTATTTTTGTCCCAAAAGAGCCAAAGGAGATCAAAACCTTACCCACATGTTTTTTGTCCCTTCCCCTTTCTCTCATGTCTTAACTGTTTCTGATTCATGTGTTTGTTGGTATCGTACAAAAACAAGGTCCTGTATTTCTTATTTTGGATGGGAAATACATAATTTCAATTTCCAGTCTCATTCTGTGGACTTTTGAGAGCTCTATTAGTGCATGGAAGTGCTCCTGTTTTAAAGGGACACACATGTTTAAGTCAGATATTATCAAGTTCTTCCTCATTTTCTCAGTATCTCGATGTTTCATTAGACCTTTCTCATTCTTCTGTATAAAAAAAGTCATTTCAGTTTTGACAGAAGACCAACTTTTAAAGTATCTGGAAACATTTATAATCTCACATGCAATGCTGTTGCACTTTCTTCAAGAGTTTTTTGTAAATAATATGAAAATTTCATTATACATTCTGTGAAATTATACTGAAAGTATATGAAATATACTTTATGTGAAAGTATATTAGACATATAAATATACTTTTGTGAAAGTGCATTTCTGTTTCTCTGTGATGAATGTTAAGGTGTAATTTTCTTCCTGTCATTTCATTAGACCAGGCAAACCACAGTAGACACTTGCTGTGGAATATGCCACTTTGTTACTTTTATTTCCAGCTACTCCTATTGATTCTGAACCCAACAAGACACTTTACTGTTCTATATAATTTCATTCATAGACTTGCAATAAACTGCCAAAATACAGATAGCTTAGACATACTTATCTGCTCAACAGTTAAGTGAGATGGATGAAAAAGAACATCACATGCCCATATTGAAGACATTGCAGAGGAAAAAAAGTACAGCATGGAGCGTGGTGCCAAGCTCAGTAACTCAACGGTGGAAATAGGCCAAGAGCAGCATTTGGAATTTCTGTTTTATTACACACAGAAGTATACTTTTTTCTGTTAAATGAACTATAATCAGTTGGCATTTTGCACAAGTCATCTGACACATTTTTATCATTTTGTATTTATCAAATGAGTACAACAACGGAGCAAAACGTTGGCTTCAGTAAAGTCTATTATACAGGCTCTCCTGTTGAATATCATCACTTAGGGGTGTGTTTGCAACAAAAGTTGAAATGTTTCTAGTCAAAGTTTGTTTTGATATCCTAGATTTTAACAATATGCTTCTCAAGTATCTGAGTGTTTAGAATTGCTCTGTAATTACTTACTCTGTGTTTCTTGACACAGGATAGATTCTTGTGGGCTGGCTTTGTGTGGCAAAGCATATGTAAGTGTAGTTGAAGAGCCTAAACTATGAAGCATTGCTTCAGTTTACAGAAATTCAAAGATTATACCTGATCATTATTTATTATCTCTGACCAGGAAAAACCATTATACTGTGAGTTCCCTCATTCCTTCGGACTGTGCTGTGCTGCCTGAAGGTCAGGGTTCCAAGCCTGAGCCACAGTTTCACAGTGCACACAGATGGCCACAACTGCTTAAATTTCCTCTTAAATAGACACCTGACTTCCCACAAGGATTTTAATTACAAAATATTACCTTCAGTTCTGTTTCATGATTAACAAATCTTCTCACACATACTTATTTAAAAATATATTTTAAAATGCTACATATGAACTGAGAATGGTATCGGTTTATTTACCATCATATAGAGTAGTTACAGTTTTAGAATAAGGAAAAGTTTTAAATTAATTGGTGTAGCTAGCATAGCTTTTAAAATATAAATAAGTATTTTAAAACATCTTAATGATGTTTAAATATTTAAAACCAAAGTAAAGTAAAAAATGCACACTGGCATTCATTCCTGCCCAAACAGTACTTGCATTTCCTGCACTGCTCCATTACACTGAAGTACAAAACAGCTGCTTACACCCACACAAATGTAATTCCAGGGCAGGGGCAACATGTTCAATTTTGTGAGCGTGATTACTTTATTGCATGTGTCACATGAATCAGAGACTGCATATACCCCAGTCAAAACACCTTCTAGATCTAGACACCTAATGATGACATCTGCAATGAACATTTTGTACTATAAGCCTTTAAAGGAAACAACTCCATCAGCTTAATTTACAAATTATCTGTGCAAAAGTACAGTATTTAATAAATAAACTTTACCCAAATATTACAGAAAAAAGCTCTGGGATACATGAAGTATAAATACAGTGACAGCTGAGCTGCAAAATTAATTTAGGTATATACAATAACACTCTCCCCAGTTCTTTTCACAGATGTACATTTAACCTCCCTGAGTCCTTTTCCATACTTAGTGACACGATGCATTTCCAGTTGCTTGCTCAGTAACAGCCACGATAGGGCAACGTGCACCCCTGTCATTTGTTATGGATTTTAAGTTTACTGTACTTTTGCTTCCAAGAGCCCACTGGTCACAACATGCCCGTGGCCACTCACACAGGCACCGACGTGCCTTAGTGAATCTGCTCCCAGATAGGCCATTAAAAGTTCCGTGTGTCGGATCAGTAACTGGGTAAGATCTTCAGCCAGACTCTCCATAGTTGAGTATCTCACCTTTTCAAAATCAAAAATGTCTTTGAGGAAGAAAAGCACTTGATCCTAGTGGGGGAAAACAAGGAAAAACTTGTACTCACTCACAAGAAGGCAAAAAAAAGTAAGCAATGCTAGCAGCTGTTTAACACATTTCCTAAAATTATCAATTTATGTATTATTTTGGTGCTGAGACAAGTCTGCTAAAAGAGACCTTGCAAAACAGTTATAGGCTTAAGGCATTTAATATGAAAATATTTATTTTTCATGGTTTCTTACTATTAGTCTTCAACTTAGAAAAATGCAAATACATGTTCATAAATAAGATCCTAATTTATTTTAAACTGGAAGATTTTTTTTTTTAATTCAGATAAGTGGTAATTAAAAAAAAAGTTGCAAACCTTGAAGAAGCAGCATAAGTCATAAAGGGAATTTCTAGGGCCCAAAAAGCCCCACGCCAAAACAGGGCTGATATGTTCACATATAGCATAGAAATGTGCAAAAAATCCATCAGGCACCTAGTGATGCAAAAATTGTAGACCAAAGTTACACAGTATATTTAGTATAGATCTCTGTTATTTAACATTAGGTCTTTACAAAAATCTAACACACCTACTACTTCAGGGCTGTGGTAACTTGAAGCCCTTTAAGCTAAAGGACAACTGTACTAGACAAGTGTCATGATTTTTTTAGAAAAGGTTTTTACTGCAATGGTACTTTGTAATTTAAATATTTTAAGATTAGTAAGCCCAAAAAGATCATGACCAATCCACTCTGCCCCCATATGAGAGATCAAATAATTTTATTAAGTTATTCTTGTTTGATTCCCTATACATTATCTGAAACTTGCAAAAAAGGAAGCAAACTGCATAGCTTTGGAAAAAATATTACACCTTACAAGAATCCACCTTTAAATCTAAAGAAAAACATAATTTATCTGTGAATATCCATCCTGTTGTTACTTTTACAACCTACAGGCACTTACAAAATATAATAGTGTAAATTTTAAAATCATATGAATGCACAGTTTATTACTCAATCATATGTTTATAATTTTACATAAATTAATTTGTAAAATAATAAAAATGGAAATGAATCATAAATTAAAACATAAAATACCACACAAAAAACTGTCCATAAGTAAATTTAAGTTCATCGATCCCCTTGTGGTACAGTTAGTCTCTCCCTTTATTCACTTTTGAATTACTCCTGCAGCATGGATGAAATTAGTCCCCAGGAATAAAAAGTTACTCAGACATTTAGAAACTTATAAATATTGAGACTTCAATATACATAGGAATTAGAGTAGGCTAGTTGTGCATTGAAATAGAGAAGACTGTAACACCTATTTTGGACATAAATATTTATATAAACTAGTGCATAAAATACCTATTTATATAAAATTCCCAACCATATTGACACAGGGATGTAACATTTCAAATCTAAAGACCTAACAGTAGCTAAGGACCTTTTACAAACTCCCACAGGAAGCAACTTCTTTTACAATGAAATATGGCACATAAGAATCATGTAAACAGCTGTTCTTAGAACCAGAGAAAGGTGTCAGTGCCAATCACTTGAGCAGAGACTCCTCACCTGCAGTGGGCAAACCCACTTCCACTGGCCATGGATGTCCTGTTGCACAGCTCTGCTCTGGACTGGCTACTACAGGGCATTTCTCTCCTGGGTCTCACAAAATCCTCCAAAGATGGAAGTAAGGAGCTGCCCAGAGCTGAGCCCCTCCACAGAGAGGTCAGGATGTAGAAGGGGGCTGAGGAAAGAATTCCTGCTGCTGTCAAGGAACATGGTACTTCAGGTAGGTAAAGGGACAGGGCTGAATTTGATTTGGCTGTGGAGATCATGCAGGGAGACTGGGCTGAGAATTCTGGCATAAGCAGGTGAGATACAAGATTAATGACCTTGGTCTGCAAAAGTCTGAGATATGAGTGTGTGGGATAAGTAAGAGAAATTACTGTCACCACTGCTGACTGGACCTAAACTAGGTCAAATCTTGAAGACTTTTTGCTGAAAAACAGGTATTAGTGCCCCATGAGCTAAACTTCTACAACTGGCAACATCTTGTCTAAACCAACATGTCTACAGGACTAAGGGTTGATTTCTAATTTGTCTTGCCAAAGCTACAAAACAACTTCAAATTCTTATAAGCTGAACAATAACTTTGTTCCATATAATTTGAATGGCAACTTACCTTCATTTGCTGTCTTTTCTGCTTCAGTACTGACCAACAGCTTGAAGCCACAGCCTAATTGTAAAAGAAAAAAAAAGAAAAAGCAAGCCTAAATAATTTTTATTCTCAAAAGAACTTATCTGAAGAATACTGTATTTCTATACTTTGGGGACATGTATTTTCTTCCGTTTCAATTTTGTGATAATACAAACTTTAAAACTATAAAATGGCAGCAGATACAACTAACCAAATTTGTATGTAGTTCATACTTGTTATCTCAGATCTGTCTTTGCAACATTTTCTTTGGTTTAATTCAAATATAATTTTGGAATCCTTGACTGATTTTACAGTTGCAACAGTTGGCAACACTCACTGGGCTTAACTGAGGACCAACCTCTTATATACCAAAGTGTGTGCTCAGACATAAGTAACTATTTTAGATATTAAGTGGCATGTGAACACATTGAAATGTCCTTTTTCATTTTAGCAAAAACATTCTTGCAATAGCTTCAGATTCAGCTAAGGAGTTTTGTCCAAATATGGAGCTGTGAAATCCAATATACCAGTATCAGTACTGGATCTTTTCCCCTCAGAGCTTGTAACTATCCTCAGCTGATTATCCTTCAGTACCACAGGAGAATTAACTCCTCATAAAGCACAAGTGATCACACCATCTATGTATTGTAATGTATTACAGATTATTAGTATGAAAATTACACATGAATACTTACTGTTTCTTTAAAAGAGGAATTTAACCAGCGGTTATTTACTACATTCTGTATAGATATTGGTGGATTTTCTAAATCTTCAAATGAATCCATTAATATGAAGTCCAGAACAACGTCATAAAAATTCAGATTTTTTACCTGTATTAAATGAGAACACGATCTAAGTAACCTAGTTTCTCTTTCAGCAGTGGAATTCAGCATGCGTTATATTCTAACGCTGTATTAACATGCAGATTTATATTTGTTTTTAATTGATATTACAGATTTTTTTTCAACTTCTTTATGGAAAAATATGTGCTTTCTGGTACTGAATTTGTGGATGCCATTTCTCTAACACAAACTCAAAAAAGAGTTGTCTTTCCCACAATTCTGAACTGTAAAAACGTATTTTTAGATCCTATGGCTTGCCTTATTAAGGGTAAAAGCACTTTTCAGAAATTCAGACTCACTCCTCTAGCAGCAAGTTCCATTTCGGTATTATCCCAGTGATCTGGTTGTTCCAAAAAATATATCATTTCATCAAAGACATCTTCAAATTTCTTTGGATTCTGTAACGTAAATGGAACAACAGATATGGTTTATTTACAGTGGAAAGTAAATTCTGGTAGAAATTACATGAACAATAAAGCATTATTTAAAAAAGGCTTTTACCTTTCTTGCTTTCACAATTAAAGCAGACAAAATTTTTCTTCCACTTTCAGCAAGAAATATTCTGTTTGCTGTTTCTGAAAGAATTATCTAGAAAAGGATTTAGAAAATATAGATATGTTCACTCACAGGTTATACTAAGTGACCTTAAAATGTTCAATCAAATTTCAGATAATTATAACCTCTGGTATAGTAGGCAAGTTCCTAATAAGCCTTTGGGGCAAAGGTTCCAAAGCTAGTCATAAAACTGGGACTCCTCTGCAACTACACCTCATTTCAGAGTTATAAAATGTAAAAGCAAGAAGAAACTATTTAATTGCAGAACAAGTTACAAAAATGCTTGCACAGAAATGCATTCAGTTTCAATGCCACGTACTTTAGTTTAGGCTTAACAAGACAGACAAATCACTTTCCTGTTTACCTGAAAAGCTTGTCGAATACAATGGAGTTTAGCAAGGAAGTCACTGTCTCCTAGACATTCAAACATTTCAGTCCTATATAAAACAGAAGTTTTCAAAGATCATTAAAAAAAGAAGCACAATTACATTCATCTAAATCTAATTCCTAGATAAAATACCTGGAACAAATAACTTCTAAAAAATGATTTCTAGATGGAATAGTTAACTTTTAATTCTTGAATTTCTTCAAAATAATTAAATAGACATAAATCAATACCTTAACACTCGTGAATAAATTTTGCCTTCTTCTGCTAAGTGCATGGCTTCTTCATACAGTGGGCAATGGCAAAGGGAATCCAGACCATATGTGTTACGAATCTCTCTGTGCTCTGTAAGCTGAAAAAAAATTTTTTTGAAGCTCATTAAAGAGGTTGCTAACAGTTTTTGTAAAGATAAAGCAAATTAAAGATGTTTTCCTGGTATTCTACTGAAAGATGTATCCTTTTCTGCATCTGCTTAAAACAGGGGCAACACTCACCTAGTAAACAGAACAGATATACCATAAATCACAAGACTTACTTTCATAACTTAAAATCTGAAAGCTACAGTTTCAAGTTTCAAAACTTGAATTAATAAAATGGAGGCAGTTTAATTTTCTGTTGAATTTGTCTAGTTAAGTTCTTAAATTGTCTAGTTAAATCTAATGGGTACCAAAGCTGTTAAAAGAGAATAATTGCCAGGTCACAAAGTACAGAATGATTGCATCATGCAAATCTTTAGGAAACCAGAAATAGTAACATCCTCCCACTCTTGTTTTTGTTTCACTGGTAAATATGTCTGCTAGTTACCAAAGTATATTGTATGAAGCATGAGCATTCAGCATTTTATACTTCAGGCTCCCCAAAAGGTTTTAATTATTGGCAGTTTAAATTCTGTGATTTTCCTATAAATTAATGTGAACTCATAGACATTTTCTAAGCAAGAAAAAAACCCCCAAAACAGATTAATAAATCAAAGCACATAAATAATACAGAGAACTCCTGTTTACAGGGTACCATATTTAATCCACAAAACAATGGCTAGCTACAATTTGCACTACAAACACTATATCATATTATTAATGATAAAAAAATCAGACATTTATACATCATTCCGTTTAGTTTATGATCAGAAAATGAATTCCAACCTTTCTTTTAATTATCTTTTTTCTTTTTATGTCCTGCCTAGGGCAAACAAACTTGTGTTTCTAGGCTGTAAAAACAGAGCCTAGAAACATCTTTAAAAATAATTCTCAACATAATTGAACTATATAAAAAGTTACCCTATATTTTAGAATGGTTTAAAAAAAATCAGATTAAAGTATACTTTATATTAAACCTCCATTAAAATTTTCAAATAAATACGTGCTGAAACACTTCCTGTCAGGAAGACACAGAGCCCTATGATCCCAGTGTGCCTTTCCACACACTCCAGTTGAGCCAACTGCAACAACAACAGTTTGGCCAAGTTGGCTTTCCTGCTAAAGGGAGAGCATAAGCACGTGCCAATACCTGCTTTTGTCCATGTAAACATTTAATCACATGAGTAAGTCAGAAATTTCAGTGCAGAGCTGGTGTTCTGACAAGCATCACACATTGTTAGATGATGTTTATTTGCTGGAACTTACACTGGGGTTTTGAGTCACTCATACCAGTGTTCTTTTACAGTTGGCAAATACATACAATTCCTTCCATAAATCGTCAGGTTCCATTTTAAATTGCTTTGTTTGGCTAAAACCCCCCCGACAAAACCAAACCAACCACCCCCACCTCATATTTCTATATAGATTTCCATAGACTTCCTGAATTCAGACTCAAGTGGCAAGACAATAGGTAGGGAATAACTGAAGGAATGTAACTTTGGAGTCATGTTCAATTTCAGAAATTTATGTTCTTATTAAACAGAAATCCATACAGCTTTTAATTAAAAACATATAGTATTGAATTATTTAACCAACTACAAGAAACAGGAATATATTGATTTTTCTTTCAGATGTAAAAAATCAATACACACTCACACATATATACACATATACAGTATAATAGCTAGAACAGGTATAAACAAGAAAAAGTGAAAAATCTGTACTCCAGAATTTCTTTTTCTACGTTATGGTTAAGAAACTATTAACTGTGGAACAATACTTACATATTTTCCAAAATAAAGACCAAAACAGAACACAATGCATATAATAATTTATTTCTTACCCAATCCAACTATTCCTGAAGCCATAAAACATTCCATTTACATTATTTTATTTGCAAAGCATAAGAAGCAATAGGTTGTGAACACATATGCACTTTGTTAACAGCTGCTTTTCTCTCGGGGGTTATAATTTCTGTGGTAAAAGGGATTATATTAGTTTTTCTAGTGAATTTCAGGCAAATCACCTTCTTCAGATATTTAGGCAAACTGACTGACTGTGACTGAATTAGACTCGTGATTTCCAGAGTAATCTCCACGTGCTGCCAGCACACCTGAGGAGGTACCATCTTTAGCACATGAAGATGCCTGATCATGGCCTCTGTGGTCCCAGATCAGCACTGATACCTGGGGATCAGGTGAGCCCTAGATTATATCTAGCTTTCTTTTTAAACTTCCTCTCATGCTAACAGATGAAATATAATAGTTGTGTTACTGTTGTAATGTGTATTATTGAGCTCAAATGAAGAAAGCAGTTAAATCAACCGGCTACTAACCAGGAGGGAAGGATCTAACTAGTCTTCCACTGAGAAGATGATTTTGATTAAAGATTGATAATGTTTGGAAAGGGTTATGAGGAGTCATCAAATGTGTGATTCTCAGCACGCTCTTGATTATCAGCCACAGACAAGATGAAGTGTTGGCATATCCTCCTGTTACCCTGTGGAGCTCATCAAAAGGGCACATGACTTAAACTGTGCCAACTGTGCCAGTTTTGTACAGCTCTCTTCTTGAAAATCGTCTTCCTATATTTTGTCCTCATATAACACAGCATAACATTCTTGTTGCCTCCTATGCAGCATCCCTATCCACTTCCATTCAAGCAGCTATCTGTGTCTTTTTTTATGGCTGTTATCTCTCCTGAGGGCAGTGAGCTAAATTTGATCTGACTGTGTGTCAGCATTGAAACACGAACACAGTTTCCAGTCTCTAAAACAAGAGTCACACAAAATACTTGGATCTGCTCCTTGGGACAGGATGGTTTGTAGAAGGAAGACAAATAACTGTCAACACACAGCTTGAAGTGTGATGCAACCACAAAAAATGCTGCTGCCCTCTAATTCCCTGAAAGCAGAAGTTACTAATTCCAGTAGGGCAAAATCACACAGCAGTATAAACACACGTATAAATTTTAGATTTAAAAACTTTGCTAAAAATGTCTATCAGGACATGAAGTTTAGGACAGTTACTAATACGGTAACTACAATCAGGGAGGTTATGATGAAACAACAACTGGCCCTTAGCTGAGACAAACCCAAAACTGGAAAAGCCTCAGACCTCTTAGCCTAAATTAAAACATTTAACTGTTTTGCTAGTGCAAGAACAAAAAAAAATGAAAAAAGTAGATAAACAAGAAGCAGCTACCTGACATCATCATGTCTAGAGTAAAAGAATCTGGTATGTCAATTCTAATCCAGTTACACCAAAGCAATTACTGTTTTCTACTAATACACTGGGAAGTAGTTATTACTTTCTCATTGCCATAATTCTTTGCAGAACTAATTTTTTCCCCCAAAGGATGGGCAAAATGTTAAATCATGGTAACAGTATATTTGTATAAGAACACCAATTCACAGCTTTATTTTACCTGCACCACACAATGATGTCCTGTAGCTACTGCTAGAAACTGACCCTGTAGTTTAAACCTAGGGGCTCATATTTAATTCGAGGCATTGATTGTGTTTTGCCCCAAACACTAAACTGCAAGTTGTTCATGCTTTGTTAATCTTCAGGATTCCTGTCAGCTAAGAATTTCACTAGAATCTTCAATAAAACCTGAAAAAGGAGAGTTTGTTCTATTGGCAAAGGATAGAACAATCAGAAAGGAAGAGAAAGTCATCATAACTTTGTCCTGGAAGAAAGAGTTGACAGAAATGGCTTTGATGTATCAAAACATGGAGAATATTTTCAGCATAGGTAAAGAAGATTACATTGCCAATTTTGATTCAAACATTTCCTTAGCAAATACTAGGACAATACAGCTTCAGGATAGGATGATGATTCCATTGAGGTGATGTGGCCTGGGTGTTTCTCTTTGGTTAGCTGATTGATCGGGGGTTTTTTAAGCCAAGCAACAAAAATGAGCATAAGGGATTTTTCCCATCTTCACTTACTTTCAAAAACACTACAGAAGTTCATGGGGGAAAAAAAGAAAGACACAAACTGTATAAACTATAGTGGTTTACAGCTCATCTCATGAGATGGTAGAGTTGAAGCAAGTTGTCCAAATTACAGAAAAGAGTAACCAGTGTCTCTGGATATAATCTTTGTTAGGAATGAATGCTAGGCATCACAACCTAATGTGATTACTAAATCAAGGTACATGTATTATGGAAAAACAAGCCCTACAACAGTCAAAACGATAACTGCAAAGAATGTGTATGCAATTCTCTCTTTTTACAATAGTCTGAGTTTAGTACCTTAGTTGCAGTGCATACATGACAGCAATATCTATCACAAAATGTATCTATTGAGGCCAATTGCCTCTCCTGTTATTTGGAGAAAAGTGCTATTCCAGATCACTTCAGCTCCCGAGAGACCAGAAGGAGACATTCCTCATTCACGTAAGTGTGTCGCTGCATGAGAGATTCTTCCAAATACTTCAAGGGAGCTGTAGCAGACATCAGCTACTAGACTATGTCCTGTTATCCAAAGATTATCTCTTTATGTATCCTTTGTGGTCTTACCCAAGAAGATTACAGGAAGTTAGATAAAGTATATTATTTTGTTAAGGAAACTTCCCAGTCTGACCATTCACCAGACTCTCTGGCAGCCACATTCCCAGCATCAGGGGCTTTCACTGCTGGGACTGAGGCTCCTCACAGCAGTGGCTCCAGTGATCAGTCAGACACATTTTCCCTACCAGCTCAATCCCAGGTTTCCCATAAGAGTCTCAGAGCTCTGGTTCCTGTTAAGTAATTTAATCATGTGCAACAAGAGAATAACAGCTCGAGCTGGTGCTTCCATATTGTGCGTGGAACATACTAAAACAGGTAGCTGTCAATTTCTAATAATTTCTCCTGAAAAAAAAAACAATCCAGCTCCAAAAAATACAGTGTCTTCTTCATACATCTTTATAGTATGGTAAGGCAGTAGGAAAAAAAGAAGAGCAAAATGCAATTCATGGTGAAAGGAGCTACCACGGCTTCAACTGACTGTTCTTCACTCGTGAAAATCTGAGATATTTTTCAAAAACAACTTCTGTTTAGGAGGAGTTGGGGAAATGCTCCACCAGTGCTCAAAAAAAAAAAAAGCTGCTGGTTACAACTAAGCTTGGAAAGCTTTTTCCCCCCCATAAGAGAAATACATTTTTGCTTACAATTAGCAAAAAATTAGGATTCTTCTGTTTACTGTTCAAATAGACCAATGAATCTTTAAAATCTGTGTCTTACCTCAGCTGTGGAAACAAAGGAGTCTGTTGATGCAATGCTTAAAGTATCTCGAAGGCAGAAATCATCCACATTATCCTTCACAGTAATGTCCGTATTTTTATCTTTAAAATTAAAAAAAGTTTATTAGACTTCCAGAAAATTCCATTTAAGCCTTTAAAAAGTGCTTCATGTATATTTTAACATAGTTCTTCATTTGGAAGGCACAACATTATACAACTGTGAGAATAAATTCTCTTATGACCCACTAACACATATAAAGGTGACTGTATTTCTCTGAATTTAAAGTGAACTTTCAAGTATCATCTGTAGTGAACGGGGAGAAGGAAAAAATACTTGCCCAGGGATTTTGCCTTTTCTTTTATAGACTTCTGAGAATCTATTTTATGATATTACTTTGCTATGTTGTTCTAAACCTTCTGTTCAGTTTTGAACTTGGCTGTGTTATATAACAAATGCTCTATGTTTTAGTCACCAAGAAATACTATTCTAAATACAAGTCCATTAATTAAAAAAACACCAAGTTTTAACTTCACTGGAACTTGTTTCATTCTCTACTTCTCATGCCTTTTTCCACTTGCTGGTTCTTCAGGAGAGCAAGTGAAGTTTTTAATCTTCACTGCATCCTCTCTCCCCAAAAAGCTCTTCCATTGCAATAACACATCCAGAAGCATTTCCTACAGTACTAGCATTCCTAAAAACTTGAAAATATCTGATATTTTTTTTACTTAAAATTATCTGCAATACAGTTTCTCTCAGTTCTCCATTTTATTTTCAGATTTCAACTGTTGGACATTACTAACATACATGGTTTCATTTTCACAGAAACACTTTCACAGAAGGATTAAATTCGTAAGTCAGTAAGTCAGACTTTGGCCAGCTCTGCCCCATACTACATTCCCAGTAGAGCAGATACAGTTATTTTGGGTTACTTTACCTTCAGACATTACACATGTGATGTTAAAAGTCTGTTTTATGTCCAACAGCAGCAACCAACTATGCAATGTCATCCAGATCTGTTGCTACAGCAATACTTCATTAAAAACACTATTACAGAGCAAAGTGGCCAAATGCCAATACACTGGAATGGTTTGCTCATCACTTGAAATCCACATAACTCTTACTTCAGTGGTCATTATGGTTTTATTAATTATGGACTTGGAATGACAGCTCTAAAACTGCCTATAACAATATCTTTGAGACTATTCAGTGAAAGAAAAAATTATTAAAAGTTCAGACAAAGATTTTACTAGATTGACTTAGGCAATTTGTAATCACAGCTTATACTCCTAAGAAGTCTCTGATTTTTTCAGCTCATTCATACTAGTTCTTTCTTTTGACCTCTTAAAACCAAGAGGAAAAGTACAGCAGCATCCAAGTAGGTTGAGAAACAGTACTGGAATTTGAAATGCTGGAACAGAAAACTAAACTGTGGTTTGTAAAGCATTAGCTTGAGGTCTGCTTAGAGCAGATGGGTAACATGATGCTTTTTATTTCTAGCTCATAATTTGCATTAATTCCCTTTTAATATTACATTTGATGATTTTCTAATACCACTTTTTCACATAAGCAGTTGCTGAAACTGCAATAATACTGTTAAATCTAGGGCAGTACAGGGATGTATAGCCTGGTTCCAGATTTTTCCACTCTCCTTTTTTTGACCTCTCCCTTTGGCCAAGTTGCTTTCCATAATAAATTTCTAATTAAAACAAAATTTCTACATGTTACAGTTATAAAAGCCCTCTAGGACCTGGTTCAAGTGCAATCCAAAGAAATTATTGTCCTGATCCTCCCACTCTGCAGGCAGCGTGCAGCACTTCCTTCTTGAGAAGGAAAGAGGTACATTCACAAGCAGCACCACAAGTGACAAACTCCTAAGAAAGTAAAGCATGGGCCACTCTTAGAAAGATCTTACTGAGGGCTGTAATAAAGATACCAAGGTAAGGACACAACTCTGAGTACACAAAGTGCAGCTGGTAAAGCAGTCTCATACATCAGCTTATTCACAATCCAAGAACATCTCCACTACCCTTGCAGGGAAGTCCCAACTATACCACAGACTGAAGCCTCAAAACTTTTGGATTATTGTCAGATAATTACTGTGCTCTTGCTGTTATATGTGAGTTTATAGCTCAGTGACAAGAACATATCCCCGGACTGACTCTGAATTATTTAACTCTCATCTATGTAATTGGTGTCATATAAATGCAAATAAAGCTATTTAACTAAAATTTATTCAGCCTATATGTGAAAAAAAAAAATTGGTGTAAATGAAGGAACCACAGCCCAAAACAGGGGTTCTTCTGTTGATCTTGCATTCAGCCTGTCATAGATTACATGAAGCTCTAAAGATGATAAAATTTTGAATACATCTATATTTGTTCAAAAATTCATAATTCCAAGTTCTAATATGGCCTAAAATGATGACCAAGCCAGTACGTTAAAAATATGTTAGTTGAATATGGAATATTTGTGTTTTCACTCAATGAAAATTCTCACTACTACAGAAAAAGAAAAAAAAAAAGAAAAAATTTGCATGTTGTGACCAAAGCAAAAGGTTAAAAAAAATGTTGGTAATTCTGAGTGAAATAATATTTTTGGCAGGTGATATGTGCATACAAAGCAAAGCCTCCCTAAAGAAAACGAAACAGCCTTGTCAGCTATTTTTGATTTTCTGGGCACCACCCACCCCCCCAATACCCACCCTAAAATATCCTTAGCTAAGCAGGTGCTTATCAATACCCACGCTGTGCAGAGAGCACACTACTATGAAAATTCACTATGGAATTTCACTAGGGTGAAAATGAAGTTACAGCTGGAGTACATACCATGCAAGTACCAGGAGAACATTCTTAGACACAAGAACATGGAAAAAAAAAGAGACAGTGGCACAAAGAGACTCCTGGAATGAACAGCTGCAAGTGGAACCCACCCACCAGTGCCTGCAACTGCTCACACAGTGATCCCTAGTTCTTATGGATTCTAATACCTTCAGGAAAGGAATACGAGCAAGAATGTGAGCTTCAAATATACTTTACTTATTTGAGAAGCCATTTTGGTTTCACTCATATTTGTAAAGAGGATGAAGTAGAGTTTCAGATGTGATAATGACAACAGTAATTACCATCAAGACTCTTGGTTGTAGTACCTTAAAATGCATATGTGGTTATAAAGTTAGATTAAGGGTATAAAAAAAATGGAACCATATGGAAGACTGCTAATGCTTGAGAAATTAACTCCAGCTTTACAAGGTTTTGCCAGCAACTATCTATTTAAAACTAAACAAGATAAAAAACCCAATCCAGAACCAAACTATTTTTACATTTATTCACAGAGTACTAATCTAGAATATTTATCTGTCTTTGCTCTGGTAGGTTTGCATGGTAAGACAGAGTACAAAGCTGATCCTCTAAACTCTCAGAGGAAAATCTGACCTTAGAGATGAAACTGCACACAAATAACTTTTAAGCATTCGATTAAGAAGCATTCCCCTTCACATAACGTTTTAAAACATGGAACTCTTTACATGTTATCTTCCTGCCAACCCTGAATGAAACATGGCATGAGTTCACAAGTGAGTCTGGCACTTATGTGCAACATTTAAAAAAGGAAAGCACTTACCCACTGGCAAAGAACTCATCAGGAGTTACAGATTTTAGTTCTTAGTGCCACCATTAAAGCCGTGGTTTCCTATTCTGCCCAGCCCTCCCACTCCAGTGGAAAACCAGTGCAGTGAATACATCACAAGCAGCAAAGAAAGATGAGAAAGGAGACTCCAAAGAGGAGAAAACCTTGCAAAGGAATCCACTTATGAAAAGTCAGGGTACCTAAGAGCAGCAGGGGCCCAGTGCTCTGCCAGCCCGTGTTGTGTGCTAGTCAGGCCCCTTCAATGTGTGGCTTCATGCCCAGTGGAAGGAATTGCAATAATCAAGTTCAGAGATCCCAGAAGCATAAATCAACATGGTTCAGTTCCATGAGAACGTCACAGTCTTCCAGCTGGTAACAAGCAGCACAGTGGTTTGTCACCCCTGTTGCTGAAACATCCCAAAGCAGCTTTATTTACATCTATAAATAATCATAATTCTGAGAGTGTTGACTGAATATTCATTAAAATATCACCAGTCCTACCAAGTGACTACTAAAGTATTACATGAAGTCTTAAAGGCTGCACCTAGAAAGCAGTGAATTTTGTCATATTTAAAAAAAAAAAACAATCTCAACCTTCAGGTGGCACCTTCTGATGACTGGGTCATATAGCCAGCTTAAAAATGGCAAGTCAAGAATGGAGCAAGGTATCCACACAAAACATTGTGGGTTTAGCAGTTACTGTTAAATTATGTGTTTACATTCTCCAATAACACAAATATCTGGGATCATGAAAGTGCCTACAGCTGGAGGCATCTCACCTAACTGCATATAAACAAAGCTGTTACTGACCTCAGTATAAAAATGTATTTCAGGTCAGGATCTTTTAAAAATATCCAACCAAATCTTGTACTCTACCAGCACGTCAGCACATATCACAAGTTAAACATGTCTCATGGTTCCTTGGGACTCCTCAGATGCAAACTGAAGTGAGAGATTCCTTTAGAAAAACAAAGCAACACTCCTCCCACCCCCAGCAAACCCACAGAAGATACTCCAGCCTGGCTGTCAGTACAAGTGCTCACACCTCCAGGAGCCCCCGTTCTGAACTCACAGCTTCTGCTCACCAGGATGGGACGAGGCAGCCAAAGCTGGGGTCTAATGGAAACACAGCTGAGGAACACGGAGTACAGGACAGTGCCAAGTAATCAGGATTTGCAATTTCACCTTCCTCCTGGTACTCACAGGCCTTTTTCAAGGTAAGCCTTGGCTGAGCTGACTGCTGAGCCTTTAAATTACATCCTTAACAGAAAACTTAGCAGTTTTCATACAGGAAATAATCTTCTGGTTTTGTGTGAACAAAAGGCCAAATCTTACTTCCTCGGAAGAAGTTGACTCAACAGAGCTTTCATAATTGTTTCCAAGTACAGCTGTAATATTCAAGGTCCATATAAAAGCCTTCCATTTACAATACACTCACACAGGTATAAAAAGGCTCATTTTCCAAGACACTGGATGCTCACCTAATTATCATTACGAAAAACACAAGATGTTCTTCATTCACTGTGTTCTGCATTACTCTGTTATTCTTAAGACAAAAGCAGTCCAGCTGATTAAAAGCTGAATTAAAAGCATGTGCATAGATAACAGTAATACATTCTTCATAAGCAGAGAATGCTTATAAAAATTTAATAGTGCAATCCATTAAGTTTACCAACATAAGCAATAAAACCCACCCAGAAAATTGAGATGTACTGACTTGCAATACTTGTCATCTGGAAAAACATGCAATTTGCTTAAAATAACTTTACAGTCTTCAAGAGATTTTCCACATATTTTGGAAAGAATTAATAGCAATTTCTCCAATGTTTATAATAATTTGTTTATTTTCAAACCTTGAGGATAATGACTTTGTCCATAAAGTTCTATTATCTGCCAAGTACCATGTGCTTAATGGTGTATAAAACAAAACAGAGTTACTGCTCTTATATTCTAAAATAGTAAAATCAAGTCCCTTGGATGCTCTCATGTAGCAAAGGTAAACACAGCACAAAATGCTTCTGAAGTAGTAATTATTTCTGTTTCTGCATAAAAATCAAGTATAGCTAAGAAAGAATTGTAACTACAATTTATTTCCTGTAATTCATAGACACAGGTACATTAAATTACAGAAGAGTATGATAAAATATTATATAGCTTTCATATTCTGGAATGGTGATAAATCTGGCCACTCTCCTACTTTCACATCTAATAGTTTAGGTAAGAGTTTCTGTACTTGTATTTGATTTGAGAGATAAAACCTGGCACAAAGTTTGCTCAGCTGTCTAATCCAGACAGAGTCTGTTTAGATGGATGTGCAACACAAAGTTGTCACTGCTTCCTCTACATTCTCCTGTAGTTCAGAAAGCATCACAGCTCTGTTGTCCACAGCAAAGGAAAGTCTGAATCCCAGTGGTGCTTATTTCAAAGCTGAGACTGTCCACCAGGGATTTACAGCACAGCACTGTGGAGCCTGCCAGACACCTGAGTCATCAGATTTGAACATCACTGCCTGTTTTCAGCTCTTCACATCCCAAACCCAAGTGCAACCTACTGCTATTTTTGCACAGACACTCTGTAGTGACAATGGAATGGTCTGTCCAACTCCATCCAGTGTGATGGTATGTTAACTCATTGCGAGGCAGTGCAGATTCAAAATGCAATGTCATATTTGCAGGAGAAGGAAATACAAGGTTAACTTTCAGACTTACACATCTAGAATGAGCACCTTTAGTATCTTTCCTATCCCAGAGGTCTCCATTAGCAGGTTAGGTAGAAAAGTCTCACCAGACTTTTAGGAGAGGAGTCTTAAAATTAAGTGTATTTATCCCTTTGTCTTCAGTTTCTCTACACCTGTGTAAGTCAGTGGGTACTTGAAAGCAGGATGTTTACACCAATGCATTACTGGCAGTATCCCTTGCTTCTTTCCAAGGCAATTCACTGCCACCTTCTTGGCTTTCCCACCATGCCTTTCTTCACAGAAGAGCAGATATTGGCACATGTAGAGATGAAAAAGGACAAGAATAACCAGGAACTGTTGCTCAGCCTTTTATATTTGTTGCATTTCCAAATATTTTTTTTGAATTTTTTTTTCAAATTAGTTTCCTAATTTGTTATATAAAAAGGGAAAGAGTAAACAGTTCTAGCATAAGACTACTTTGCTGGACACACAAGGGTATGGGACCATCCAACATGTTCTTGTCAAAGTAAGATTTTAAACACAAGATTTCTGGGAAGGTTTTTCTTTATATAGTATTTCATGCTGTAGGGATGCTGACATTTCAAACCTAGTGAGACAGATTGACAAAAGGAATCCACATATTCATTTGTTCTTCCATTAAAAGGGAAGTATATTGTCCAGCAGTTGGTAATTCCACTTATATGTATGAAAATCATATTAAAAAAAAAAGGACTGACACTTTCTAACCTCAGAATTAACAGACAGAAACTAGTGATCCTCAGTGAAATAAACACCAAAGACACACATCCATGTTTTGGGCTAACATTTGGATTCTGTATTCAGAATGGTGTGTATTTGACACAGGCAAACTCTGCAGGGACAGCATAATAATCTCAGTCTTCACCTGAATTCCAGGGCAAAACTGTTTGACAGAATGCTGCAGACTCCAGTGACACTGCCTGGGAATGTGACTGGCTTCTGCAAAGCCAGCTGCACACAGCATACAGTGCAAGAACCTAAATTAGCAAGACATAGGCTTAAACAGTAAGACCTAAAGACCATCTTAAGTGCCCCATTGATTGGGGCCTGCTTGCATTCCACTTGCCCCTGAGAGCAGGAAAGAATGAGATAAGAATCCTTAAAAAGTTGTACTGAATGAAATTCCTCTGGACCTTTACTCTACTAAATAGCACCAATTACCAAACTTCAATTAAAAAAACCAAATTAATAACACTATAAGGTCACGAAACCTTTTAGCAACAACATATTAATACTTGAATCTTAATGCAAGTAATGATTAATGCAACCTGACCTTGGGAGATAGCCTAAATTATGTACATTCTTTATCACTCAAGCTTTGTTGTTTTACCTTACTCTAGTTTACCACAGGTAACTAATATATTGAACTGATGGCAACTTTAATTTCTCATCTGTTTGAGTAGGCAATGATTGGTGCCAAGCTATCTGGAAATATGGACACGTTTACCTTTAAATACTCCCAGCATATCTGCATGTAGAACAAGGGCAGCTTTAAATAGCAGGAGAGAGAATAAAGCCTGTGTGTGATCGACATGTGCTCTTGAATCAGCTACACTACAGGACTTGGCTACAAACAGGATTATTAGGTAAGGTGGGACATGTGAATAGACCAGATATCCCATAAAGAATTAGAGAATTGACAGTAATTTATTATAAATCCCAAAACTTCAGCTTTAACCATCAAAAGGGAAATAAAACGTATCTCAAATCCAGTTATTTTTTCTAAAATTTTAGCAATTAACTGCACAAATACATGTATGAAAGAGAAATGACACATAAATTATACATTTTACTCCCTCTATTGTTATTGTTCAGAGAATCTTTTGCTATAACTTTCCACAAAAATAGATTTACTCCCACAAATAGTTTTAACTTTGGAACATTTCAAGTTGAAACAAACAGGAAAATTGTGAGATATTAAAAGTCTTTTAGGAATGAAATGCTTACACAAGCTACTTGAGCCTCCCATCTACAGGGTAAACAATTGAAAAACACCCCCAAACTATATGCTTGACAAATAAATGTGTACAGCTGTAGTGATGGGATATGGCCAGTGCTAAATAACAAATCCAAAATTGCTTCAGAAAAGCTTCTCTTAAAAGCAGACTACAATCCAAGAAGAAATTGTTTTAGC
This sequence comes from Calyptomena viridis, assembly GCA_013390005.1. Classification (NCBI taxonomy): domain Eukaryota; kingdom Metazoa; phylum Chordata; class Aves; order Passeriformes; family Eurylaimidae; genus Calyptomena; species Calyptomena viridis. The sequence continues at coordinate 40,533 of WEIV01020614.1, forward strand.
AGAAGTTCTAAAAGAGGAATTGGCCCTATAGGCCAAAACATATTCTTGATCATCAGTTTATATAACCTCACACTGCCATGCTGCAGCCAGAAAAATAAACACTTATCCCACCCTCACTCCTTGCCATCTGTCTGGTATGATTTTTCTGCCTCTCCAGCATTTATACTCACAATGTATATAAACACATGTTAGTCAAGTGTATATACATTGCTTTTAATAAGAAAAAGAATTTGTAAACTATAACTTGTTCAGAATGTATCACAAGAATATGCCAGAGGAGAAACAAAAAAAGCAACTTCCTGCCTTTGGAAGCTTGTTTTCCACTTATTCCATACATCACTTTTCAAAATGCAGGCAAATGGTTATTAAATCAAGCTCTGACACACAGAGAAAATGACCACTTTTCTTTACACAAAAAGAAGCTAAGTATGTACTTTTTTAATAGGTTTCAAACAGTAGAGAAGATATTGACCAGAGCTAAGCACTAGAATGAATGGCCAAAAAACAAAATGCAAAAACTCAAAATACATGCCTTTAAAGTAGCACTAGTCATGTGTGTTCACTGTTGTGGGGAGAGGGATAAACACATGGATAACCAGTCCTACCTCAGCACTGCTGGGGGGCACTGACTGCATAAACTACTGTACAAATGTTCCTTACTCAAGGGAGGAACTGGAACAGCTTCTTTACATTCAGCCTTTTTTATCAGGGATTTAAAATTGATGGCCAGAGAAGAAAGGAGAAAGAGGGAGCAAGTAATATAGAGTGTGCCCAGGTAACTGTGGAAGCAGGAAGCTCCTGCTAAGAAGAGATGTGGGGAAAAAGAATTGCAGCTGCTCACATGTTGTAAGGAATGAGCAGAAACAGTCGAGACACACTTTGTGTTAGGAGGACTGAGCAGGGAGGCACAGGAACAGCTAACTGAACAAAGTCTGGGAAGTAAAATCCTGTAGGTGGATTGTGGCTCAATTATAAGCAGCCTTTAGAGATAACAGGAGGACTAGCCTGTATTTCATTTGAAGAGAAGCTCCCGAGAGATAGAGACTGCTTAAGAGAGAGGAATAATCTGGTCAGAAAAATGAGCAAAGGTGATTTTTATAAGTAACAGTTAAGTCCATGTCAAGGAAGCAAGTTTTAAATGGACAAGGCAAGACAAAACATGGCAGGAGTCAAGAAGTGAGAGAGACATAGGCTTAGACAGGAGTTTTGGTGTGGACAGAAAGAAGACAGGTCTCAGGGATGCCATTTAAGGAAAAGCAACGAGGTGTATAAATAGCCTTGCACAGTTGGATCTAACAGCAAAGCTGTTAGGCAAATGGTAACAAAGGTCCTCAAAAACCAGAAACAGACTTTCTGATCTTATTTGGAAGTGTTTTTTGTAAATTCCAATCCATGCCAATGACCAAACTAAGTGACCACAACAAGTGACCTTGAGCTCTCCAGTGCTGGTTCACTGTACAGTAAAATAGATAACCTGGAGCCACGGCTGAAAACATTTCAGTTTTTAAGATAAACACAGACATACACTCCAGGTTATCAAATACCAACATAAAGATACAGATTATGAATACTAGTATTTTTCAGCACCAGTAACTTCACTGCATGTCCATGCAAAGCTATTTTGCATTTTTTTGTAGAGTATTGCCAAAATTAGGAGTATCACTGAGGAAGCCAAGCATTATAATCTTTTCATAGAGACAATGTTTGCAGAAATATTTTTGCTCACAGTTCTAAGTTGAACTTTTAACTACAAATCTTATTCTACTGTCCAACATGATGCCTACATGCTTTCTGATAAAAACTTTCATAGGAGTATTACTGTGAGTCAGAAATAAGGAGTTGCACCAATTAGTTGCAGTATGAGAGACCTCACAATTTCTGCATTTACTGAATTCAATAAACTGCAATAGCTGAAATGTTCGTTAAAAATATGCATTACTTTTTTAAAAATAAGATTGGAATAATTTTTCTGGGCTTTCCTCACACTTACTTAGTAGTGTTGTTTTCTTTCCTTTATAGGACCATTTCTGGTGGTGAATGTATTTCCCTACTTAAACAATGAAAAAGCAGTTGTTTTCTTTTGTTTCAACTTCAATCCTGTTCCAGCCACTAGAAAAATGTTTAGGCCCCTTCCAAGAAATTAAGAAATCATTTAATATAAGTTTATCTTCAAGGAACACAAATCAAGCAAAAGTTTTCAAGCTATTGTAAAAAGTGTCACGACTTTGAAATTATTTTCTCCTGTGTATTACTAGAGCACACCTAAGTGAGTTGTTACAAACTGCTCATCCCCTCACTGCAGGCCAAGAATTAGAAACAGAAACTTTTCTTGTGTG
>WEIV01020615.1:146-46311 GCA_013390005.1 Calyptomena viridis
GGTGCATCCTAGAGCGAATGCACATCAAACTATAAAATGCAATACATTTTATACAATTTTTCACACAGACGGTAGTCCTCGACTTGTGCTAAAAAAAAAAAAAATTAAGAAAAACTCTCTAAAAGCATTCTTAACTTACCTTATCTCTAAACAGAAAGTTATATTTCAATGTCAATGGTTGATGTAGGTCTTGAATTTTACTACCCCTTGTCTGTAGTAAGAAGATGTCTGACAAACATCTTCTTAAACAAAGGTCTTTAGAGTAAATATATGTTTCTCTAAATACTCTTATTCCTAACTACTTACCATAAATTCTTAACACACAGACAATGCTACATTGGTCTGCTTCTAATCTAACTTAATAAAATATTTTTTTAACTAGTTTTAATTACTTTTTAACAAAAGTATGCGATAAGCAAAATACAACTTTATATTTTTCACAGTGAGAATCCCACTGACTTTTGCTTGCATACAGCAACAACAGGAGCGGTCCTTCCAGAGTGGGGCTGCTGACATCTCGCTGTAAATAAGGCCTAAAATTTCTACTGTGAAAGAAATTGCTCAGATGGAACATGGCTTGCAGGTGTGGCAGACAGGAGCACCTGTGAGCAGTCTTCCACCTCCTGGCCATCTCTCTGTGCCCACATGTGTGTCTGTGCTCTGTAGGTGTACCTCTTCTGGAGTATGCTGGGTTCTGGAGTATGCTAGAGGGTAAAGTTTGCTTGGGATGAAGTTCAAGAGGAGAAGTAAATCAGAAACTTACTCAAGATTGCTTACTGCTGTCAGCAGTGGCTGTCAGTGGCAAGTGCACAGCAGTGCACTTAGCATTCACCTCCAGAAACATGGCTGCCTCTGTTTCCTTCGTGTAGGTTCAGAAGCCAACATAGCAATTAGCAGAGACGAGCCTGGCCCATTGGCAGGGTCTGTGTGCAGTGCCTTGTTAGGGCTTGGCCTCTGGAGCATGTTGGCTGCCTCCCAGCCTCGCAGGAAGCTGGGGGCCAACTCTCCAGGCTTCCTTCCAACAGGGTGGGTTGGAGTGAGGCACGGGGGGGCCCCAGCTTCTGGGACTCTATGCATTGCTTTTCTTTGGACAGGCAACGCAACCTGGCCAAGCATTGTCCCACAGTGCTGGAAGCATGAGGTGAACCCAGCTGAGGTGCCTCCTGCTTGTAGGGCTGCACTCTGAGAGTTCCTGTAGGTTGATGTGTCCACCAAGAAGTGACATCTCTACATGTATAGTGACAGGCTCTCTATCATCAGTTCTTTGCTGAAAAATCCCATCTCTAGACAGAGCTGAGAGAGCTGCAAGCACTAAGGCTGCTGCATTAGACCAGACTGGGGTTGTGGGATGGGGAAATGGGGTCTTTTGCTGGCCTGGTGTTGTCCTGGTGCAGATGTGGGGACGTTGCAACCACACAGCATCATTCTCGTTTGTGAGTCGTGGTGGAAGTGTCCCCTAGTGGCAACCTGGTGCCTGTGCCATGAAAAATATGTGCTTGGGATGCACCCAAGCACTGCATGGCTGAGTTCTATGCAAGGGGGGCTGTTTGTCTGGTGCTTTGGGCACTAAGAAAAAGCTCCGTGGGTGCACCCAACCCTGTGTGTTGGAAACCCTGCCATGAAGGCAGGATGGTGATGCAACTGTGGAGAGGGCATCCTTGCTCTTTACAGCTCCCTGGAACCTTGCAGCAGAGAAGAGGTCTCTGCTTTGTCTGATCACTGTCCTCAGCAGGAACCAGGTGATCTGGGTGCAAACTGACCCACTGAATTTTTATTATATAGTGATTAAATCAAAGATGTGGAGATGAGTTCTCAAGAACCTGGTGGGGAAGAGACTGTGGCTTGGCACAAGTCTGTCACAAGTCCAAGTCTGTCACTTTGATCATGCACCATGCACAATGTGTGGTAATTACCCTATGGCTAGATACATGAGGTAGTGAACTGACAGGTGTGAGCTTCTGCTTTTTTTTACAAACTACTGGCACATAGGTAGCCACATTAATGCAATGCTGAGCTGGCATTAAATTATCCTCTCTTTCACCTTGAACTCGGCCTATCATTAACCACAGCTACATGGCTTCTACTTCAGCCTGTGGCCAGCCTGCCTGGAGTGGAGATGGTGATCGGTTTGCAATACAGCACCTGGAGATGCACGTCTAATGGAAGTAAAACATCCAAATGCAGATTGGTGTCTGGTTTCAGAGCTGTCACCCCTGACATTTTTCAGAGTAGGTGTTTGGGTCTGGCAACCTTGCTGTTTGATTTAAAGCACATCTATATTCCACCAGGTTTTTTCCCAGACAAGTGCAGTAAGTGCAGCCGTTGATAGTTGGGTGGTTTTAGGGGTTTTTTTGATTTTTTTTTTTTTGGTTTGTGTTTGTTTGTTTGTGGGGTTTTTTGTGGTTTTTTTTTGTTTTGTTGTTGTTGTTGTTTAGGGGTTTTTTTTGTTTCATTTTGTTTTCTTTTATGTGTGTTTTTTCCCTTTTGCTGTTGTTGTTTTTGTTTGTTTGTTTTTGTTCCCTTCCCCCCCGTCCCCCCAAGCTCAGTTTCTCCTTGGGCCATGATATAAGGTGGCCAAATATCTGTCACTGCGTTATCGATGAGGTCATTCTGAGGTCGTTCTGAGGACAGATGGTTCTCTGTTACCCCACAACAATGGGACCCACTGGGTGTGCTTGGCGCTGTGAAAGTGGGACCATCCATTTTTGCTCCTGCTTTGTTTACATCAGTTGGAAAAGCAACACTAAGAAGGGAGGGGTGGTAAGCTTTTTGTCCAGCAGTGTATTTTCTGCAACAGAAAATGTGAACTGCTTGGTATGCATTCATCACTGCAACATGACCTTTGCCTACCTGAGTTGTTAAAGGAAGTGCTGGCAGAAAGTTAATGGATTTGTAATTTAGCTAATTGGTTTTGTCAAGGTTGTGGAACATTTAGAGTGTAGCTGATTATCTTCCCAGTGTTCATATTTGCAAGTGAAAGTGAGCTAAAAACTTTTTTTGTAAGTAAAACCATCCTGCGTGGTGCATACTTTGGATGAATGTCAAATCTCTGAATATCACTTTTCTTCAGCCTGTGTGCCTGGCCTGTGGCCTCAGCTTGTTCACAGGCCACAGGGACCCCTTTTGAAGTGCAGCAGACTTTTCTAGCATTCCTTCCTCTGTAGTGCACACTCCCAAACTAGGGCTGCCGAAAAACTCCTATGTAAAATGCAGTTCTGAATGACTGCAGTGTGAGAGTGTGCAGAGGGGAATTGAACTGAACAGTATTTTTTTTCCTGCAGGGAAGAGTGTAGTTGCTCTTTCAGAAGAGGACTGGGAAGAGAGTTCAGGTTTCTTGTTTTGTGCATGTGATTGATAAATTCAGGGTCTCTTTTTTTTTTTTTCTTTGCAGGTAGTGGCCGTGGAAGCAGCATTTTGCTTCCTCATACCATCTTCAATGAATTTCCAGAGTATGGCACTGTAGAGCCAAGCAGACACACGCCAACAGCTTCATCAATGTGCCAGGCAGAGTCTGTAACATACAGTCCAGAAAGACGGGACGGTCACCACTACATCAGGCCCATTCCTCAGTGTGCAGCTCCTGCAGATAATTTGAGACCTGATGCTGGGGTAGCACAACTGCATGCCCCAGGAGAAGGTTTGCAACCTGTGCGTAACCTGCCAGAGATTATGAAAATCTCTCGACATTTAGAAGAGACAAAGGTGCAAAAGAGAGCAAATACTTCTCTCAATTCAGAGACGCAAATGGAAAAAAAGAGCGTTACTGGCAGCCAAAATGTGCAGGCAGCCAGAGAACCAGTTCTAGCAGGCCAAGAAAAACTCTCAGACATGCCTCTTCTATCTGAACAAACAGCTGAGGAAAAAAAGCATTTGATCATAGGGGAAAATCTGGTTGCAATACGGACCGGAGAAAAGCAGTCTGAGTCCTTGCAAGCCATTAGTAATAAAGCTGAGGAGGTCCATGTAGTGCAGGAACCAAGCTGTCACAGACCATCTGTGGCAAACCAGGAAGCAGCCAGCAGAGTGCAGGGATGGGCACATTTTGGGGAGTTTTCAGGGTACAGTCAAGGCAAAATGCAAGTGGGTCCTGAGAAGAGGCTCACTAAAGAGGCAGCTGTGAGTAAACATGTAGAATTTCAAGGGGTAGAAATTTTATGGCTGCAAAAAGCTGAGGAGCAGAGAAGAAAGAAGCATTCACTGGTAGACTCTGTGTCTGTGGAGAGGAAGGCATTCCCCAAAACCTTCAGCCATCCTGCATCACTGATGGTCTCCCCAGGCTTGCTCTCTTCACCAGACAGCGCGTGGAGTGAGATCTGTGAGGACCCAAGGCTGGAACCCTCTGCTTCTGGAGCTGCTCCTCTAGCACTGCTCAAGGAAAGCAGAAAGGATGAAGCCTCTGTGAAGGACAGGAAGAACTGTGGTGAGGAGGAGACAGCTGTGTTAGTGAGAGACCAGGGCAGGTGAGATGGTGCTTGGAGGGGCACAGGGGTCAGGCGGGATTTCTCTTGTCCTAAGCATGTGGCTAATGCCTATCTCTTCAGGAGCTAATGATGTCTGCTGCCTTCAGTGTGGTGTTTATGGTAGTGATTCATATCTTGTGGTGGCTAGTGCATGAAGTTGGGACAGAACCCCCTCCATACCACCTTACTGAAATTTGAAGTCCATCTCAGGGTTTGAAGCATAAGCATGTCTTGCTGTTTGCACAGTGATGTCTCTGTGGAGAGGCATCTGCAGCAGATGTAGTTCAGATCCAGACATGGCATGTAATTAAATACAGACAGCATGCAGGCCTGGCCATATGCACCTGGCCAAATTTTCTGATTTCAGGCAGGGTTTGTGCAAGAACAGTGTGAGCACCTCTGAGAGGTCAGATAATGAAGACATTTTATCCAGGACCTTGTAGATTTTAAGAGTGTAAATGCTGTCATGTGCTTTCTATACTATGTATGTATGTATGTATGTATGTATGTATGTATCTATCTGTCTATCTATCTTTAGAATTTTAGCTATATATAGTGCAAAAAATCTGCTTTCCTTTTTATGAGAGCATCCTGATTTGTTTGCTTTTATTTCCTGATGCATATCTGTGACAAAGCAAAGAGTTCCACTGGCGGGCTCTGACCAGACCTTGCCTGCTCTGACCTGGTGAGCTGTTTGCTGATGAGACAACAGGATGTCAGCAAGGGAGGCTCTCCTGCCTCTGCACCTCAGGATCTGTGGAGTTTTGCTTTGGCTAGCACATGGGATTAATCAGGCTGGTAGCCCTAGCCTCTGGTATGTTCCATGAGAAGCCCCACAGTATTTGGTGCAGCAGAGAAGAAAACTGTGCAGGGAAATACTACACCTTCCCTTGTACATCAGCTAGTAGGCTGGGTCTTCTGCCTTCAAATCTGGTTCTCCTGGCTCCATGTGTTTGATTGCACTTGCTTCCCTTTGCATTTTGGAGTGAGTTCTTTCAGCTTTTCACTGAAGACCCTAGTCCTAGGAATGAAAAGCTAACAAACTGTCCTTCAAGGTCAGAGCCTGTATCTGGTACACATTTCAAGAGTATGTGCAGCCTCTGGCATGGCGCTGATGTTAGGACAGACCTTATGCATATGTGAGTGCTTTACTCCTTTGCACATAAGCAGCTATGTTATCTGATAGACAATATTAGACTGTCCCTCAGCCCCCTTTTTACCCAGAAGATTGTATCTTTTTGTGTCCCCGGAGACAGAATGGTGCCAATCGTAAACAGAGGTGGTGCAAAGGAGAAACTAGCATTTTACCTGCAGTGTCCTCTTCTGCACAAAGCCACTTTGACCTTTCTGTTCACAAAGGTAGAAGGTGAGAAGGTTCACACAGAAGTCTAAACCTTGCCCCCAAGCTGAAGCGAGCTGTTTCTGGTTAATTTTCAGGATGATGGAGGAGGGTGAAGCAGGCACAGGAGGATATGAAGATTTCCTTGGGCAGAGGCACTGCGACATTTCCACTGATCTGTACAGCTCACAGTTCGAAAACATCCTGGACAATGCATCCTTATACTACAGTGCAGAGTCACTGGAGACGTTGTACTCGGAGCCTGATAGCTACTTCAGCTTTGAAATGCCACTCACTCCCATGATCCAGCAGCGCATGAAGGAGGGCGGACAGTTTTTAGATCAGACATCAGCCTTGCAGCAGCCAGATGTCCCTGACAGAGAGATGAAGGGATGTGGTGAAGGCATTGCCAATGGCTTAAGGGATACAAGTGAAACACCCTTCAAAAGAGGTGTCACAGAAACCCCTCATCTGGAAAGGTAAAAGCTGTGGGTGAGCTTTCTAAGCCTGATGATTTTTCCCCAGTCTCTGTTTACTTCAGCACACTGTCGCAGAGTGTAGTTTTGTCTCTTTCAACATTGCAAATTTTCTACAGAATAACTTCCGGTGTGACAGAGTGAGCTGCAGGAGAGAAGTGAGGCATCCAAACCTGCCATTCATTAGAAAAGTGCAAATTTACTTTTTGAAGGTTTATTAGGTGATACTTTTGTTGATAAGTCTCTCTGGTATTGTCACATCTGTGGGACCTGCTCCTGAAGGAGTTAGTTACTGGTTACAGATGAACCTTGTTCAGCTTCAATTCCTACCTGAATTTATTAGCAGCAATTTTAGGAGCAGTAACACTCTGTGCACACAGATAGATGAGTTGTCCAAATGCATTTTATGATTTGGATGTTAAACATGTGTCTCTGGGCATAGCTTTTCGTATCTTGAGGTCAGCAGGAGTTTTGAGTGTTAGTTAGCTGGGATGTGAGTGAGTTTTGCTCTCACCACATTCATGGAATTAGAGACTGCTAGCTGCCTCTTTCATTTGTGCACTAGTTACTTACTGAGAGAGGAGGGAGAGTTGCGAAAATGTTAATAATTTCCGTGTAGGTAGAGATAAGAAAACCTATTAAAAGAAGAAGTCATGTGAGAAGCAAAAACTAGGCTGAGTGGTCAGAAAATACTGTACAATTGTAGAAACTCCCTCTATAAGCAAACTTTTTTCATGTGCTGTTGTAGAGTATGGGGAGAGTGAAAGGCAGCCACAGACAAAGCGGGAGATTGAGTCAAAAGCAATAATCTGCAGAGTGGTGAGGATTCACCTTGTCTGCAAAGAGGTGAGGGACCTTGTGAGTGACAAAGATGCCTCTGGTCTCCATCCTCCAGGGACAGGATGTTGTCTAAGGGTCCTTAAACTATTCTCTTAGATGCGACTAATCTATTTTGAGCTTTCCTGGGAGTTAACAATGGGAGATCTTTTGTCTGTTTTATTATGTTTCTGCTAGCAAGAAGGAAGTCTGTTGAGCAGAAGTAGTTTTGCTAACTTTATGGATGAAGGTATAGTTTGCGCTTAAACAATAGGCAGAAGAATTTAGCAATTCAAAATATTTTTCCATCAATGCTACAGTAAAAAGGGTATTTAAATCTTGTGCATGCATGGTGCCAATAGGCAATAACTAACTGCTAATCTGCAGTAAACTGGATGGAGCCAGAAACTGAGGTCAGTCCTGACACTTGCAGCTCCTTACATGTACCAAAACCAACAACAGACATAAAACTGAGCAGTGGAGGACAAGCTGATTCTGTTACCCTGTAGTTGCGACATCTAGTATCTAGAAAATACGGTCAAGTAAGGCCCACATTGGTTCATCAAGACCAAAGTTATCATTAAGATGAGTCACATTACATGCCTGCCTAATATGGATTTCACTAGAAATTAATTTTAGTTTAAATTTGCAGTCATACTGATAAACCAAGAGAGGGTTTTTAAATTCTTCTTTTTTTTACCCCCTTAATAAAAAAAAAAAAGAAGTGTCCTCAGCAGTGAGTTTGTTAGGAATCTCTGCCAGTGTGGTCTGCAGGCTCTGGTAGGGACAAGCCTCGAGTGTTCACTTAGGGTAGGTGCCAATGTCACTGCAGCAGTATGGCCAGCTCTTGATATGCCCAGCAGAGTAATCCTCCCAACAATAGCCTCATAGCCAATAAAACCCCTTGCTGCCCAGTATTGTAATATTATGTTGTATTGCAGCAGGTGCATATGTTGTATTGTACAGGTGACTGGCAGATCGTGAGTGCTATTTTGTTTGAGTTAGTGAGGAATCACGGTGTTAGAGTTTGTGAGTGAGTACTCTCTGTGTGCTGAGGGTCGTGTGGGATTTATTCTCAAAGGGGTTACCATGACACATCGGTGTGTCATCGTAATGCTCCAGTGAACCAGAAATAGCCTCCTGAGCCGTGGCTACTCAGAGTTTGCAGGCGCGGTTGTGTTGCCTTAAGCAATCCAAGACTTGTTTAAGTCCCCGTGTATGATACGTGTACGGCTGCCTCTGCAGTACCTCTGTGCTTTCTGCTGAAGTTCTCATTTCCTGCGGTGCCCTGAGCCTGCTGTTGTGCTTGGGGCTGCAGTTTCTCACACGTACCGCCTGCCTGGCGCTGCGGACAACGCGAGGCACTCACCGCAGTGGTAGCTCTCCGAAGGAGGAGTGGGGAGGCAAGCCCGCCGCCCCGCNAGGAGCCCCTTTCATAGGGACGGGGGCAGCTATGGGGTCTCAGCATATGGGTACTGGCAAGTGCAAAGCGAAGCAGGGGTATTTGGGATTCGGGGGGTTTGGTAGCAAAGCAAGGCAATGCGGCAGTGCAGGACAGCAACGAGCACTTCTCAGGAAACCTGTGCTGTCAACCTGAGCGAGCAAAAATCGAAACCAAAACCCACTTGGCAATGCCCTGTGGCCGTGGTATTTCGGTGACATAAAAGCATATGGAGAGTGAGCAGGCTTCCAAGTAGCAGCGCTAGTTTATGGGGGAGCAGTGTGAAACACTTGCAGTTCTTCTCGGCCTATTGCAGAAGGGAAAGGCCGATGTGAGAGCGAAGAACTCGTGGTTTTACACCTCGAAATTCAAAGCCGTATGCCAGTTAGGAAAGGAGGAGCCGAGGCTCCCCGTGGTCATGCCCTTCTGATAATAGGTAGCTGAGCACCACAGCCCCTTTTGCACCTGCCCAGAGGGATCCAGTGCAGAACTGACACACGGACCCTGGGTGGAGTGAGGTTTTGATGCCTAACGGCAAGCAAACCTGGTGTTACAATGAATAAGCGAGAGGGTAACATCCTTCTCGACTCTTAGGAAGTCGCTGGCTTTGGGAGAGGTCGGGTCACATGCCTTCAGAGCTGAAAAAAAGACAGAGGAAAAAAACTTAAAGGCTTGCGAGCTGCAAGTTCCTATGGGCTCCTCGGTGTCTGGCGATTTCATCCCTACTGTCCTCCCTGTCAGCTGCTGGCCACGGTTACACACAGTAAGTCCTGGCGAGAGCTGTAGTATTGACCTGCCTGCTCTGACAGCTGCTCACTGTGCTTATATAGGGCAGGGAGGTGTCAGCTGGCCCCTGGGTCTTCCTGCAGGGCAGGCTGGCTTGCTTTTGCAAGTAGTCCTTTCCTAGCACAGCTTAGGTGCTCTTTGTGCCTGGCCAGTGGAGAAGGGATGGTTGGGGGAAAAGGGCATACAGATTTCCTCCCTTTGTGAATAGTTCCAGCTCCCAAAGTTGTCTTTGGAGGGGCTTAGTCTCTTTCCGAGGTAGGTAATGATCATCCCTCTGGGGGAAAACTCCCAAATTTCTGCAGCTGAAGTAGTTTTAAATTTGCACAGGAGGGGATGGGAGAACTGGACAAGGAGGGGTATAGTGAGGTTTCAGAGCTAAGGGACAGCCTTGCTGTGTGTCAGGGCACCATGGGATCCTCATGAAGTGTACTGAACCACAGGTTGCCTGTGTAATGAAGCTTTGAAGTGGCAATAAAGACGTATTTGAGCCGTGTTTGGTGCCCTTGTCTCTCTGTTGTCCTTGCAGAGGCATGTCATCTCCACTGTCACACCCACACCCCAGGTGCTGCACTTCTCCCTTCTCTGCCAGTGGCTGTGTTAAGATGGAGCAAGGCTCAGCCTTCCTATATGGGAGTTTGTTCTTACTCTCAAGAGGCAATAAGGACAGGTGTTTGTAAGGTGCTACGCAGACATCAGTCCTGAATTTGAGTTAGCTGGACTAAATGCAACCTTTCACACCAAGTCAGAGTGGGATGAAGGGTATATATTTCCAAAGCAGTAAGATATACCTGAGGGAAAAGTGAGTTATCTTTTCTTTGTATACAGTAAGTGATAGAGCATCAGTGTGACTGAAAGTGAAGTATGAAACTCTCTCTATGATGATCTTCATCTTTCTACTTTCAGACTTTAAAGACAGAATTTCTTTTAGTCTTTCCTTTTTGTGCACTCTTTAGGGCAGGCTTTCCATTTCCTCTTCCCTTGTTTGATAGACTCAGAATAAGAAATTAAAACAAAAACCCAAAACAACAAACCAAAACACTAATGGCATTTCTTTTCCTGAATTGGGAAGGTGCGGTCTCTTTTGGTAGGAGATTGCCCAAGATTTTTCTAAGTGCAGAGAGAAAATAAAAAATATCTGTATTGCAGCTCCTAATCCTCAAAAATGCTAAATATTTTCCACCTGCTATCAACTTCAAAGAGCAGCTGGTGCTCAGCAAATTCTACAGGTCCCGTTATTTTTTTTCCCCCTAGAGATGCAAAACCAAATCTAGTCACGTATGTGTTCAAGGGGGGAAGGAAATAAACTCCCTAAAGCAATCTGGTGATTTTCAGAATAAAAGCACAAGAGCATAGACTGCGATCCCCATGTGTGCCAGGTTACTTTTAATTGTTGGGGCCTCTTGTAATGTGATGGTTTTCTTTTTTCTGTTTATGGGTCATCTCCAGTGGTTTCTTAGTTGGCACTCTGGTTATTCCTTCTTGGAGACAATAAACTTTGTTGACATATGAACCCAGTTTTGATTCTTTTCTCCAGAGTGATTCTCTTAGTCTCCTCCCAGTTTATCCTGCATGCCAATTATAATTCTGGTTTTCAGTTTGCACACTGGTATTTTTGTCCCAGGTAGCTTGTATTTGATTTTTCAATGTAGATATGAGACTCGAGACTTAGATATCTAACATGTAATCTTTATACATTCATTTTATTAGTCTGTTCACAGTGGTCTGGTAGAACTTTTTCCCCTTCGAAGACTCACCTTGTGACCTGGTTGAATTTTTTCATTTAGTGTGAATTCTGCTGGGATCCCTGTGTTCTTAAGTGGATTATTTTTGCCTTCAGACATGCCTCAGCTCATGACAAACTCTTGGACTTGAGAGAGATCAGACTTTCCAAAGGTAGTACTTCATATTTGCTTCCAACCATATGCCCAGGATAAAGAAAGTTATTTAAAGGAATGCCATTGATTATTGTTGTAGAAGAGTGAATGAGTCAAATGCATCTGCAGCTGGTGAGCAAGGAAACAAGTGCTGGGGCCCTATTTGCTAGCACATGGGCTATTGCATCTGTTCCTGAGCCACTATTAAGCACAGTGTGCTGGCATGGGCATGTTGAATCCAGATGAAGCAGCACAATTTACAGGGGTAAATTTCTGACATTGTTGGCATCCTGACAGCTCAGGATTTGCCCTGTAATTGCACCGTGTAGTAACTTCAAAAATGTTAAGCCGCACCGTTCACCTTGGTATTCCCTGCAGGATGGTAGCATTACTTTATCTAGTCTCTATAGAGATATTGTACCGAGTTTGCCTTTGCTCTGGCTAATGAGATGCTTACAACATCAGTTTAGTGAGAGTTTGTAAAGCTGCTTCTAGTTCTTAAATAAACTGTTGTTTTAGGGAAAGAAAGGGCTGCTGACTTTTTGCCTCTTTGTTTTGCAGCCTTCTCTGAAAATAAAACAAACAAAACAAAAATCCAGGAGCTGACAGAGACAGAAAAGAAAAAGAAAAAAAAGTGAAGCAGCTGATTAGTTTGCTACACAAAGCGCCTCAGTATAGAGCTGTCAGCAGGTCAGCTTCTAAGCTGGCATCTGTTGGCACATCTCCATTAAAGTCAAAGCCATTTACGTCAGGAAGCCTTGATTCACCGAAATTGGGGCGCATCTCCCAGCTCCGAGCCAGTCCTGAAGTGCAGCAGTATCTCATCCATTAGCCATGACTGGCTGTTAGTCAAGCCTCCTTCCACGTTATTGTTGGTTAAGTCTTTTCTTCCTCCATCTGTCTATTGGAATAGAGAGAAACAGAGCCTGGCAGCTGACAGGATGGTGTAGAGGCATGTGATGCTGGAGCAGCGGTGGAGAAGAACAGGGCACACAGCATGCAGACTCCTTGGTAGCACAGCTGGGTGAGCTGTGGGTTGTTTGAGGGTTTTTTTTTGCTGCAGAACTCTGTATTTTATTATTATTCACTACTCTTTTTCTGGACAGGTGGTTCATTTTACTGTACGGTTTCAATGTAAAGGTCCTGTGTGATACTAGTGCCAGTGCTGAAGTGCTCCATCTGCACACCTGCAGGGAAGCCTGAACCAGAAGGTATAAACACCTGTATTTTTATCCGTTTTTCACCCTGCCAGGAAGGACCAGCTGCCCCCTTAATATGCACTTCATGGGCCAGTCTCCAATTGAACTGAGCTCAAGCGAAGGGGAAAGTTCTCTGCTGGCTTCTGAATTTTGCTGCTGTCCTGTAGGAGTCTCATGGGGAAAGGTTATGCTGATGCTGAGTACAAAGATGGCTCTTGACACCTGGAGCAGGTGGACTCAGAAGGGAGAGCCTGAGGGTTTCTGAAACAATTAGGGGCTGAGTGTTTTCTGAGCAAGGTCATGGGTATGCAGTCTCTTCTTTGAGTCCATTTTTTGTTTGAATTTGGAGGCACGTGGGCCAGATCCTGAGTGTGGGACTGTTCCGATGCATTCAAGAGAGCAGTCTACATGTCTGTGCATCTGTCAGAAGTATCCGCTGCAGGGGGGAGACCTTGGATACCCTCTGTGGTGAGGGCCAGGTTTGCACTTTCTAGGCATGGTGGATTAATGAGGTGAGAGTCCCTTTTTGACTGCTAACCTGTGCCATAGTGATGTAAGGAGCCTGAAGTCAAAAGGGAATCAAACCTGAAATATTTTTAGCAAGACATTTGTACTTCGGGTGGCAACAGGCCGCTCTGTGTGTGTAATAAAGGACACGCTGTCTCTTGGAAGGGCTGCAGTCTTGTCCGTGCATGGAGTAGGACTTGTCCTAAAGCTGTGATTGTGTATCAATAATGATTGCATTTGCTGTATGCAAGCCTACCAGAAATGGCATTTTCTGGATGCTTTAGCTGTTAGCTCCCTTTTTTATGATTGTCAGGAATTCTTTTAATCAAAGAAAAAGGCAGATGATTACATGAAACAAGAGGTTATTTTTAAGCAGTGGTGTGCATTTCAGCACCTGAAATTGATTTTGCATATGTATTTTATTGATAACCATTAGGGGATTACAGGGCTTGTTACTTTTAACTTTGCTCCTCTCTGTATGACATGACAAGGCTAAAGTACTTTTTAATGGGTGCTTGGTGGTTACTCTGGCTTGTGGAAGCCATCCTCTCTTCGTGTGTCTGGGCTGACACTATGCTTGTGAGACACCCACTGAACTGAGTTGCAGCTGTGTCAATCCTCAAAGAGGGATCTACTTCAAAGCATATCTTTGAAGAGAATCCATATGTAGGACTTCAAAGCTGATTAAACCATTTAGAGTAAAATAGAACACTGAGTCATCTGCTAGGAAAGGGCATTATTTTTCTTCTTCTTCTCCCCTTCCTACAGTTATATCTTGGAGCTGGAGGTAACTGGCAAGGTAAATCACTGCTTGATGTGCTTTTGTGCTCACTCTTCTCTGGCCCAGAAGAAGCTGGTTTGGAGCTGCAGCAAAGCTGCAGCAGAGCAGTTCCCAGCCCTTTTGTGTGGTTGGGTCATTTGTTGCAGGAACTGACTCATCACATCCCACTGCTGCCAGGATTTCTTCACTTTCTCCAGTGGTGCTACTCCTTTCAGAGCTGGCTGTTCAAGCGCAGCTTTTCAGCTGCCTTGAAACAAAATTCAGCCTGTGCCACTGCTTATTTCTGGTTGACTCTGAAATGTGGAAGGGTGTCACTGACTGAACATCCACATCTCTCTGAACGGGTTGCAGGGCAGGACTTTTCACAGAGGCAAGTCTGCTTCCCCTGCAGCCCTCCAGGCTGGTGTCAGGGGCACCTATCTGCTTCTGCTTTTGTGATGTCCCTGCCATGCTTTGAGGTGAGAGCTGCTTCTGGAGGGATGGTTGAATTAGAAATAAAGCATGCTTTTCACAGCCAGAGTGGATGATTATGGTTAAGGGCATGCCATCCTGTTTCAGAATGAGGAGGAAGAAGCTTGGAGTGAAGGCATTTAAAACAACAGGACCAGCACTGTGCTGCAGAGGGTGATTATCAGCTCCAATGTGGTTCCCCAGTGGATGCTGTACCCCTGCTTGAAAACAGCATTAGTTCTGGCCCTACCTTCAGCATGCCAGAATGCCTCTCCACCCTTTCTTACTTTTAATCATTCCTGTGTTTTGCTTTGATGGATTTTACTGGCAAATGGCTGACATAGCCTGCCTTGGAGTAAAGCTGGTGTTAAAGTTGTGCACATTTATTTGAGAGAAAAAAGTTGGTTTTCCTTC
Source organism: Calyptomena viridis (assembly GCA_013390005.1). Classification (NCBI taxonomy): domain Eukaryota; kingdom Metazoa; phylum Chordata; class Aves; order Passeriformes; family Eurylaimidae; genus Calyptomena; species Calyptomena viridis. Next base: position 14,690 of record WEIV01020615.1, read on the forward strand.
TGTTTCCTTCTCCTCTCTTTACAAAAAGACTGTGAAGGTCCTAGACCTCTGTTCTGTAAGCTTCTCCTGTAATCGGTGCAACCAGTGCACTTCCTCCAGATGTGCATGCTGGATGAACTAGTATTCCTTCGGGAAGGAATATGTGCATTCAGAGGAGTCTAGAGCAGATGCTATGCATCAGTATGGTAAGAACAGCAGGCAGTGGCAAGCTGGGGTCACTGATTGACTGGGATGAAGACAGCACTTAGACATCACTTGCTGCTCGGTGTCAACTCTGAACATCACTTCCTTGTTAAAAACTGACCAGTTGCTCTGTTCTGAATCATAGCTTTTACTCCCATAAAGCAAAATGCTAACATGCTTTTCTTCCTTGGCATAAAGCAGAGCGTTTTTTTCTCCATGGATTTGCTAAAACACAGAGAGCATCCCAAGGTTTAAAGCTTTTGAACTGGCACATACTCAGGCCAAGGTTTCCACTGGCAGCGTAGTAGACTAGGAGAGTGGACCACTTAGATATGAGGTGTCTATATCCTTATCATTCTGTTGCTAGCCTTCCTCTATTTTTTTCTGGAAGTTGCAGCCATTCCTCAACCATACATTGCTGCATAGAGTTTCAGTTTTGATGAAACCTAGGATGGGAAGGAAGGAAGACTAAGTGAATCTAGAATATTTTAAAACAGATCAAGTGTGCTAGGTGCTAAGCATGCCAAGATTGAAATACCTTGGCATTGAGATCTCAATCACTGTAGAACTGGTCAATGATGGAATAAATGAAGAAAACAGTATAAAATATTTCAGACTCTGTCTAGCTGTTACAGGAAAGCTTTAGAGAGCTAGCAGTCTGCCCATGTCTCATCCGTGAGCGTGGAAGGGTGATTGCAGTTGTTAGAAAGTATTGAATTTACCATAGCAGCTGTTAATCAAATTGCTGTAATTTCTGCTGGATATGGTGGTCTCAGGCTCTCTGCCTTCCCTGTGAACCTGGAGGAGAAGGGATGCATCAAGAATGAGTTGCTGGGGACAGAAATATGAAGGTCTAAGGACCTGGTTTCTGGCCACAGCTCATGTACTGAGAGACGAGAGAGGTCTGGAGTTTTTTTGTAGCTTCTCTTTCCTGTGTTTCCTGATAGCAGAGATTAACATGTGAGTATCTCTCGATAAAAATCAGGAGCCATTGCTGTACAGGCAACTTCCAGTAGTATCATTACAGTCCCTTTTGGCCTTGAATCTAGGATTATATGAAATATAATCTATTACATTTTTCAGCCTGCTTTTGTCAGTGGAGGTTTCTCATTATTATGTGATATAGAGTAAAGCTGCATGAAAAATCCTTGTCCAGTCTTGGTCTGCATCACAAGGCCCTTTCTTGGCTCTGTTTTGATGGCAGTGCTGGCTGTGAATTGTTTTTGTGTAGAATCTGTAGACTGCAGAATAAACACGTGTTTGCAGCCTTGGTTGCTCCTAGCTCTTCATGGAGTCCATTATAAACACTTTGCAGAGGGAGACAAGTATTACTGAGTTCAGCAGTTGGGTAAACTGAGGCACAGAGGGAAAATGGTGCACCTGGAGAGTCTTGAAAGTGAGAAGAGACTACCATCTGTTGGGCCCTGCTAAAATGTCCTGTTGTGAAGACAGCTTGCAGTAGTCATGCGTAGGGCATCTGCATTTCCTAAGTCTGATGTGAGCAGTGAGTCTTCTCACTGCCTAAAACACTTGAGAACTGAAGTCTCACTTTAATGTTTAGAACAAAAAGCTTATGTTACAAGCATAAGATTGATTTGACAGCCTTTTTGTACTTACTAAGTGATAAGCTAATCAACTGTCAGAATTAACTGTTGGAGTAACTGAAGGACACATCCCTTTTTATTTGATATATGTGTGGGGACCCCGAGTCAGGATGAAGTTTTAAATCGAGGAGGTTGTAAGGTAAGATTTCTTGTGCTGCCCTGTTGGCTAGTTTTGACAAGCAGGGTAAGAAGCATGCTCTTGTCCTTGCTGGCTCTTCCTCCTTCTCATCCCAGCCACTGCTCTGAGAGGTAAAACAGAAGTTGGGAGCTGCCATACTGTTTGTTTTACTAAGTGGTAGATGCTGGCACTTCTTTTCTTTCTGAACTTATGGTGGTTTGTAGTAATGTTGACTCTCCTAGCACACTGGTTCTTAGCAGAGTGCAGATGTTTCTTGTCAGCTTTGAGCGTCTTTCAGGGCTATAAATACTGCCTTTAACAAAGAGCAGTGCTGAAGGAGGACTGTGATTTATGAGTGAGGCTCTGTGAGTTGGCATGGCTTTTGAAGGAGCATTTATACATGAAAGACTGTAGATGAGTCAGTTCACCTGGTTATCCCTTGCTCTTGTCAGTTGTTAGGGCTAAGAATTTGTAACCAGTCGTGCCTGATTTGAATGGACAAGGCTTTGACTGGAGCATGTGCCTGAGGACTGTGGAATTTGCTTTCCTCACAGGTTTGTTGTAGACCAAATTTAGAGAATTTCAGACATTGACTAGTGATTTTAGAGAGGTCTGAGGAGGCATTTTCCGCAACAACGTCAGGAGGGGTTTTTTTCTTTCTAAGTCAGCTAAGGGTCAATGATGTTAATGCTGTTGAAATTGTATTTATAGTGTTAATTCCTTACTAGAACACTGAGGCTGACTCCCTTTTGTTACAGCACCTTTTTATTTACACTGAAAGAAATGCAAAATCAAATCCCCAGTACTTGCAGGAACAGGCTAGAGTTTTGTTTTCCTCACATACTTGATAAAAAAGTTGTACCTACAGTGTGGATGTATGACAGTTCTGATTCTCTAGCAGCACTGGTATGGAAATAGGTAAAATGCGCCTTTCTGTTGGAGCACTGCACACCTTCTTCTCTTAAACCATGGATGGGAAGCAAGATAGGACAGAGGTGATGATTTGTATGGAAAAGGCCATGCAGAATGCCATATAAGCTCACTTAATATAAAAAAAAAGTCATCTTTAATGGGTTAATAAATGTCTAGCAGACATTTGAGTAAATGACTAGATAATTGTTACTGGAGCACAGAAGTAGTTGTTTTAACTCTGGCTTGTCAACTCTGAAGATTACAGTGGTGTATGAAACTGTGGTATGTTGTTTAAACTGCTGTGTGTTTAAAGTCATCTTTAACTCATTCCCATCTGCCCTGTCAATTGTTCACAACCTGTATGTAAATGGGGTTTTAGTAAAAAGAATTTCTGTATAGTATTTTTTTAAAAATAGAAATGCTGTCAAGTACACACACGCAGATCTGAGATTTTGCAAGAATTTTCATGCCAGTGTCAGAGAAAAGCTTTGATAAAGTTAAAAGCCTGCCTGTATGCAGTGGTGTCTATGTGGGGGTGTGCTTTTTGTTGTGGAAGGCTCTGCAAAGCAGGCGCACAGCTCAGCCAGAGCTTTCCTACTGTAGTAGAGGTGGGAGGAATTTATAAATGCATGATTTATCTAAAATGCCTTGGGGTTGCCATACTGAACATCTTGACTTTGAGCAGCTGATGAGGGAAATAATTGCCACCACAAGGGAGCAGGAAGAAAACAAGTTCTCCAGGCTGGCATGAGTGGCTTGTGTTTCTCATTCCCCAGTTCCTTCCTTGTCTTGCTTTTTCTAGCAGTGCTATGGGATGTTTGCTGCTTATGGGTGATGCAGAAGCCACTGAGAGTTCTAGTGATTTATTTTAGATTTGGGGAATTGTATTGTTTCCAAGACAACTGGGAAAGAATGAGGAGGGGCCTTGTGCTGACTCAGCTTGGAGTAAATAACACCCTAGCTTAATCAGTGCATTTCTTATGAAAAATGGCGAGTTGCTGATTTTTACAGGGCCTCTTCAAGCCAAGCAAGTGATTGGTTTAAAAAATAGTAGTACAAGAAGCAAATGAAGTGCCAGTGTTCTCAGGTGCAGTTGTAGGCTGATAATAGCAAACGGCTCTCTCTGAAGTGAGCACAAGTTGTAGGTACTTTACCATGGTCAGAAGGAAAGCCCATATTTAGCTGTGTAATACTTTTTTAAGTTCTGGTGACTGCTACATAGATGTCCCTGTTCTACACTGCTCCTTCAAGTGGAATTTGCTACATTGTATTATCTTGCCTCTGTGCTGGGAATTGCTCCTATCCTAAGAGGAAACTGTGATGTTACCTTATTTTTCTTCTTTCCGTATTCGTTTCATCTCATAGCAATGTTGAACTGCAGAATGTGGTGTTAGACTCCAGTGCTGCTATGGGGAGCAATGAACTTCAGGAGAAAGATGCCATCGGAGCTCTTGGCCATGATCTCAGCAATGGCAGCAGTGGCAATTTGGAAGCAGCCAGGCGGCTGGCTAAACGCCTCTACCATCTGGACAGGTTCAAACGCTCTGATGTGGCAAAGCATTTGGGTAAAAAGTATGTGATGATATGAGGCCTTTGGACATATTATTCTTCTTGCTGGTTCTGGAAGGGTTTGCTCTTGAATGATAATCTTTACTTATTTCTTTGCTTTTCTATAGCAATGAATTCAGCAAGCTTGTGGCTGAAGAATACCTGAAGTTTTTTGACTTTACAGGCATGACGCTGGACTGCTCACTCAGGTACAAGCCTGTTTGCAGACTTTATGTTCTTGTTTTAGTAATGATTCTGTTTGCAGTGTTGTCCTGATTGAAGTGGTTGTCCTGTGGGAACTTAACAGGCTGAAGAGTGGGATGTGGTGCGTTTTTGGGACGGTGCCTTCCTGTTGTATTTGGCTTGGTGTGCTGCCATACTCGAGTGCTACTGGAGTGGCGTCACTTGCTGGAGAGGAAAATGTTTGGGTAGACCTGCTGAGAGATGCAGATGCAGAGGAGATGGAGAAAATGACCAGTCACTCAGTGAAGCACTTCTGGTCTGCTGGCCACTGCTAGGGAATTAAGGTGTTGCTCACAGCTGATCTGTACGGACTTTCTGATTGATGTGTTTTTGGAGCTTGCTCTGCCTGGCTGCAGTGTACTAAGGGCAAGGTTTGATGTGTCTCAGCACCCCCCTCTCTGTGTCTCCCTGAGGCATCCAAAAATGTGCAGAACAGCAAAAGCTTCCATGTGGAAAATGCTGTTGAGAATTTGGTAGCTGCCGGCATGGTTGTTTGAAAACCCAGCCCTTCAATTTTCCTTCTTTTTTACACTGGAATCAAGCCTCAACAGTATTTGTTTCCAGTACTTCTTTTCTCAGAAGGCAAAACACCAAGTTTGTGTAGCAGTGGCCTGTTAGCACAGTTGCTGCATTCTGGCATTTAAAGGGATTAAAACTGAGTTTAAATCATCTGGCTGAGATTACTTAAATGGGATATTGTTTTTTTCTAACAATACAAATCTAGGTGTGCATGCACTTCTCAGTCCACTTGCGAGTGTATTTCTGGGGGTCTGATGCCATGAGACCTTGGCAGACCGCAAGGAAACCCCAGAGTACTGCCTGCTGAAGGTGATGGAAATGAAACATGCCTGCACAAGTGTAAACTGCCTGCTTCCAAGGCAAGGGAAGTGGAGCCAAGCTGGAGCACTCGCTCAGTAGAGAGTGGGAGCTGCTGGGGCAGTGGGAGGTCTGCTACTCCTTCCAGCTTTTAGTAGCCCTGAAGCATGATGCTAAATAAACCCTACTTTTAAACTGTGAAATCCAACACCTAATTGCTTTCTAGCCCATATTTAGAAGGTCTCTGCTCCCAGTAGATCTCCTGTTAATATTAATAGTTATGACCTTCTCTAAAATACACCCAGGCTTGTGTGGGACTTAAACAAGCCAAAGGTTTACTGAGGTTTTAGGAATAACTGCAGTGCTTGACAACTACATGCCCTGAGTGTACAGCAGCAGGTGGGGACAGGGTATTGTCTCAAAGCCTGGGGAAACTGAGATGTGCTGCCTTGTACTTTACAGAGAGTGAGAGGTAACAGCTTTGTTGCTGCTGACTCACTGACAAGCTGAGTATTTTGGAGCCCATGGCAGACCCATACTACCTCCCAGGCTGTGGGAGGCTCTTGAGCACCCTCACTGACTAGTCTGGAACTTGGAAAGGATTATTCCTTCGTTGTCCTGTTCTCCTTCTACATCCTGGACCCACATTTCCCATGCATCTCCAGAGTTCATCTCTCACATCATCTGCAGGACTGCAGGAGGGGAGAAGGTGGAATGACTGTTCCAGCCCCTCTCAGAGTCTATTTTGTAGTCCAGCCCTGGATGTGGCGAGAGCGGATTTCAGGCTACTCAGAGAACTAATTAGTAAAATACCTTGAGAATATGCTTTTGAAGGTGTTGGGGTCCTTCAGTGCTGGTCACTTTTTAAGCACCACGTCCTAAGGGAATAGGAGCAGGCAATTCCAAAATGTCTGAAGTCAAGCAGGTGAAGCAGAAGGCTGGCTTGGATGACCAGGGATCTTCTGGAGCTGAGACAAAAAAAGAAAGTGTATGCCCAGTCAAAGCAAGGTTGAGTGGTGTGAGAGGAATTCAAACATGCTGCCTGCCACTGCAGGGAGAAAATCTGTGCAGATGAAGCTCAATTGGAGTTGAGAGTGGCCAGGACTATGGGGGACAACAAAAAGTGTTTTTTTAAATAAGTCAGTAGAAAAGGGCATGCAGAAATAACATTGGGCCATTACAAGATGAAGATGATCCACTCAGAAACGAGGACATAGACAAGGCAGAGATGTTTAATGCTTTCTTTGCCTTTGTCTTCAACACCACGTATGGGCTACATGGGTCCTAGTACCCTGAATTGGAGGACCGTGGCTGTGAGAATGCTAAACTCCCAGCTGACCCTGGAGTTATGTGGGATCTGCTGCTCCAGCTGGATCCCTATAAGTCTAGGGTGCCTGATGAGATTCATCCAGAAATACTCAAAAAGCTGGCTGATGTCTTCACAAGGCCTCTCAATGTTTTTAAACAGTCTTGGGAATCTGGAGAGGTCCCAATTGACTGGAAGCTGGCTAGTATTCAAGAAGGGCAAGAAGGATGACTCTGGAAGCTATAGGCCTGTCAGTTTCACTTCAATGCTTGGTAAAATTATGGAGCAGATTATTCTGGGAGGTATTGAAANTTGATGATACTAAATTGGGAGGAGCTTTTGACACCCTCAAAGGCAGAGAGACCCTGCAGAGAGACTTTGAATAATTAAAGGACTGGGCAATCATACGGCATTTAACAAGGGCAGGTGCCAGATTCTGCACCTCTCATGGGGCAACCTTGGGTATACATACAAACTGGGGAATGAGGTGCTGGAAAGCAGTGTCCCAAAAAGGGACCTGGGGGTCCTGCTCTATGGCAAGTTGAATGTGAGTCAGCAGTGCCATTCATTCCCAGGCTCACTTCAGCTTCCAGTACAGTCAGCTATTGGGATACCCCTGTCATCCCAGAAGTAGAGATACCTACATGCCCGTACGTATCTTGATGACATCAAGACACATTGTGCGCCAGTGTCAACAAAAGCTTCATACTCTTGTGGGTCTGATGTGCCAGACCATTGGATCCACATAGTCAGATAGATCCAATTGTCCCTTTCCTCCACCCGGCTGGAGTCACTACACTTCTGGTCGTAGTACTTGTTGCTCACTTCTTGTAAATATGAACTGGAGGTCACTTTGAGAGATCAGAAGTAAGATCAGCTGTTCAGTTAAAAATTAATCCTGTCCTAGCTGGAACCAGGACAGGAGCGCAAGGTAAAAAGGACAGAGAAACCCTGTAAAGACTTACTTGTATCTAATTGGGTTATTTGCAATACATTACATGTGAAATAAAGTTATTACCAGGCAGATCACACTCTGTATGGGTGTGAGATTGTTGCTGGTACAGCCTGTCTCTTACATCAAAGAGAAAAAATTAAAGTTTATGCATCAAGACTGGATAGATGTGAATGTTCCAGCAACATGCCTCTCAGATCTGGTGTTGGTTTCAGTCTCATGGGATATTTAAAAAGTTGTCTATTAGACACTCATTTTGTATGCTGTCTTACTTCAGACACCGAAGGTTTGTGTTTTCAGGCTTTTCTTAGAAGCATCCTGACAAATGAATGCCGAAGGTTGTCTTTGGTGGTGAGGTGCGTTTTTCTACCAGGAAGAATAGCAACATGGTTAAGAGGAGAGATGTTCAAGTGTTGCAATAAAAGTGAAAGAAGTGTGTGTCCCTCACCTCTCTGCACAGGCTCACTGGGTGTATTTAATGAGTGTGCCCAGTTGGGTACCAGCCCTGCACCCTGGATTGTCATGACTAAGAACACAGGAGGGCCAGCTTACTCCTCCTGCTGTTGAGGCTCAGTGGGAGGTATTGCCCTCTTCCCCAGATACTTTCTACAGGTCAGGTAGTCACACTGCCCCCTGCAAAGTGACTGGTGTGGTCCTGGCCATAGGAGGATAGGTGATTCCTCTGACAGGAAGACCACACATTTGGTATGTGGTCCTGATTCTGCTATGCCCCTGGTTGACTTCACCACCTGGAATAGCTCCTGTGATTTGGAGAGATATACTAATGTGTGTAGAGTTACAAGATGCAGGGTTGACAGGCAATTGGAAGAAGACTGAGAACATCCTGGATGTCTGTCTTGCATAAACAAGGTGCTCCAGTTCCTTCCCCAAAGAAAAGAAAAATATTACACAATATTAAAAAATGGCGGAATTACTTATTGTTTTGTATATTCTGTGGCTGAGAGCAGTGGTAATTTAATTTCAGTTTCTCTTACTATAATGCTCGAATTAACTGTGCATGGAATGATAGCCCATTTTCTTAGAAAAGCTCCTTGGAACTGAATGTATGGTGTGTGCTTACGTACTTCTTGCTGTGAAGTGTGCTTTTGTCTGTGCACTGTATGAAGCAAAAAGAGATTCATTGCTTTAATTTCTCTTTCTTTTGTGCCTGCTCTTTAGGAGTTTCTTTAAAGCCTTTTCACTTATTGGAGAAACTCAGGAACGAGAAAGAGTTTTAATCCACTTTTCCAGCAGATACTACCAGTGCAACCCAAACACCATTTCTTCTGAAGGTAAGTTTGTTTCTGGTACAAAGGTCTTTGTTGTTCTTCATTCTTACCTTCAACAGCATGTATGGTGTATGCCTGAGAACTAAAACTATGTAGTTGCCGTGCCACACTTTACAGACTCCCTGTGGTGAGCGCTAAACTCTCCACATTCTCCACACATAGTTGTGGAAAATCTGTATTTATCCACAGCAGGAAAAGTGTTTAGGCCTCCTCCTTCATTTGTAGCATCCTCAAATTTGAATGTCCTCCATGGTAGTTTCTGGTCTCACTGACTTCAGTGTGTGTGGATATTTGTATTCTAACTGCAACTTCTAACATGGACAAGAATAGGTCCCATCTCAAGTGGGAGAGAAACTATTTGCTTTCCGTACTCTTTTCAATGCTTGTGTCTCCATGCACTGGCAGTGGGTGTGCCAGTGGTTGCCAGCTGTGGGAGTGAATTTTGAGTTCTGTATCCAGACACTGGCATGGTTTCATCTTAACTAGCTAACATCAATCAGAGTGCTCCCTTCTTGCTAATGTTTTCAGTCATTTTGGAAATGGATGAGGGAAACAAACAAGCATGCAGATCAAACCTGAGAAAACTGACATTGGAGAAGAGGACAGACTGTCTGCTGTCATAGCAGCTGTGTTCAGCCATGTGGCCCTGTGATTGCAGGGCTGATCACACAGTGAGGGAGAAGGGTAAAAAAGAAAGAAATCATGGGTTAAGCTGTACCTTTAGTCTCAAGAGTGAGTGGGAAAGAACTGCTACACTTGGAAGTACTGCCACACTTCCTTACCCCTTGCCTTGTGACCTGCCACTCTTGCAGTAAAGTAATGTTTGTCCACTTCACTCCTGTTCAGCTTTACTGGCTGACATTCTGGAAACGGGGAGAGTTAGCAGTAAGATTCCTGTGCTTCTCTATCCTCTGCCTGTTGCCTTTTTTGTTTCAAGACACTGTAAGTAGTCAGGTAGAATGAGTGTGCATCATGTCCAGACTGAAATAGTGACTTACCTGTTGATGGGACAGTCTCTCTCTAGTCCAGGTGCAAGAGGGAAATTGCTACTTCTGAGCCTGAGTAAGCATTTAGATCAAAGGGAGTCCTGCACACTTTGCAGGATCTTAGCACTGTGCGCAGTTTTAGGCACCATAATATAAGAAGAAAATAAAGCTATTGGAAAGTATCCAGAAAAGGGATATGAAAATGGAGAAGGGTTTAGAGGGGAAGCCACAGGAGGAACAGTGAGGTCACTTAGTTTGCTCAGCCTGTAGAAGAAGAGACTGAGGAGAGACCTCATAGCAGTCTAGAACTTTCTCACAACAGGAAGCAGAGGGGCAGGCACCGAGCTGTCTGGTCACCAGTGGCAGGACCAGAGGGAATGGTACAGACTTGTAATGGGGAGGTTTAGCTTAGATATCAGGAAAAGGATTTCAGCCGGAGAGTGGTTGGGCTCTGGAACAGGCTCCCCGGGGAAGTGGTCATGGCATCAAGCCTGCCAGAGTTCAAGAAGTGTTTGGACAATGCTCTCAGGCACATCGTGTGACTCTTGGGGCTGTCCTGTGCAGGGCCAGGAATTGGACTCCATAATCTTTGTGAATCTCTTCCAGCTGTGTTCTGTGGTTCTATGAGTCTGTCTCTTCTGGTTCATTGCTGAGGACCTTGACCACAGGACCACTTTAGAAACCCTGGAGTGCTCCCATCGTGGAGCAAAGGCAGTATAAATAGGTGACTGGAGTTCTCCAAAATTCAGTCTGATTGAGGCCTGAATGAGGAGGGAGCCAAAGGGGAAGGAGAACATGATGCCATGCTACATCCACTCTGCACACAAGAACGAATGAATTTTACTCTTTTCTTTCTGCACTGAAATAAATGAAGAAGATGTTGATTTAGGCTGTGATGAAGGTATTAGCAAGTGAAGAGTAACAGTGTGGCTTCTTGTCTGGTTTGCCTCATCCATGGATGCTGCAAGATAGTTCTGACAGTTACTAAAAGATGAAAGACAGACTGTTCTAGTTTTGGCAGCTGTGTGATGACCTCATTGTTCATTTATTTAATTATCTGTGTTTCTTGATAAAACAGATTCTCATAAAGGGATTAGACTCAGGTTATGAGGCTCATTTTCAGCAGTTCTTAAAGGTCCAGTTATGGGTTTGCCTGTTACTCCTTTGCCTCTTTCTGCAGATGGAGTTCACTGCCTCACCTGTGCCATGATGCTGCTGAACACAGACCTGCATGGCCATGTGAGTATGCACACCTTTGTGTAGACTGCTCCTATCAACACTGTGCTGGAAGGGGGTGGTCTTTTGGAAGTCCCCTTGCTGGTGGCCTGCTCCTAAAGCCCCTGCAGACATCAAACAATGAAAAGGCTGCACTCCCAGGCTGTTGTCCTGGGCAGGTCTTTCCAACATGCCTTATCAGTCATGTGTAAGCTGGCATTGTCCTTGGCTTTACCATAATGTGTGAGGGTGCTCCTTGTCTTCAGGCCCCTGTCTTTCTGGTGTGCTTACCATCCTTCTGTAGTTAAGCAGCTGGCTTTGGTCAGGAAGCTGTGATTGGGATTGTCTTCCCCTTTACAGTATGTAAAAACATGTGGGAAGGGAGAAGAAAGAAGGGAGGTGAAGAAATTTTGAGAAGGTCACAAAAGGAAGGTGGTGTTTGCAGGCATCCAGTTGCATAGGGCAGATCTGATGAAACCAGAGTTTTGCACAACCAGACCAAAAATGGGTGCGCTCAGAGCCGGGAGAGCAGAGGGCAGGTATGGGCAGGCTGAGTAGGGGAAACCTTGTGTTTCCCCACTGCACACCTCTCCCCACTGCCTGCCTCGGGGCAATAGTATTCTGGTTTGAGTCATCTTAGTCATACTGCTGCAGGGTGTAGCAGCCCTAGGATGGGTACTTCAGCACTTGTGGTGCAATATGCCTGCTATGCATGGTATTGCCATGCTGATTAGAGGCTTTCTCTGCCCTGGAGAGGGGAAAACACAGGGATCATGGCATAAGAGCATGCAGGATCAATGGCTTCAGCCAGATGGCTCTGAAGCTTCTCTCTGGTTGAGATCCTCCACTGTACTTCCAAGGGCTTTTCAGGAGTGTTGAGAACTCTTACACAGCAAAGATGGTGGGTCAGGCAGCAAGAGATGGAGGTATCCTGGATCTGTCAGCAAGGGCTTTTCCACCCCTATGGGTGCAGCTCTGTTGTGAGTGCAGGTAATGAAACCAAGGCTTGTGTGTTCTTTGATAGGAGTTTTGAGGCCCACCTCTCATTAATTGAATGTCTTTGGCCGAAAATTGTAGGAGCAGGATAGGGAAGGGAGTTGTGAAGTATTTTTTCTCTCAAGGCTTAGCCTTCCTCAACTGACGAGTGCATCAGTCACATGAAAGGATGAGCAGGGGGGTGGAGGAACATGTCCCCGTTTGCCTCCTAGTACTCACAACTTCTGTTGAGCACACTTGAGACTTCATGCATAGGTATCTTGCTCCCCAGAGCAATTAACAGTTCGGGGTTTCTGCTCTCCAGCCTGCCTGGCCTCGCAGTCCAGGGAGGAAGAACAAATGGTTGTTCATCAGCCTGATAGCAAATCCTGTTGCTATCATGTTGCTATCATGTGATCAAAGGGCCTCTTTAGGAGGCCCTATTGTCTTCATTAGGTACTGCAGAAAACAATCTGCCTCTGAGGCGTCATTTTTGCCGCTGATTTGCAGTGGCAAAAATTTGGAGGTTTACTGCACTGGCAGTCGATAATGTGGTGTTATGTGTATGCAGCTGTAGTATTTGTCAGACTCCCGGTTGTGTTGTGTCGTGTGTGTGTTGTCATGTTCTCTCCAGCCCCTCTGATTTTGGTCTTCTTCTTACTGCTTTGCATTTTCCCTCATAGTTGGTAAGTTTGGCATTTTTGACTTGGAGTGCAGCCCTTGCACGTATGCCTAATTGCCTGTTTCCTAAGAAAGATAATGGTCTGCCCCATTCTTACCAGGATTCTGCTAGAGCAGGAAACAAGTGAGTCATCAGGCTTATCTACACTGAGCTCCATTTGTTGCTGACATACTGATCATAAGTACGAAAATTTATTTAATAATAAGCTCAACTGTTTGTAGGGTGTAGAGCAGCTGCTCTACCTTCAGTCACACTTCATGTTACCTCTTGTAGACAAACTCTTATCCCTTTATTTTCCCTGTCTTGCCACATATCATTTTCTTTGTGACGATATAATTTTGTCTGCCTGTGTCTTGGAGATGCATGTTTGCTCCTCTGCAAAGGGGTTATCAGCTAGAAGTAGAGGTGCTTAAGGTATCTTTAGACCACCAGGCGCATCTGGAACCTCTGTGGCACTGTGCAGAGATGTTAGCTTTGGTTCTGTACCAAAACAGTCATTTGTCTGCAATGCCACATTGGTGTTGGTTTTGGTCATCATGAGGAAGTTGCAAACTTATGTGTGGAGGAAACAAACATAAGCAAGCTGAAGTTGTAGGGAGAAGGGAAAGCATTTGCAAGTCTGTTTAGACCAGCTCCAGCCTGCACCTAAAGGCTGCATCTGTGAACTGTGTTTTGCCAGCTTAGCGACCAGAGAGCCAGAGTTACAGCCAAAGTGTGTTGTCAGGAGCCTTCCTGTTGGGGAAACTCTGCATTGTTCCAGTATTAACTGCTTGCCTTCTTTCTGTGGGTCTGTGCTGTCCACAGGCTGTGAGATCTTCTTTTCTGCCTAGGTAAGGCTGATGGTGAAGATTTGGTGGTTTCCATCTCTCCGATCATACATTATGAAAGGGAAGTAAAGAAGGTGTAGTCCAAGCTATCATGTAACTGTAACATTGAGTGACCTGTATTACCAACTGGTGCCCTTCTTTTGGCTTAACTCCTGTGTTAATTTGGGCTCTTGCTTCTAGCCCAAGACACTGTCTTTGCTCAGAGCTCTACTGCTGTATTTCTGCAAATATATAGACAAAGCACACTGTGGCTGTGGAGAAGTCCTCTTCACTTGCTGCTTTTGACTGGCAGTGATGCCATCCCAAGAGGTACCATGATCATCATGGGGCTCTGTTTTCACTCTGCTTTTACCATGTTTCACAGCTCACCTCAGGCTTCTTTCCTTTCTTCAGATCTCTTTGATTTCCTTTCTCATCAGTGCAGTGTTGTCATTGCTGCCCACTCAGAAGGCTCCCTGCATGCTAAGCATGGGACTTGTAGCACTTGGGGGACTGATTACAGACACTTTCCCTAAGGAGTAATGGAGATTGGGATTCAAGAGCAATCAGGGCAGCCTCAAGCCTCTATATGGAACAATGGGGATCCTACATGAACATAGCTGTTCCTTTCCCATTTGTGGCTTAGTTGGGCAACTTTCAGTCTGAGAATTAGACAGGAAGAGAGAAAAGAGAGCAATCCTATGGAAATGTCAAGGCAGCCTCAGCCTGTGAATCAGAAAAGGTAATGGCTGCTCCTGATCATAGTCCAACTCTGTTGGGCAGTTGCTTCTGGAAGGGAGCATTGGAAATTGTAATAGAAAGTTCTGGAAGGGCTTCAGTGAGCTGTTTTCTTGTGCTCCACAGCAGACTCAAGTAGAGTTTTTCCATCAGAGACTGATAGAGCCTTTTCAGACATGGGGATGTAAGGCACCGTGCAGATACTAGAGAGCTTTATCGTTGCCTTCTTCATTACCCCCAGTATTAAGTCGTTTTTCCTTTTGGATGGGTGTATGGGCCCTTAAGTGCAAAAGCACCTTCCCTTTTCTAGCTATATGATTACAAGAATGCTTGTCTCTGAGTAATCTTGTGAATGCTTTCTTAGTACTGCCTGCCTTGGGCTTAAATGAGAGCGGGGAGATGTATTTGATCTGATGTTGCTCATTCATGTTGTTTTGGAAAGCAGCAGGAATACTTGATGCTGTGTTTCTCTGACATCCCTTCCAGAACATTGGGAAAAAGATGACCTGCCAAGAGTTCGTTGCTAACCTTCAGGGGATGAATGATGGCAAAGACTTCCCAAAAGGGCTGTTGAAGGTAAGGAATTAATTACAGAATGTGGGTTTCATTTTTACTGAGAGATTGTTCAAAACGGAACACCCATCTTGCATTTTCTGAATCTTAATTGTAAGATATGACAGACGATGAGCATGTGTCTCTTCCTGGAATGTACATAATATATACAGGGTTTATTCTGTTGTTTTCCCTCTTGCTTTCACTTCATAATGATCGAGACTCTCTGCAGCATGGAGAGGTGAGACCAAACTCCAGTATGTCTAGCTCTGGAGCTGTGTGCCTTGTAAACTCCTGTAGTCATGCCAAGCCGGAGTGCTGTCTTCTGATTAGAGTGAGCAGAAGCAGCCAATTGGTTCTGACTTTGAATACATAAGAGCTAATCCTGATCTCTGTGTATCTAGAAGGCGTGTGTGTTTTTTCATCAAAGGTTCTGTGGAGTTTTCACATTAGAACTGGAGAAGTAATTTCAGATTGTAATGTGCTGTCTGGTACAGGCTGCTTTGCCTCAGGTTTTGTTCATTAAGTTTGTGCCAGGAGTTAAATCTGAAGAACAGAGAAGAAGGTTGAGCAGGACAAATTTTGTTCCATTGTCAATAATAATGAGAATGTTTCACCTTTTTTTTTTTTTTGTCCGATTGCTGGTGTGAAACAGCAGTCTGTTTGAATGAAGGCAGGTGCATGTACACTAGAGTTCATAATTTTACTTCTTTTTTGTAATGGAAGTAAAAATAAGAGGCTGCTGCGTCTGAGAGCTGACCTAAAACCTACTGAAGTAAATCAAAGAAGTTGCTATATCTTCTGTGGGGTTTGTGTCAGGCCCATTGTGAAATACAGATATACCTGCATAGCTACAAGTGGCAGTTACTTTGTTTTCTACTACTTGTAATTTCTTCAGTTTCTCCAGCCTCTTCAGTGAGCTCTTCAGTGAGCTTTTTGTTGGGCCTTCCTGCCTCAGTTCCTACTCAGTAGTTAGGAACATAAACTCAACACCCCTTTATTTTAATGTCTTTAATTTTTAAATCTGGATACAGAGTATTCATCTGTCAGCAATAACACTTAAATTATTTTTCCCCTAAGGAATCTCATTCTCAGTTTGCCACAAGGAGATGTTTTGAGATTAATTTGCTGGCTAATTACAGCCCTTATTGAATAAATAGAGCTGTGTTTAAATAACCTTCTGAGTGTACTGATGAAAGACTTCCACTGAAACTCACCTGCTGTTTGTTTTCCTGTTGACAGAATTATGCAGCTGGGGCTGTACCTTGGTGTTTAGTTCTCATCTGCAAATGCTAAGGCTATCTGGCTCTTCACCAGCCCACCCAAAGCAATCAGGGCTCAGGCTTTTTTGGATATAGACAGATGGAAGAAGTTCAGTGTCAGCATCCCACTTTACTTGAGACTTTCTGCCCTTTTTTGTGTACTGCCTTTATGTCTTGAGGACAGAAGTGGTCTTTCATCTGGCTCATCTGAAGATTGGCTGATGAACTAACCCTTATTTTTTAATTTATCAGTGGAGAGGAGTGGAGTGAGTAGCAGTAGCTGTGCATTTCAGTAGCTACTCTGTCCACAGGAGCCACCCTGCCACTTAATGTGTGATTACAAAGACCTAGCAGAAATTAATTTTGCATTAATCTCAATAAATTAAATTTGCAGAGTCCTGCTTCAGCAGAGCAGCAAAGTGCATATGGCTGCTGATTCATTAGCAGCGTAGCTAAGGAGCATCAGTGTGGCTGGGAGCCATCTCCCTGCATCTTTCCCCAGCCGCCTGGGAGAGGAAGAACTCTTTCCACAGGGTGGCAGTGTGCCTCTGTGGGAGTGAGGTCCAGAGCACCCACTGGTGAGTAATGCAGATCCGTGGGGAAGCAAGTGTCAAAGAGTTAGGGATGCAAATACTGCTTGGGCTATCCAGGACAGTCAGCTGACAGGCCTCAATCAAACATTCCCTTCGGTCAATTCCTTCACCCTTGATGCTGCTGAGTACAGAGTGTAGCTCTGAGTGTTTTATCTGAATAGGAAAATAACCCATCAAGGGGCATACAGCAGCATGTGAGGAGTGACACGCTTCTTTGTGATCAGCCTCAGAAAACTTAGGACATCAGATCCAATTGTTCCTTTCTTTCCACCTTGTGGTGGTTTTTAGTGGCCAGTTGTTTTTTTTTTTTGTTAGCAGGGGGGCCTATGAGGAGGCTTCTTTGAGAAGCTGCTGGAAGTTCTTCCAATTCCAGCAGAGCTAATGTCAGTCAGCTCCAGGCTGGACCCGCCGCTGGCCAAGGCCAGGCCAATGAGGAGTTATGGTAATGCCTCTGTGATAACAGATTTAAGAAGGAGGGAAAAAAAAAAGGCACAGACAGATGAACATGGCTGCTTAGAGAAGAGCAGAGTGAGAAGTTGTGATTAACACCAAGGTCAGTGGAAGAGGAGGGGCAGGAGATGCCTTAAGCACTGGAACCTGTGGTGCAGACCATGGTGAAGCGGGTTGTCTCCCCTGCAGCCCATGGGGGACCATAGGGAGCAGAGATTCATCTGCAGCCTGTGGAGGACTGGAGGACCCCACACTGGAGCAGATGGATGCTGGAAGGAGGCTGTGACTTCGTGGAGATCCATGCTAGAGCAGGATTTCCTGGGAGGACCTGTGGCCTGTGGAAACCTACGCTGGAGCAGTTATACCTGAAGGACTGCAACCTATGGAGACATGACCTACATGGCAATAGCATTTATCCATGGGATGGACCCACAAAGCAGTTTTGTGACAGACTGTCTTTTGTGGGGGAGACCCCACGGGAAGTGGGGGTAGGACTTCTCCCTCTCTGAGTAGCGGCAGAAACAATGTCTGACCATAAGCCCCCACTCCTGTCTTCCTGGGCTGCTGGGGAAGGAGGGAGATCTTTAAAAGAGGGAGGGGTGGGGGGAGAAAGATATCTGTAAGATCTGTCAAACTTCTCACTCTTAAGCTCTGATTTTGATAATAATAAATCCTTAATATTTCAAGTTGGAGCCTGTTTTGCCTGTGAAATAATTAATAAGGAGTTTCTTATGGTCCTTATCACAAACTGTGAAACCTTTTAGTTTTTCCTCTCCTCTGTCTGTTTGCAGGGAGGGGAGTGGGGGAGTGTGGCTGTGTGTGTGTGAGTCCTTAGTGTTTAGCCAGGGTCAAACCACTACACACCTCCATGAGGGAGCCATCTCTTTGTTTTATTAAATTTTTCCCCAAAAAAGAGAACGCTTTTGTAAACATCACAAGGCATTCATGACCTGATTCTCAGTCTGTCACTGGTAGTGCTTTGGAAACAGATATTTTACTCTGGCTAGAAGTAAAAGTGAGAAATACTAAAATGATCTTGCTCACCCTGTGTCTTTAGTAACACTGAAAAAAGTTTTGGTTTCGTACACCCATCTCCACAAAGATTTATTGCCTTTTCTTTTTCCTGTTTCCTTTAATCAGTTCTGAGGTTGCTTTTAAAATTGGGACCATAAAGACAAATGTGCCAAACTGTGGTTAAAACTGTGCTTCTCCCTAAAGGATCTGCTTGTAGTACTTATGTATTCAGTATTTTGCCAGGCAAGCAGATACATGTACCTTGCCTTTTACTCCAACTTAGTTTGACTGTCCAGTCAAATTCTGTTTTGACTGTCTGTCACACATCCCATTTATCTGCCATTGGCTGCTAGTAAAGAATAGATATGGAGACAGTAGCCTGATTTCCATTTGTGTACTGTCAGTGCATTCTGACCAGATAGTGGTAGTTCATACTTAACTGCAGGGTTTCTGTATACCTTCAAACTGGAACAAATTCCTTGTAAAATAAGAACCAGCCTTCCAAGCTGAGACTTCCCTCTCCAGTGTGAATCAGGAGCCTCTATATCTGTGGGTCTGGCTGATGCAGAAAGTGAGTTAGATCTGTTAAAGACTAAGGATATTGAAAGTTAATTTTTTTCAAAAGCACAAAGTCTTTTTGAAACTCCCATCCTTTGAGCTGTCACAGTCCAAACACACAAATAATTTTATATTGTACCAAGCTGTGATCAGGCAAGGAGATCCTAAATTTCAGCCTTGATCTTATACTGTAACAAAGGCTGCTTTGTCCTGGTGAGTTGAGGCATTGGAAAGAGTGCTAAATACCAAGAGTTGTGACCGGCCATGTTCTAGGTAATGCTGCAGTACTGTGCTCTGGGGTGGCTCAGTGCTTGCTGCTAAGGCTCATAATGAATCACATTGCTACCAGCATTTGCAGGTGAGGATGAGTGACAGGTTTACACGGACTGAGAGAGACAAAGGGACCCAGCTGCAGCTGTCGTCTCTTCAAAGTGGAGATACCAGACATCTCAGATTAGCTGCTGCATATACTGCTGCAAATGGTAAGGGAAGCTGGGGGAGAGAAGCAGCACCATCATGAGTGAGAGAGCTGAACAGTTTTACAGCAAAAACAGTTAAAACAAGTAAGTTCAACCTGTAGGTTGTTAACCTAAGAGAGGCATGACCAGACCATTGTTCCTTTATTCCTGTAGAGAGAGAAGTCATGTCTAGGGTCCCCCTACTTGTAAACAAAACAAAATCAGTCATTTTGGCAATGTTAAGAACCCCATGACTATGGTGCAAGAGTGGTTCCTTTCTCACATGCTCACACCAGCTTTAATCTGGTGTAGTGAGACTATTTTCACAATGATACTGTGGGTTTGTATTACATGACCATATTCTTCTTCAGAGCTCATCTTCACAAGAGTTTCTGAAATGAGAAGGAGATTGGCTTAGAAAGAGCCTAATTTTGGCCATCCATGCTTGTTTCAATTCCTACAAGTAGTGTGGTCCCCACAAATAAAGTGCCAGTACTATGCTGACCACTGTGTCTTCGTCTTGTCACCTTGTGGCAAAGTGTGTGGTAGTCCACTCCAGCAACGTGACAGCGACAAGGCATTTCCTATGCATGGAGAGAAAATATCTGCCATATTCCACAGACAGCCTGCAAGGAGTCACCTCTGAGGAAATGGATCCCTGGTTTTGTTAGTCAGTGTCCTGGGAGGGGTACTTTGTTGTCAAGCTGTGTGCAAAGTACCACCTGTCCTGCATAGGTAAATACTCTCTGCATTTACCCTGTCCAGGGCACCTCATTCATGGAATCAGGGGCATCACCCAGCCTCTGACATGAGACTGACTCTGGTGGCTGTGCTACACCATGTCTCCAACACTGGATGTGAAGGGCTGTACTTGGCTGTGTATCTGCTGGTAGGAGGTGGTGACTCTTCATTGACCCATTGTACTGTGTGGGAACCTCCATCATGCTAAGGGACCTGTGATGCTCTACCGGGACTTGGCTAGAGTCATCCTGGCTGGGGCTGCTGATGGAGATAAGATGCCAATCCTGTTTAAGAGATCTGATTTTTCTCAAAGGCTTTTTTTTTCGACAGGCCTTATTTCCTGCATAAACACAGTAATGAAGTGACTGAATGAGCTTGGAGTTGCTGATGTTGAACTCTTCAGTCCTCCTTAATTTCTTAAATGATCTGATTTCTTGATCAAGATTCCTGGGATAAACAATTTCCTATATAAGCTGCAAGGTAGGGTTATCTAATTTTGCTGTCAGTTGCCTACACTTTAAGAATTTTTTTTTTCCACTGTGTTTCTGCCTCCTCTCTCTTTTTTTTTTTTTTAATGTCCTTTAAAAGCTCTCCAAAACAAACACTTAATTTAAAGAGAATTACTGGCATCTTGCTTCATCCATTCCAATAATTTCAGGTATTTAGCATAGAGAAGGGAATGAGCATCAGGTGGCCAACTCCTCCTTGCACACCCCTGCCCCTCCTTTACACAGAGGAAATCATACTATCTGGACTGCTGTGCACACCCTGATTGCTCTCATCAGCATTAGCTGCACTTCATCCATTTCATGGCATTCTTGCAAGAAATTCCCACCTTCCTGGGAAGATTGATGCATTCAGGGAGATGGGAGCATGTGACAGCATACCAGAAGGGCCCCAGGAGAATGGTGCTGACTGCTGAAGCATCCTGCAGCGCTGGGGGTGGAGGCACATGGAGAGGACCAAGTGTCTTTGCTCCACGGAAGAAAACAAAGCTCTACCTTCTTGTTTCTCCACCCAGCTAAAGTTTTTCCTCTTAAAAATATTTCTGTTGGAAATAATATTTCTAGGCTGCTTCTTATCTGTATGAAATGGAAGATCTGTTGCTGAAGGCCCCTTTCAGCTGCTAGGAGACAACAAAGTCTAATCTGGCAATATGAAAGTCAAGGAACGCAGGATGAAATTATTAATCCTTGTCTTAAACAGTTGTTTGTGAAAGAATACTTTCCTTTCACTCCCTAAGGAGCCACAGAGCCATAGTGACTGAAGGGAACACTTAGCTTTTCTTCACTACATCCTTGGTGAGAACCTTCTGGATATGACAATCTTTTTTCCCTTTGGCTTGCTATTTTTTGGAAGTTGTTATTTTAAGAGTATTGTCGTTTTAAGAGTAATAACCACTTGAAGCGTGCCTGTGCAGTACTGTGAATTGGACAAGGTTATGATGGTGTGTGCATTGCTTTGTGTCCCTCAAATAACACAGATCCTGACACCTTCCAGCCCTGTTGAAATGCAAGTGTATTTTCTTTTTGCATTCCAGGAACTTGCTTCAATGCATATAAAAATCTGAAATCTATGTATTTTTTCTTAAGTTACATAAGCTCAGATGTTATGTTGAAGAAAACCTCATCACAGCAAAAGCCTGATGCTCCGAACTGTGTCTTGGAGCAGAGAAAGCAGTACTTTAAAGAAGGCTTAAACCATAAAATTTTATAGTGGTGATCCAGGAGTAAGAATTGCCCTGAATAGTCTAGGGGTGGTACCAGGAATTGCTTATCTGACTAGGAAGCAACATTTCAGGATAGACCTTCTTTCTGCTTTCACAGTCTCTTATTTCTCTGAATTATTTTTCCTTCTTCAACCATTCATCTCTTTACTTTACAATTGTTATTCAAAAGATGTCACCCAGCTTACCAGGCTTTTGTGTCAGCAAGGAGTGAAACCCAAGCAGAGTCAGCTAAGAATTTCCATTACTACTAGCTGCAATTGTGTGGCTTAATACAAGGCTCTCAATGAATGTTTGGGGGGTTAATTTTCACCTGTGGAGGCAAGGTCTCTGTAGCATCTCGTCCAGGTTGATTACGCAAGGGACTATTTGACGTTTAGCTTCTCCAGCCTGTCAGATAGCCAGGTCTGCCAGTTGTCTCCCACCTTAGCTGAAACACATAGCAGCTCCCAAAGATGAATGTCACCCTTCAAGAGCTTACCATTTCTTTTGCTGTCAATGTGGAGGATACAGACTGGTAATCTCAAGGAGTGATGCATCCTGCCACTTTAAAAGAGGAATTCTGGGCTCATTTTGGGTTGGGAAATCTCTAATACAATGTCACACATACATTTTGGTCCCTATGACATATTACTCCCACCTCCATGTAGGTAGAAAACAAATTCTAAAAAACATTCTTTAATCTTCCACCCACTGATCTGCTTGAAATTTAAGTTCTGTGCTGCATCTCGAGGGAAGGAGGAGTAGGAATATAATTTATACCATATTAAAAAAAAAAAGAAGAGGAGAGAACATTACTTCCACCAGTTTTAGGATTATTGCTGTATAAATCTTTGGTATTCCTTCCATTTATCACCTTGCTTTTCAAATTACATTGGACTATTCTCTTTCTGACCCAGTTAAACTGTTTTCTTTCAAACAAGAGTGCCAGGTTGCTCCTTAAATTTTGAAAATATTTTTCTCTTTTCCTGTGAGTTTAGTTTTCCTTTAGTTTCATTCTGAGGTCATGCTTCCTTGGATGATTAAGTGTTCACAAGACCCTGGTACGAATATGGGACAAATCCATAGGACCAGTTTTTTGTCCTGTTGACAGATGTGTTCTGGAAAGCATTGTGAGTTAGACATGACTCCATAGGTATGTTCACAGGTACATGCAGGAAAGGGATTTCAAAGGCTATGCCTATTTATCCCCCTGGAGTTGCTCCTTTCATAGTGCAATGCTTACAAGCACAGGTAACACCCACTTGAAACCTGTGTGCATTTCAAAGTGGCCTCGATTTTCTTCGTCCCCCTCTCTGCTCACACTTCTCCCTCTTCCACCTCTCCTCTTTCTTTTTGCCCCCTTCCTTTCCCCACTTTTCCTTTCCTGCCTCTCTCCTTCCTCCTTTTCCTCCCTCTTCCTTTCCCCCCTCTTCCTTTTCCTCTCCTTCCTTTTCCCCTTTTCCTTTTTTTTGTTACTGTGTTTGTTCTCTGAATCAGAGGGAAGCCTTGGAGGGTGGTTGTTTTTCCTTTTTTTTAATGCAGATCTCTAAGGGAGTGCTGGGTGGCGAGGGGTTTATTTCAGTGCTGTTGACTCTAAGCTAGACATGATCACTGCAAGGACAGAGGCAGAGGTCGTTTGCAGCTGATCTGAGAGAGTTTGTAGGCTTTGCATCCGTTCTTGGATCACCTTCTTGAGGGTTTCTGTCACAACCATGAAGAATATTAGGGGTTTGGTGCTTCTATGGATTTATTTGAGGTGCTGCTGTTTTCTGTAGCTACATTTGGCAGCTTTAACTTAAGGAACTTAATGGTCTGTGTTAGTTGGTGTCTACTATGTGGCTCAATTTCTGTCAGCTCTGTTGACAGCAGATGATAGTTCCTAAAAGGAGGAATTCACAAAGAGAAGCTTTTTTCCCTTGGAAAACTGTAGTGCCTTGCCAGAAAGTGCAACAGCTAGTCTGTGAAACAGCTGTTTTCAGATCTACTGCAAGGAACAAGGCTAAAGGCATCTCTTCACTTGCAATGCTAATCAGGAAAACAGGAGGGCATGGTTTCCTTGTGTCCGTGTTGTTTTCAAGCAGCTTGTTTTCATTGAGCCTGTGCTCTCCTGTCATTCTCAGCAGGGCACTTACCTTAGGAGTCAGTTCTTTTGGCTTAAGATGCAGCATGGATCCCAGGGATGTACAATGATATGGATTTAATTTTCCACCAGCCATTACGGTGTTTTCACTCTGCTCACTTTTAGGCACTTATTGATGTAAAAAGTCAGTTGTAAAGACTAGTGCTGTGACCACGATGCGGATGTGCTTTTAGCCTGTGTCTCATTTAACTTAGAACATAGAGACTTCAATTGCCCTCATGTGGTCATCCATCATTCTCCCACCATTCCTGCTGTTACTCTGCTAGAATTCCTGTTGATCTTGTTGCTTATGGATGTAGAAACAAAGTAGTTGCTCTAGTATTTATACTGTTCGTAGGGATGGCAGTTGGAGACATTTAGGTTTAATATTGATTTTTCAGCTCCCCCTAGTCAGCAGACCTCAGAAATCATTATCTTAATATTACAGAAATGTTACTGTTTTCCAGTTGTTAGGCTCTAGTTTACGTAGCCATCATGTATAAGTACCCTCTCCCTTTCCATTTTGAGAAGAAAAAAAAGGAATGAAGGAAGAAGGAAAGCAAACTTATGGAAGATTTATGTTGTTTATTTAACAGTCTTTAATGGTAGCATTAAATAGTTCCACCTTTCTGTGCTACACAAATATGTTACTGGCTCTCAAGGGTGTATTTTAAATAATTTATATGTGTGTTTTTAAGTATTTTGTTGACTTTTGTTTGTATTTTTGTCACTGGCATCAGGCTTAAATTGTGCTAAGGGATTCTTGTGGTTTTGTTTGAGGACATTGAAGTTCTTCAGGTATAGTAATGTGATCCTTAGGTTTGGACCCCAAAAGCCAATATTGAATTTTACTTTGAATTCTGCAGCTTTCCTTCTTGTGTTGTTGGTTCGCTGAATGACATTAGGAGAACCAAGCAAGGACTGAGTACATTTCGCCTCCCAGAAAAACTTAACTGGTGGGAGGAACAGATGGGAAGGAGCTTATTGCAGAGTAAATTGGAAAAGCTGCCCATTTCCTTTATGAGTGATGTAGTCTGATGTTGTGCCTGTGACAGGTAAAGAGCTTTTGTGTGACTTTAAAAGGATGAGATGAAAGGAGTAATAGAGACTCTGGTTTTCCCCTCCTGCATCTGTTTTGACACAAAGTTTAAAATTTTCCTGCTGGTTTATGGTTTGTTCCTTAGGAGAATGGTTAGGGAAGGTCCATAGATAGGGTCATAATCTTTTGGTCACCTCAGTGGTGTCACTGACTAAATGAATATCTACATTCTGTCCTTTTCCTACCAATGCTTTGCTGGCCTCTGAACAAGGGGAAGATCATGACTTCTTGATACACCTGGAGGGACTCTGGGTGGGGTCAGCTTTAATTTTTCTGATAAGGCACAGCTAATTCAGCCCCTCTTCAAACATCCCTTCTATCCCTCTATGTATGTTAACAACCCGCTTCTCCCTCAGAAATCCCTATTGCTCAGTTACAGGCATAAATCTTATGTGCATGCTAATTTCTAAAATGGTGGGTCTTCTCTAATGTTGAAGAGTAGTCTTTCCCCAGAATACAGTCAGTGTGTACACAGGATACTGGCTCAGTCAGGAGTTATCACTTGCAGATAAAAATCAGGGACACTGATGAAATCTAAACTGAATCCCTAATCTGGAGACACTTAAGCCTTCAAAAGCATGATCTCAGGAGTCTCTCTTCTTGGCAGAGTGTGAAGTGAGAAGTGTTTCCCATACTCAACTGGAAAAAAAAAAAAAGAACGGCCTGTCACCCTTGGAGTTTTGGGCTGCTGCTTGCTTACAGAAGAAGTGGACCTGTTCCTTCATGAAGTAAGGTTCCCATCCTACCTGAAGATCTGCTAACCTCAGCTCAGAGAATGCTGGGTGGACTGCTGCAATTAGGCTGCAGTGATGGTGCTGTGCTGTGGGTAACAGAAGAGAAATAGTTGCTGTGATTCAGTCTAGCTTGTGTTTAATAATAAAATTACTCTGCATTGGACTAGGTCTGTGTGTGATATTTAGGGAATATAATTATTTCAGATGTGTAGAGGGTGCGTGGGGAGTTGGCCTTGTAAGTCTGAGAGTGAGAATAATCTGCTAGGCAGAGGTCTGCTAAGATAGAGAGTGTTTTGTGGCCATTTACGTAGCACCTGTTGGAGCTGCTGCTTAGCTCATCTGGAACGGATTTGACTGCAGTGAAAATTTCCTCTAAGAAGAGATTTTCTTTGAAAAGCTTTTTCACTAGCAGTGGATAATTTCAGATGGGTTAAGTAACATAAGACTTTTTTGGGGAAGTGGTGTATGCAATTACATGTTGCCAGAGAAAAAGGTTTCTTTCAGTTACCCTCTAGCAATGACAGGTTTGTGTAAAAGGGCTGGAGCACTTTTGGGATATAAACTGTGGGGATATATTGTGTGGGGTAGGGTGGAGCTTGCTAGATCCAACTGTTGTGGAAATGAAAATGGATTTTGCTTGTTGGCTACGAGGGAAGAATCTGTACCTCAAGCAGGACAGAGGGAGGATCTGTGAGGAATCAGAAGTTTGTCAGCCCAGGGACAGTTTTTATATTGATATTTAGGTTATCCATTCCCTGTTACACTGACTGTTGTCCTTTAGTGTGGTCTACTTCTATTGCAGTCTATGGGAAGGATTTACACCTGCAGCATCCTTGGAGGTAACATGAGCAAAAGTGACTGCTGTCAGAAAGGCTGCTGCATGCTGGAGAGACAGCAGCATCTTGTATGAGCAAATATGCACCGAGGACCATAATGTGGCTGTCTAGCCACTTGCCCAGTAAGGATATAAATCTCAGATTGCAAGATTGGGAAGATGTATTATGGGGAAAAGTTCACTCAGTTCATTTACGTCTTACCTACCCCTGGGTGCTGTTGAACGTGTGACATAGGGTGTGCAAACTCACTCTGCCTTAGCATGGCTTGGCAGACATTGAATGGGACTCAGCTGTGGATGGGACTGGAGCCTCTTCACCTACCTTTCAGCCACCTGATGTATTTTAAAATGGGACATTCACCCTAGCATGCCAGAGCAGCAATGCCTCATCCCTGTCCACGTGCACAGACTTGTAGCTCCCGGTATGTGGTGGTATGAGTGGCATGAGAGGCTCTGGTGTCCCAGACCTTGAAAGCACTGGTGCTGTTGTTGCCCTGCCTGGTGATTTGGTGATATGGGGCAGGTTGCTGATCCCAGTGTTAGCCTTTGATGAGGTCTCCATGCTTCAGAGTCTTCCAGCTCCTTGTACTCCTTTTGCGTAAGGTGCTTGCCCTTTATGGGTTTGGGACAATGTCCCCATTGTCCACTTTTGCCTTGCTGCTTGCACAAGCTGCTTCACTTGCCCCAGTGCATGTCGGCAGCTGCCATGATCCTGTGCTGAGCAGAGCAGAGCAATCTCTCTCTCTCTCTTCTGAGCTTGTTGCCATGGCAATGCACAGTCTGCTGACTCTGGGTGTCCAGGAGCCAGAAATGATGGTTCTTTTGCAACGTTGAGGTAAACACCTCTTTTCCCTTACATAGCACATCTACCCCTGAGTAAGACTACCAGCTCCCATTGGCATCAGCTTCCTCTCACCCCTCCATGGGGGAGAGTGGCTCCAGGTGCCTAGAGTGTGCCTGACCTCCAGAGACAGGCTCCTGTGGGTTGGAGTGGTGCCTCCGGTGTTTGTGGGCCATGGCAGCGGCCCTCCCATCACTAGGCTGTGTGGGTTTCTCACCAGGAGAAACAAGGTGCCACTCTGAACCTGCATTGCTTGTGGAGTCAGTGAGTGAAGCATGCAGTTTGCTTGTGGAGGGGTATGGCTACAGCTCTCCTGGATGCCGAGTGGAGAGATAAGTCCCTAGTTGCCTGCTCACAGCTCTGTCACTGGTTTGCAGCAATCTTTCCCCCTAAGTCCCTTTTAGAGTGTCAAAGTGGTCTTCCTCTCCCTTGCAGCCTGGCAAGGCAACCTTGCACTCTGGCTAATGAGTGCAAACACTTAGAGTTGTGGAAATTTGCTGATGCATCTCTCTGGCTCTTGCCAGTACTTCATTATGGTATTGTGGGTTTTCATTCGGTTCTTCAGTGCTTTGGGAATCCATCAGTATTTCTCACATCTGTAAGTCTGTAGCTGGTAGGTGATTGAAGATTCTTTTTACAGTGTTCTTTGTTATTGCAGGCAGTAATGAGCATGGCAGGTTGTTGCAGGCAGGGAAGTGTGGCCATGTGAACTGAAAATTAATCTCTTGCTTGATCTGCTGGCATTTGTTCCAGCATCTTTCTCTCCACCTCTCTCCTTCTCACTGTTGGTGTGTGTATGAAGGGGGAATTGATGCTGGAGAGGGGAGTGGAGCAGGGGAGGAGTTTCTATCAGTGTCTTCTTTTTCTTTTTTTTTTCTTCCCTTCCAGTGACGTGAGCGATGCCTGGAACAATCAGGCTGGCTCCGAACAGTGTGCCTGAAGATGCTGGAGAAAACAGCCTAGCGTGCTTTAAGCAAACACTGATTGCTTGAGCCTGGGCTCTCCAGACATAACCTTTTCCAGTTCCTCTTCAGGGAATTGGGAAGCTCCATTAGCTTTCTTCTTCCCCATCCTATACACTCACTTTTGGAAATGATTGGAGTTAACAGTGTTCAGAGCACCAGCAAAGTCCGGGTGAGAGCCACAGGTTCAGTGAAATACTCTCGAGAAGAATCTCTCTGGCGGCAATCACATCGGTCAAAATCTATGAAAATCTCCAACTCCTCTGAGTTTTCAACTAAAGAAAGCAAGGTAAATAACTAAATATTTATAGTATTTTGCTTGGTTAGGCGTGGGGGTACTGTGGTGAAAAGGTTATGCTTTGCAGGAATGCAGAGCTCCAGATGATCTGCAGTGATCCCAGAATTGCTGTCAGGTCAGAAAAAAATCTGCTTTTGAGGAGAGATCTGAAGATGAACAAGATCTGATGTGATAATGATTGGGTCTTAGTTGAATGCCCTGTCACTAAGCCTAGTGCAATAATAAACAGTGAAAACTTGCTAGTGACAATGCTAATTGGAGCTCTGCTAGTGGGAAAGGTGCCAGAGTTGGCAAGTGATGTCCTAGATGTCTCCTATTTAATGGGAATTGTTTTCTGTAGAAGAACAGTTTTTGCTCCTTACCTACAGCTGTATGGTTTAGTAGGTATGGGTGGTAGGTGAAAATATTGTCTCGCTTACATGCATGGTTAAGTATTGCTGTGAAGTATTTATTAGGATGGTGTCACTTTGCATTTATAGGAATACCTGAGTGTATTGTAGTGGTTGGTAGCACAGACTATGTCCAGCTGCTAGAGTGACTGCATGCAGCATCTCTTACCCAACCCGGCCCAGTTGTTCAATTCCTAAGCAAACAATCCCCATTTCATGCAGCATCTCTTTTTTTTTCCTCATTCTTTTTTCCCACACAATAACTGAGAGGCACCCAGAAACTCCTGGCAAGACCTTTGATAGCCTTCTCCCTCCTAAAGATGTTCCATGTCTCCAAGGGTTGGATGAACTTTATATAGTAACCAAATGTGCCTCTAATTTCATTCTTGCTGCTGATTTATTCTGCCTTAAGATTAAAAGATATAACCACTTGCAAACGTGTGTTGAATCAGGGTGAAATATTTCAAAGCATCAGCCAGGAATTTAACCATTCTCGTGTATGTGTGCATGCAAACAAGCAAACACTTCCATGGATCTTCCTGTACTGTCCCTTCCCTATATCTCCTATCTGTTCTGAAAGACACCTTCTCTGCTATGGTGAAAAGATCACAGTGCTCCACAGTAGTTCCTAGCAGGTCACTCACTGCCACCTTACAGGTTATATGGCATTTCAGAGCCTCAGCTGCATAACCCAATCACAGAGTACTGGAAACAGAAATAAATGAAGCATTTTACAGAGTTCAATTTAATGAACTTCTATTTTAAGGACCTTAATAACCATAAGAAATAGCGTACTGCTGAGTTGTGGCAGAGAAATAGCATGGCCATCATTCTCAGCCTGTTGTTGATGCAGCATGTGTTTGTCCAACAAATATCAAAGTAAAGGTTGCATCTTGCAGGCACTCTGGGACTCTGCTCTTGTGATCACTTTCACCCTGAGCATGGGAATAATTGCACAGTGTTCAGTGGGAGGATTTATGCATGAAACATCTCCTGCGTATGGTGAAAACTCGAGTCTTTTGACATGGAGTGAATTACTGTACTTCTGTTCCCTCTCCCAGGCTTTGTGTATGCATGGTGTAATGTCCTCAGGGCAGGGACTTCCTCCCAGGGTGTTGTCTGACACAGTTAGTTGACTAGTGCAGTAATGAAAGCTCTGTGTTCATTTCTCTGTGGGATTCACATTTCTGCCACCTGAGTGCTGTAGGTTCTTATGTGAGAGATACCCACTTCTCCTGCCTCTCTCAATAAGCTGGAAAGCACGCTGCAGCTTTGTTTTAGTTTGTTGCAGTGTTTCCTTGTTTCATACAAGGTTTTTTTATCTGTGGAGCATCTGAAACCTGTAAAAGCTGTGTTATGAAGGGCTGAGAAGATCCCTGCATTCTTGTCAGTGATGCCTGCCTGACTGATAAGATGACAAGCAGCTGTGCCGTTGATTGGTCTGGTTATTTTGGACAGCCCTGTTCTTTCCATCTGTCTGTTCCTCCTTATGATCTCTGTCTGTCCATCTATTTTGCTAAGACGTCACTGATTTAAAGAGCTGATTTACAACTGAGCTTTGGCTCTTCTGTACTGTTGTGTTGGTGGAAGAGAGCTGGAGGTTGTTATTAATGTGTAGTATGGCAAAGGAGGTCTTTTTATCAATGTAACTGTGTGTGTGGGCTCTTAGGAACTGTCTTCAGTTCTAGGCTGGGCTTTTCTGAACGCTGGTGCCATGTAGATGCCTTTAGTCTCAAGCCGGGTTTGGTTTGTAGACTTGTCCTCTTCATATTTCTGTGAGTGCATTTCCCTCCTTGTGTCTGGACTGCCTTGTATTTTATCTGCTCTCCGTTTAAAGTGATTACAATGCTCAAGACCTGTTTCTGTGTCTGCTTCAGGTGGCTTTGGACAGGAGACAGACTTAAACCATTTGTGCCTCAGAAACATACTCCTCTGTTACTTTGCACTTACGTGACTCAGCCTATTTTGCTGAGCTTGAGAGTATTGTCCTTTAGAATAACATACTAGAGGGTATGCTTTAGCTAGTATGAACAAAGCACCAACACGGTGCCTGTGTATGGGGTCTGCCTGCTGCCAGTGTCAGAGAAGCTAGATGGCCCAAATACGTATCATCTCCTTGAAACACTTCAGGTAGTGTTTCTGTGCATGTGTGTATACACACATGCACCTGTCTTTATACAGGCTCCACTAAGTGATGCATCCTGGATGTGTATTACAGGCAAGTATCAGCCTCAGGAGAACTTGTGAAAAGGATACTGTGAATTGGAGAATTCTCTGGAGAGTAGGCTCGAATCCAGACTGAATGAGAGGTGAGACTTTAGGATTATTCATGTGACCCACTGTGCTCAGCAGTCTCTTCTCCCAACAGATCCTGTTCCTGCAGCCATGGACTGAATTGAAGGGTGCCCACCCCTGTCCTGCGTGCAAATGCACAGGACCAATAAAACAATTTGAAATAGCCTGTGTAGATGCTCCACTATCAAGAAACACTTCTCTTGCCTTTCTTTGTTCATCCATAATAATTCATATGCTGTCTTTACAATAATATTGATGAAACACTCCAGCAATTACAGAACAAATCTTTCCAAGCAACCACTGTGTATCAGTTTTACAGAGGACACATTTCTTGTTTGGCA
>WEIV01020615.1:46347-59804 GCA_013390005.1 Calyptomena viridis
CCATCCTTTTCTCTTTTATGAAGATATATCTGGAACAATCTTTCCTTCCTTTTTTCTTTCTCCCCTTCCCCCTCCGTCTCCATACAAACCAGATTTTTAACAGAGGAGTTTCTCTTAGAAATGTTCTCCTCCAGTTGGTGACGCATTTGAAATTCCCTGGATGAAATGATCTCCTTTCCTTCCCCCTAAAACATTCCTATCAACCCTATCTCCACCCACACCAAAACAACATTCATCGGTTCCATATGCTGCTGAACAGCTCTGTGCTGTTTTATGAATAATGTATGCTGGCTTGTTAAAAGAGTGCTTGTTGTACAAACCAGTGGAATTCAAAATTGAGAGCAATGTCAGCAGACACTCCACACTGTGCACTAACGCACAGGCTTCTTTGGGCACTATTCTGGCATCCTTGCTGCCTCCTCATAAGAAGGGGGAGATGTGTGAGAAATCAGGGGCACACGGACTTCAAGCCTGGCAAGGAGCTCGGTGATCAGAGCTCTTATCCTCTCCTTGCCAGGTGTTACAGATCCATGCATGAGGACAGAAGAAAATGTCAAGATATGGATTTTGGAGGAGGGTAGGAAATAGCAGGTGGTGAAATAGTATAGATCTACATGCAAGCAACAGTTCTGGGGGAGGACCAACCTTCAGGTAATCATCTAAACAGCAAACCAGGAGGGCATATAGCAATGTGTTGCACCCTGTCCAAAGCTGGCAGAACGCAATGACACAGAGCTACATGCCAGTCCAAAGGGTGAACACATTAACACCTGTTAGGACTCCATTCAGACATCTGAGATGTCTGGTGTCTGTTGCTTCTGTAACCTGTTTTATTTTTGTTAGGGTTCTGCTACGTTAGCTGATTTTCCTGCATCCAGTAAAGCATATGGCAGGAGTCAAAGCTGATGCCTGGCTGACTGCTCTGATCCAAAGGGCAGAGCTGGATGACTGAGAGAGATGCTGAACTTCTGACTGCAAAGACTGGCCACACCTTTGCCCAAAGGTGTGTCTGGGTCTTCCTTAGCTGCCTGGGATCAACCATGCCATTATCAGCTGGAGGTGAAGAAATATACTCAGGCAGGACTTCTTCTGGCAGTAGCAGCATGAAGGGGTAGCAGGGGCCTGGCTCAGAGAGCACAAGTGCATCCCTGTCCTGGGAGCATTAAAACCTACTCAGACTATCTCCTGTAATAATCAGATGATCCTTCCCTGTGCAATTACTCTAGATATAAGAGGAACTGGGTGTGAGCAAAGAGCTTGGGAGACAAGAACCGGAAAAGACTGGGTCATCCTTACATGTCTCTCTGAACTTGCATTTGATTTTGCCTATTTACCTGCTCATGGCAGGTGTTTCTGGCTCCCCCTCTGTGGTGTATTCCTTTCCCCCTTGGCAGGCTTTTTCTGCATGGGCTGGTGCATACAGAAAGTTAGTAGTTTGCTTCAAGAGCCAGCTCTGTGTTGCCTTTCAAGAGGAGGGCTTGTACAGAGTTCTGAGGCCTCTTCAGCATCTTGCACCCTGCGGCCAGGCTTTGGGGACCCGGTGCCTACTTGTTATCTAGGTAATTTACCAAGATTGGTATCTGAGTAATTTGCTATGTCTTTGTCCCTGTGTGCACACCTGGTTGTGCCTTTGTTTTGTGCACTGCTTCTGCATGCAGAGGCTGACTCACAGAGTAGCTGGCAACTGGCAGGTGACAAAAGCAGCCTGTTTATATGAGTCCAGTGGTTCATGCATGTGGCAAGCTTTTAAGGAAGGTGAGGATGGTGAATGACCTTTTTTTTCCCTTGGCAGCTTTGTAAAATAAACAGGCATTTTCAGAAGCATTCTCTGCATAGTTTTGCTTCTCTTCCAAATTGTAATAAAAGTACCAATTAGTGAGAGCTTTTGAAAATCTGGGGTTTAGTTGTCCTACCTGCTTACCAAGAGGAAAATAGGGTTGGGATTCAGCAGTTTCTTAAAGAGTTACAGCCTTCCACTTAAAAAGGAAAATGTTTCTTGCCTAGTTTATGAATACAGACAAATCCCACAAACACATAACATCTCTTTTTTTTTTTTTTTACATTGCTGTCTTCAAAGGTTCAAATTGAAGCTGTAAGAAACAGCATTGGAATTAAGTCAGGCATCTAGGATTTTACCTGCTATTATGTTTTATGCAGCAGTCAGTTTCTTTTATTCTGCCTTCAAAACTGCATTTGTTTCTCTAAGGAGTTTACAGCAGTACAAGGCCTCAGGTGTGGTGGACCAAGAGATAAACAATCATCAAAAAGAGGAAAGCTGTAAGCTGTAAGGATTAAGTCTTTGCATTCTGGATGGTAGAACTAAAAAGTCAAAGCATTGAAGTCAGACACTGCTAAGTGGTTGATGTCTAGGGGTTTGAATGCTGTCTACAGTAGCCTTGAATGCCAGAAGAGGTAGAAAGTCTTTCCCCTTTCCAAGAAGAATCAGTCCAGCTTGAAAGATGAGACCCATACAGCATTCATTCTAGCATTCCCTGCTGTGGTCAAGCCTCCTGTTTTCTGGCTTACATAGTGAACTTGCCAAACATTTCCCAGGCTAGAAGGTTAAGAGGTGGTGATTGTTGACAAACTGTAAAGGTATTTTAAATTAGAACTTTTTTCCTTTTTTTTTTTTTTTTTATTTCCCAGAGAGAAAACATGGCTCAATAAAACCTGTCCTTGCAGCTAGTTAAGTACAGTGAAATTCATGACCATGCTCTGATTAGCTTTTTTGCAATTTAGTGAAGCATTTAGATTCTTGTCTCCAAGTTTGTTTGATTTAGTCATACTTCAGAGAAATGTCTGGTGAAAAGAGCTGCTGTCTGAATCTGGGCCTTGGGGAACAGCCATGAAATAAATGGTAGAGCAGGTGCTGCAGTGTATACATCTGCTACTGGCTACAAAGCATGGCAGGAGGAAATTTTACTTCTCTGGAACATGTGAGAGCCCAGTAGACATCAGGAAAATGTTAAAGCTTAAATTGTTTTGGAGGATGGAGATAAAGCAGCTCTAAAAGGCTAGTCAGTCCTGCAGCAAGTGTGCAGCATGACAGCAGCCTCTGCCAGAGAGGTAAATTCAGGGACAGGCATGAGAACTCATGTATCTGCATCCTTTGAAAGGTCTGCTTGCTGAGGGCTCAGTGAACATGCTTGGTAGACACACTGAACATGCTCTGCATACAGCTCACTGGGTATGGATACTCTTTAGGGGTTTTTTTCCTGTTTTGTAAATAGCAGAGATTTTCTGACAGGCTATATTTGGTACTCTACGGGGGACAGTGTCCTTCATCAGATGTATGACATAAAACTGGGTTGGTGTCTGCTATTCCCTAAAGAAGGAAGATGTAGCCTTGCTCATTAGTAAAGACTGGGACATGTCACTTTTCATAAGGCAAAAGCCTGGGGCGTTTGTTGTTCCTGCACCAATCTGGACTGCTGCTTTTTTGTGTCCTGCTCTTTGGCTGTAGGCATCCTTAGAGACTTCCTTAGCAGAGAAATCTCATAAAAAACCAGTACTGCACAGAGCAGGTGTTCATCTTCAGAAGTTGTGACCCAATCTTGTAGGGATTTCGGCCAGAGAGCAACAAACCTGTTTCCCCCCAGTCAAGTTTTTGCTGTTTCAAAAACTCATTCAGCCAGCAGGGGGGAAAAAAGCTATTTCTGAAAAAATGGGGCAGCAACTGGGGAAAGTATGCAGCTGCTATGCCTTTTATTTGGAAGGAGTTTTCTGGCTCAAAATGTAGGACATATTTTAATCATAGTAGTGAGGTAGGAAAAAGTCAAAGAATAAGAGGGAAGCATAGGCCAAATAGTTAGAAACATAGTGGCTACTAATAGAAAATCCTAGGTGACCTCAGGGAACCAGTATCAGCATCAGCTTGTGTAGAAAAATGAAGGTGTGTTTGACTCTGCTGGACTGCTGGCAACATAGTAGGAGAAATATTAGCTCCTTCTTTTGCTTTCTTCCTCCAGAATGGTCTTAAAATCTCTTGATAGCTCTCATCTGAAAATGAAGCAAAATGTCTGCAAATTGCCAGAAATGCCCTTCCCTTCACCTTTGGCTGTTTGCTTCTCATACATAGCTCCTTAAACAGATTTGGAGAAGATAGGTTATATAGAAATAGTGAAAACAACAGAGCTGGAAATACTTTATCATATTGGTGTGAATGGCACAGTGAAGCCCAGTTAGTGGTAATGGCCTCTCTTTGCTAGCTCAGTATAAGTAGGACAGGGCATGATTATTCCTGGTGTTCATATCTGTTGAACATATTTTGTTGTTTTGAGAAACCTGCTCTTTTGGTACAGTGTGACTAAAAGTTGCTGAATGCATGGAATCAGCATGAGGTGAATTGTACCAGTATGTTTGACTTGCTTGTGTATGGTTCAGTTAAGCCAGATTTATACAGAGTGGAATATTAAGGATCTTCAAATAAAACTTTGGGATTCAGAAAGGAACCAGTGGATCACAGGATGAATAGTGGGATACGTTAATGGGATTGCTCATGCAAATTCAACTGTGGCATATGCACAAGACCAATTTCAACTCTTCAGTTTTCCAAATTATTTTTGTTTTGGGTCAGAGTTAAGGCTATCTAAATATTGCTGTTTCTGTTGAGCATG
Organism: Calyptomena viridis; assembly: GCA_013390005.1. Taxonomy (NCBI): domain Eukaryota; kingdom Metazoa; phylum Chordata; class Aves; order Passeriformes; family Eurylaimidae; genus Calyptomena; species Calyptomena viridis. The sequence continues at coordinate 50,964 of WEIV01020615.1, forward strand.
TCATAGCTATTATAGTATGTGATTTTCAGCCTTGTTCATACTTGATGTGTGACTTTTTGGTAATCATGTGCATCAACAGTTCTTCTACACGTTAACATATTTTGAGGCTGTGTAGGAGTTGTGTGACAGAGGGAGTAAATCTAGCTATGAATATAAGGTGAATTACAAATGTGGTTTATAAGTGTGAGAATCCGGGACATTCCATACCAAAATACTTCACTTGAGTCAAGTGACCTATTTGAAAAACTGCATTACCTTGTAGTAATACCAAGAGTTTAACGATTGTATACTTCAGCTACTAGAGGGCTGAAATGATACATACTAATCCAACTGATGTACATACTTCCTCTCAAAATAAGTCCATCCCAGCTGTCTGATACTCACTCAGGCTTAAGTCTGCCATCAGAACCTTGTCTTTGCAGGCTCATATCAACAATAGAACTGTTAACTTTGGCATCAGACATACTGGCACCTTTCTTATGAATTAAAATAGTAAGGCTTATAGCAGGCAGCAGTCCAAAATATTGATCTTCAAGCACAAAAGCTGCTTATCTTTCGTTTTCTGTTTTTCATGTAGAAACATGTTTATGTTTAGGTGTATGACTGGGAAAGCATTCGTGTGTCTGTGAGGCTCAGGGACTTTGGTTTGCTATTCTGGTATATTTTCACAAGTAAGCCCATATAGTGAAATCTTGGCCCTATTAAAGTAAGTGACAAAAAGGTCTCACTTAGTGTCAGGATTTAAATTTAACCTTGAATTTCAAGGTCATAGTCTTGTGGCTTTTGCAAACTGTAAGTGAAGTTCAGTTTCAGGACCACCTGAGGTACCTGAACATATATAAGTCTATGGGACTAGATGAGATGCATCCCAGAGTCCTGAGGGAACTCGCTGATGTAGTTGCCAATGCAATTCTCCATGATATTACTGAAGTCATAGCAGTCAAGTGAAGTTCTGGATGACTGGAAAAGGGGAAACATTGTACCCGTCTTTAAAAGGGTACAAAGAAGGACCTTGAGAACTACCAACCTGTCAGCCTCACCTCCGTGCCTGGGAAGATCATGGAACAGATCCTTCTAGAAGCTTTACTAAGGCACGTGGAGAGCAGGGAAGTGAGTCAGAACAGCCAGCATGGCTTCACAAAGGGCAAATTCTGTTTGACCAGACCAGTGGCCTTCAGTGATGGAATGACAGTATCAGTGGCCAAGGAAGAGGTTATCTGGACTTCAGTAAAGCCTTGACACAGTGCCCTACAACATCCTTCTCTCTAAATTGGAGAGAGATGGATTTGGTGAGTGGATTGTTAGATAGATATGAAAGAGATTGGATGATCGCATCCAGAGGGTAGTGGTCAATGTCTCGGAGTCTCAATGGACATCAGTGACAAGTGGTGTCCCTCAGGGGACCAGTATTATTTAGTATTTTCAGTAATGACATAGACAAAGGGATTTGAGTGCAACCTTAGCAAACTTGGAGATGACATCAAACTGAGTGGTGCAGTTGACACACCTGACACACCTGAAGGACAGGATGCCATCCAGAGGGACCTGGGCAACCTCAAGAAGTGGGCCAATGGGAATCTCATGAAGTTTAGCAACACCAAATGCAAGGTGCTGTACCTGAGTCAGGTCAACCGCCAGTATCAGTACAGGCTGGGGTATGAACAGATTGAGAGCAGCCCTACTGAGAAGAACTTGGGGTTCTTGTGGCTGGACATGACCCAGCAATGTGCACTTGAAAGCCTGGAAAGCCAATTGTGTCCTGGGCAGCGTGGCCAGCAGGGCAAGGGAGGGGATTCTGCCTCTCTGCTCTTGTCAGACTGTGCCTGGCACACTGCATACAGCTCTGGGGTTCTCAGGATAGGAAGGACATTGACCTGTTGGAGTGATTCTGGAGGAGAGCCACCAAAATGATTAAAGGGATGGAGAACCTCTCCTATAAAGAAGGGCTGAGAGAATTGAGATTATTCGGCCTAGAAAAGAAGGCTTAGGGGTGACCTAATTGTGGCCTTCCAGCTTGAAAGGAGCTTTCAAGTACTTTTTACGACAACATGTAGTGACAGGACAAGGAGCAATGGCTTCAATCTGAGAGTATGTTTAGATTAGATGTTAGGAAAAAATCCTTTACTAAGAGCATGGTGAGGCACTGGAACAGATTATCCAGAGAAGTTGTGGATTCCCCATTCCTGGAAGTGTTCAAGGCCAGGCTGGATGGAGCTCTGAGCAACCTGGTCTAGTGAAAAGTGTCCCTGTCCATGGGAAGGGGGATTGGAAACAGATGTTCTTTAAGGTCCCTTCCAACCAAGGCCATTATATGATTCTATGATTTTAAAAAGGTACAACCCATAAACACAAAAGACCTGCTTGAGGAAACGCCTGTAATCTCAAAACCTGCATTCAGTATTTTTTCCTTAGGTGAGATTTCTGCTCAAGATTTTTGCGTTATCATGAGCAGATATGGTACTTGATTGATCAGGGGCAGCTTGCTTGCTGATGTTAGTTGGGTACTTTTCCTGAGAATATGTGTATATTTCCTCAACATACGCATATGTAACGGGTCAAGTAATAATGCCATCTCATTTCTCTCCATTTGCAGGCCCTCTACAATTCAATCAAGAATGAGAAGCTGGAATGGGCAGTGTAAGTATACTGTATAGAAATTAGGAGTTTAAAAATAGTACCTGTGTAATATTCTGTTTATACCTCCTATATCACCATCTGTGTGGGCTCCAAAGCCTGGGGAAGATAGCCAGTGTACATAATGAGTTTGCTTTTCTGACAATGAATGACCTGGCAATACAGCCTCATCTGTTTCTGCAGCAAGGAGAGGTGTTAGTGGTAGGAGCCAAGTGCATTTGTACAGAAAGAGAACATTGCATTTAGTAGGAAACTTCAGCCTGAAAAGAGAGAAATTAAATCCTCTGTTGTTCTGTGACTGCATAAATAAAACAGAAGTTGACTTCTCCCTTTATCTTTCTGTACATTGTGTCAGAACTGCTGAATAGAAATACACATCTTGGATTGAGTTTCCTGGTGTTGGTTTATTATCTTGGTTTTTCTCCTGATTAAGTATGGATAACCTGACAGCAACCTAATATGAAAAATGATAAATTGGACAGTCTGATATCTTCCCCAATCCTTACCTGCTTTCAACAGGCTAACACTTGTTGACTATGGAAATACTGCAAACAAGTAAAAGCTTCTATTTCTGATTGTGTTAAATTGACATTTCTCTGTGCTTAGGTTTCATGTGATCTATGCCAGCAAAGAATAGAAAGATCTCCTTTCAAACTTGCCACTTGCAGGACAGTGGATTTTGGTGTAAAATAGAAGAATGTCTTTTAACTATTTTGGCTGTACAAAATATTTCCCTGCATGTATTTACATATCTAAAACCATCTTAGGAACAATGTATGTCTGGAATGCATACTCCTGTACCTGTTTTGTTAGAAGGCCTAGCAATTGCCATAGGTCTTGCAGGCCAATTGGCTTCCAATCTTCCTTGTTTTAAGTACATGATCTGAGTTTCTTGTCAGTGAGTGTGCAGCCTCACTTAGAAAGGGCTGCTGGTTCCAGCCAGGATTGCAGTCCCAGTTCAGATGTTTGTTAGGTAGTGTCAGAGTGGTAAAAGACAGTGTGCTGCTAAGAGGAAACAGCTAGAAGTGCCATTTCTGATGAGCATCTTAAAAATCATGGAGGGAGACATTTTCCCAGACAGTGTCTTGGACTTGGTACACACTGCGTGAATCTTACATGTCACATCAGAGCCTGTCACAGGTACTTTAGACCCAACAGAATCCATTATGTGACTTTCTCAATGTCAGAATTTTTCTCCAGTTCTTGCCAAGAAACCATATCATGTCTAATACAATTGAGCAGTCTCTAGGTGGGAACTGGCTCATGACTGGCTCTGCTCCCATGAACTTCAGTCAAGGTGAATTATGAAGTAGCTTGCTCTTGCATAGATGGTAATGGCTTCAGCATTTACATAGTCTAGTCTGTGTCCCTTCTTTGGGGGTAATTTGCAAGCAAACTGGAAGGGAGAGAATTCAGACTCTTCCTTGGGTGGGTATAAAGCCACCTTCACACAGGAGAATTTACATAGTCTAGTCTGTGTCCCTTCTTTGGGGGTAATTTGCAAGCAAACTGGAAGGGAGAGAATTCAGACTCTTCCTTGGGTGGGTATAAAGCCACCTTCACACAGGAGAATTTACATAGTCTAGTCTGTGTCCCTTCTTTGGGGGTAATTTGCAAGCAAACTGGAAGGGAGAGAATTCAGACTCTTCCTTGGGTGGGTATAAAGCCACCTTCACACGGGAGAGTGCTCAAAGAGTCCAATTGTCTGTTCTTGTCGGAGGCTGACAGATAGCAAGGAATGATGTGACAGTTACTTTCCATGACGAGAAACAAAGCTCACTCTGGGCATAGTCAGAGAGATTGTGCCTTTACCTTTAGCTGAGAGTAGTACATGGAAGAGGGAGTGACTTTTACAGAGAGGTATGATTGGTGTAAAGTAATAACTCAAAGGAGCCCTGAGGCTGCCTGAGTCAGAGGGAGTAGGCACATAACTCTATTGCTCTGCTGTTGTGACCTGCAGAGAAAGCTGAATAGGAAGGAGATGTGGTCAGTTTTGCTGTGATAGGACTGAGGAAAATCTTCTCTTCCTCCCAAAGATTATTAATTTGCCTCTCTGATGGACTTGGTAGAGGAAGAAGTGGGAGGTAAGTCAAAGGTGAAGATAGGACTGCAAAACCGAGTATAAGCTCCCTTGCAATGCTGGCATATTGAAGGAATGCCTTTCCTCCAGCCAGATTCCCTTTTTGGATCTAAGACTCATAAGCTAAGCAAAGTTTTAAGAGCTGCTCTGGAAGTATATTATTTAGTGGATTAATGGCTATCAAGAAATCTGTAGGCAGGAGAGGGCAATGGTGATATAGAAGAGGGGGAAAGACTGCTACCTGATCCTTATCTTACTAGTTGAGAACTAGGCGTGCCAACATCCTAAATCATTTCCTGTACATTTCCAGTAGAATTATAATCTGATCCAAAGCCCACACAAAGAAAAGGCTACCTTTGACTCCAATTTTGTAGTCAAGAGAAGTGGCACCTTAATCAGCAGATGTGCTCTAGAAACTTCCAGTAGGAGTATTCATTTATCCTTTATGAACTGGAAAGCACAAGTACAACTCTGAAGAGAGAATTGCATTACAGTTCTTTTTCTGCAGTAATGCCAGGCTCAAGTTCTCCACAAAGTTAAAAGTGAATCACATACCATGATCTGTAAAATAAAGAGATCTGACCTGGAGTTTACCCTGAACTGGTGAATGTGTGATCCTGAAAGCACACTTCTACTCCACGCTGCATACCCCAAAGGCTTGAATTATTCTTCACATCCATTGTGGATGGACTTGAATTTAATACAAGGGGAGTTTGGGATCAACCTTTAGAAAAGCTTTCTAGCAATAAGCCTTTTAAACTAGGTTTGCCAGGATGAACTACAGAAGTGCTTTCACTGGAGGTTTTTGTCAACTGGTTAGTCTGTCTGCAATGGGTTAGAAAGAGTGGATCCAGCCTTAGAGGTAAAGAGATGGATTGGCTGATCTTCTAACATCCCTTCAGTCCTATTGTCTGTAATACTATATCCCAGGTTTTGTAGATGTTTCTCATCCTTTGGCTTTCACACTGATCATCATCATCTTTAAGCTGGAAAAGAAAAATCAGTTTAATTACAAAGATGCCAGAGCTAAATGTGTTTTATTTGAATGATGTCTGTGTGCAAATGTGGTGGTGAACATTATTGTTCTCCATTGTTTGTAATATTGTTTCCTGTTGAAGGTGATAGGAATAATAAAATCATCGTCTTAAGACAGGTGATCTAGACTTAACACAGGAAGGCCCAAAGCATTGCTTACGAAATTGCTAAAGCCAAATGGCTGCATTTCATCCAGTTGTATCCTAAAATCTTTCTCCCAGCACAGCTGCATAGTTTTCAGGAGAATCATTTGATTTTTAACTAGTTGATGATACAGTTTTCTTCCCAGAGAAGTTTAGGACATGGTATATTCTTTTTTGCTTTTCTGAACTACAGTGAAAAATTGTCTCAGCCAAAACAAAACAGGTCATTGAGACAGTGATGGTGGGGAAGGGACGCAGCCAAATCAAACTGTGATGTTGAGATCAGGGTGGTTATGAAGACATCTGTGCTGACGCTCACTTTTTTCTAGGTCAAACTTAGAATTCACTCCCCCTTATAGTTAACTCTTTGTTTCCCAAGTTCTAGGATGTTTCCTGTTTACAGCTTCTTTTTAGAGGGAAGTCAGGTGGTAATCACCTCGGTCTCCTTTCTTCCCTCCTCCCACTGGGAAAGATGCAAAAACTTCTCTCAAGCCAATTTCTTCATGGAGATGCTGTCAGTTCTACAGATGCATGTGTTACAAGTCTGAATTTTTTTTTCTATTGTAATTTTCAGATGGATGAACCCAACCTTTTGCCATGACATATAAGTTTGCTATTTGAACAAATACAGAGATGAAGCAGACTTTTTAACGTCTGAAAGAGCCATCTCTCTGGCTTGGTGACTTCAAAGTTTTCCAAGGCAGACCCTCAAAGAAGACCATAGAAAATACAGAAATATTTTTGGATGGTGCTTTTCTCCTGGAAGACAAAAATGTGTATAGAGTCGTTTTGGTGAGAGGCAATAAATATGTTTCTTCACCAAAATGGCAACATCTAGATTTGTTTTATCACATCTGAGTATGGGATAGAGGCGAACTGTTGCTACTTGTTAGTGATCATGCATTTGGAAAGGATAACATTGGTATTCCAACACTGTGACTTTAAGTGATAGAGGAAGTAGATCCTGGCTTTGGTGTGCTAGTTCTCAGGGGCAGCCAGAGTGCTGGTTGTTGCTCTGTCTACAGGTCCTTTTCCAAAGAGACAGGCTGAGAGAGGTGGAACTGAAGCTTCTTGTTTTGGGAAACCTTGCAAATACAAGGTGTCAGCACTTGCAAAAAGTGAATACCTGAACTTTTTCACTAATTTGACACTCCTCCCAGTCATCCCGCTTGCTTCTTATGCTTGACCACTGAAGCAATATGGAGTGTTTGAAGAAGTGAGTCCAAGATCCTCTAGTTTCTATCAATTTCTTTTTTGTAATGAGTTCTTCCTGCCTCTCTAGCTCTCTTCATTGTGGCTTGCAGACTGACTCATGCATCTTGACCTCACGCATGTTGTCAGAGCACTCAGCTCTCAGAAATACCTAAAGCTTCTGATATCCCGTTTTCATGATAGATCAAAAGACCAATTACAGGTTTGTTCAATGCTACCAGCAGTCATGAAAACAGATGTTATTTTGTTCTTGTCCACTCTGTTTTTTTAAGAATTCCTGTTTTAACAGCTATCCCAGAGGTGCTGAGTTTAAGAGCAGGGCTCCTGAGTTTAAGAGCACTTAGTGGTGTCCAGGATCCACTAGGATTTCTCATCATACCAGCTGGGACTGCTTGGCTAAGGGTATTGGTAGATTCCCACAGCCAGTTGATCAGTATAGACTAATTCACTCCCACAGCTCCAAAGAAGTTAGCTTATTCCAAAAATATGTTAAAGCTTTTACTGCAGTAGGTCTCTGCTGACAAGGAGAAATCCACTATGGTCCTTGGCTGAAATTCGAGTATTACAAGGCAGTTCTGTGTGACAAATCAATGCAAATATTTATGCCCTTTGAGAGATTTTAGTCTAGATTAAGTGCCACAGACTTGTGTTCAGAGAATTGCTCCTGTAATGGACATACATCTATGAAACACATATCACACATCAAGTCAGATTTGCCAGCAGCTTGTGAGCGTAGTAGACAGAGGAAGGGTGGGGACAAACAAAATTGACAGAAATGCCTACACTTTTTCAATTGGGAGAGGGCTTAAATCAAAGCATACATGAAGAAGTCCTTATTGCTTTGACCAATAGAAGGTCTTGCAGAACTTTCTGTTCTGGGCTGGGAGAGCACACATCAGTAGGCTGGAAGGACTGCTCTCCCATGCATGAATCAGAAACTTTCATTTCAAATGAAAGTTTTGTTCCCCTTAATCAGGAGAAATCAAAAGACAACACCATGAAGGTATGGGGCACCTTCTTGACTCTATGCCTACAATTAAATCAAATGTCTGGCACTTTCTTGTGACTCTTAGGACAGATGTCAATGCGTAGCATCTGCATCCGCAGTATTGAAAAGTTGTATCCTCCAAAAGGAAATACTTGTTTCCATGCTGCCTGTTGGCGTGGTCCTTGACTGTTACAGTTCCGAATAGTGTCTGGAAATCGTCTGGGAGTGTGCTGGGCTGAGACCATGCCAAGCATAAGTTAATATGAGGTGGTCAAAGTCAAATGCTTGGGAACATTTCCTGTTACTGCGGAGTTCACTAATACAGTCTCCATGTTTCTGGATTTGCTTTCCTTGTTGTCAAACCAGTCTGTTATCCTTTTATGTCCTTAGACTAAGTTATTCGCCAGAAGACCATTTTGTAGAATCATTTCATTTGTAATCATCTAGTTTGGAAAAAACCTTGAAGATCATCAAATCTTTGACCTAACACCACCTTGTCAAATAGACCATGGCATCGAGTTGTGTCTTGAACACCTCCAGGGATAGTGACTCCACCACTTCCTAGGGCAGTCTATTCCAATGCCTAACCAGGCTTTCAGTGGAGAAATTCTTGCTGATGTGCCACCTGAACCTCCCCTGATGCAGCTTGAGGCTATGTCCTGTTACCTTGTCACTGGTTGCCTGGGAGAAGAGACTGATCCCCACCTTGTTACAACCTGCTTTCAGTCATCCAAAAGGTTTCTGCAGAT
>WEIV01020616.1:18130-44467 GCA_013390005.1 Calyptomena viridis
GACCTTTCTTGTTCCTGTGCACACAGGGAGACGAAAATTCCTTCTGATCTCAAATCCAATTGATATATGAACTATGAATTAATTCATGTGTTGTTTCTTTCCAGAACGTTTGTACTAACCAATTCTTTTCTTGTTTTTCATCAGGGTGGAGAAGAAGCTGAATACTCACTCACAGCCTACGTGGTGGCAGCCTTGCTTGAGGCTGGACAGTCTGCTGCAGTAGGTATTTGGTGCTCTGTTAGTCCAGTTACTCACTTGTCAAACAGTGCACAAGTCATAGTCCTCACATCTGTATTCTGGAACAATGTGGAACTCAAATATTGATTGTAGGACAGTAGCAAATTGCAGACAGTAGTTTCCAGAACCCTGCAGCAGCCATAAGTATTTGATGAGTGTTACAAATCAGTTATGTATCCAGTGCCTATGGATTAATTTGAAAAGCCTCCAAGGAATCCAGTTGTTTTAAGCAATGGTAGTCTATGTATGTGCAAAATCCAGACTGAATATTTGCCAACTCTATCCAGAGTCCACTTTGGAATTTTCTCTGAATTCACCCAGTCCAAAGTTCAAGCTATCCAGACTTTCAGTCCTACCAAATCAATCTGTGCATTTAGTTCCAGGCTGTGTTTCTATTTCTCTATGGAACTGTTAGTAACGGAAGGAAACATTCCAAGATGCGTTGCTGGTTGGAATACTATGTATGGGGGAATGAGAGCCAAGTTCTGTTCTCTGTAATATGCTTCCTGCATAGTCTTATTACTCTATTTTTATGCTGACTTTGTTCTTTGTATAATGGGGAAAAAGAGAATTGTTCCAAATCTGACAAATACGTTCTAGATGTGCTGACTTTTTGTACATTCCTCAGACACTGTGTTATGGGGAAACATTTAAGTACCTGAGACCAGGATGAAAACATTGTGCAGAATCAAATAGTTTTTCAGTAACATGAATTCAGTTTCCAATATTATCCAATATTTGGAAGCTTCAAAACCTGATGTCATATGTTTAAGTGAAGCTGAGTAGATCAAGACCTGGTTAGCAGTATGCTGAGATGAAGTAGCGCTAATAATGGTAGTCTGTAAGGCTAAGAGGTCTGAAGAGTTACCTTGGTAGCTATAGCTAGCAAATGAGTAATAACCATTTCAGGAAGCCTGCTTAATCATGAGGTCTCAATACACTTTGCACAGTTCTGTAAAAGTTATCCACATTTTATGCAACTGAAGAACAAAAGGATTCAACTGCACGAAGTCATCTCACAAGACAGGAAAAGAAACAGTGCTCTCTTAGTCTGGTCAGACTGCCCTAAATAAATGCAGAAAGAAGGCAGCATGATTGGAAGGGCATTTTTTTACAGGATACACAGTATAGGCCTTTAAACATGCCATGGAATGTGTATTTCTAGCATGCAGGGTCAGTGATTGCTGTTTAAGCAATGATGGAAGTATTTAAAGAGAATCGGAAACACAAATCCAAGTCGCGGACAACCCTATTGTGTTTTGCATTTCTAGCAACCTGTCATTCAGAGCGGCATGAACTGTTTGGAGACTGCATTTAGCAAGGGGGTTCACAACCTGTACAACCAGGCCCTCTTTGCTTATGCTTATGGCTTAGCTGGCGAAGAGAAAAGACGCCAGTTCTTCCTTGAGAAGCTGGACGAGACAGCTGTCAGAGATGGTAAGTGCAGTATGGCCATGATACAAGAAATACAGCTGATGGAATGGCCTGTTGTGTGATGTAAGATGTTCTGATATACAGTTTTCTCATGCATACTGCTCCCTTCCCATTTCATGCCTGTTATGCTACTGAATTTATCTCTATGAGTTTTTTCTGTTTGTCTGTTTTGGTTTCACAAAAGTTTGAGCTGTGGCCTGATTTTCTTAGAATTATGAAATAATTTAGGTGTAGAGTCCCCTGCAAGTCTCAGTCCAAGGTACTGGAAGATTGTACCTAATTTCTTGATTAGCTTCCTCTTCTATATGCTGAATAAGCCCAGTTTCCTTGATTATGCCGTGCTCCTGTCTGGCACTGCCTTAGCACCCTTCTGCTGCCCTGCCTTCACCTCAATCCATATGTGACCTATACGATCTCCTTTTATTAATTCCCTTTCTGACCCTTCCTGTTTTCTTTTCCATCCTGGAAGTAAAACTTAGCCAGTTCAGGACACGAATAGCTGAAAAAACTTTCTGAGTAAAGGGAGAGAGGGAATTGTATATCTATTACCTGCAATGACACTGCAATGAATTAACTAGCAAGCAATTATTCCATGCTTTGTACAGCCTCTTTTTCTGTTTTCAGGTGGTTCAGTTCATTGGCAGAGAGAAAATAAGCCACCAGTAGAACATTTCTCTGACTTCTATTCCCGTGCCCCGTCTGCTGAGATTGAAATGACCAGCTATGTACTACTGGCTTTGCTAAACAGAACCAAACTCACTCCAGAAGATTTGTCTTATATTTCCCGCATTGTGTACTGGCTTATCAAACAGCAGAACCCATATGGCGGTTTTTCCTCCAGCCAGGTAACAACTGGGTGTGGTAAAAAGAAAGCTTCTGGGGGCAGTCCAATCTGCAGGCTGAATCTCAGTGGTATGACAAATCTTCCTGACTGCAAGTCAATTCGAATAATACTTGATAATTGATGCTTGCATAGGTACTTTGTCAGGGTCATCCATACTCTTCATAGGCAGCTTCACACATAATTTAGTTTTAGACAATGAGAATTTACCCGAGTTCCAAGTTAGCAGTAGACAGTAGTCACTGTTAACACAACACTATCCCAGGTCTTCTGAGGTAATTAAAATCTGTTGCCCCAGAACCACTGAGTGGGTGAAATTGGAAGGGATCACAGTGGGTCATCTGGTCCAATATCACTGCTCAAGCAGGGTTATCCCAGAGCACATTGCACAGGATTGCACCCATACGGTTCTTGAATATCTCCAGTAAGGGAAACTTCACAATGTCTCTAGGCAATCTGTTCCAGTGCAAGGTCATCCTCACAGTAAGAGTTCTTCTCTGTGTTCAGGTGGAACTTCCTATGTATCAGTTTCTGTCTGTTGCCTCTTGTCCTATTGCTTGGCACCACTGAGAAGAGCCTGGTTCTGCCTTCTTGAAACCCTCCCTTCAGATACTTCAAACATTGATGAGATCCCCTCTTGGTTATCTCTTTTTGAGGTTGAACAGGCCCAGCTCCTTCTGCCTTTCCTTATAAGAGATGCTTTAGTCCCTCAATCATCTTTGTCATCCTCCTCTGGACTTGCTCCAGGAACTCCATGTGTGTTTACTGAGGCGCCCAGAAATTGACACAGCCTTCCAGATGCACCTCAGTAGGGCTGAGTAGAGGGGCTCAACCTGCTGGTAATGCTCTTCCTAATGCACTCCAGGTAGCCTTCTTCATTACCAGGGCACACTGCTGGCTCAGAGACAGCTTTTGTCCCACCAGGACAAGTTCTACAAGAACTTGTATCTTGTCTCCTTAGCTCTTTGCAAAATCCCTCTCTATTTATGAGTACTGAAAAGGCATCAAGGGATATAGGAGCTGAGCTAATCTCCCGTACCATGTTACACTGGGTATCTAACTAGGGATTGTTGTTCTTTTCAGGACACTGTTGTTGCTCTCCAAGCTTTAGCCCAGTATGGATACCTCACCTTCTCAAAAAGAAGTCTTAACACAGTGGAAGTCCACTTCACGGAGTCCCCCAGTAAGATTTTCCAAGTAAATGACAAGAACCGCTTCTTACTGCAGCAGGCTTCTTTACCCACTATTCCAGGGAATTACAGCGTGGAAGTGAATGGCACTGGCTGCGTTTACCTGCAGGTAAGCAAGCTGGAAACTCAGCACAGCCCCTTTGAGATCTAAACAGGGGGTTGTCTATGCCTTAATCCTCTACATATTTCATGTCAAAGCCACAAAACCGTTTACGTTTGTGACCATCTCCCACTTTCCATCTCTTTTAGACCACCCTGAGATACAACATTCATTTGCCAAAACAAGTTGCAGGGTTTTCTCTATCCATAAGGACAGCAAATGCATCTTGCACAAGCAACTATCCATCAAAGTTTGACCTTGTCCTCTTTGCCAGGTAACTTTCATTGACCTACAGTTTTGTAAAGCATGAAAGAAAGAATTTAAATACAGGCAGCTGCTGTGAAGATATAGGAACAAAAACATGATTATTGGGAGCTGAAAATGTCATTCACTGGTCTTCATTCCGTTTGCAGACCAGACTAACAGAACTTTTCTCATTTTAGTTACACAGGAAAGCGTAATGTCTCCAACATGGCTATTATTGATGTGAAGATGCTCTCAGGTTTTGTTCCTGTACAGTCTTCCCTGAAAAAGGTAAAAAATGGAACCAATGTGAATGATAAGCCCTGAAAACATAAGAAGTTGATAAACATGGTCTCTGATTAGCAAATTAGAGCCCCATGGGAATACTGCAAAGTCTTTGGACATAGCCTTCTATGACATACTCTATGTCTCTAGACTTGTAGCTGTTCATCTGTCAGAGAAAAATCTGTTAGGAGTTGCCAAATCCAGTAGTCCAAAAGAGGTGAGACTGCTGTAGCTTCCTATCCCCATGTCCAACCAGCAGGGAGGTTCAGTGTGTATATAGGCAGACTATACATGTATATCCATACATACACATGTACCTGTATATATAGTGACAACACAGATCAGTAGACACGGAAGATAACACTTCCACAAACACAGGTAGCACAAATAACCTTATTCTGTTCCCTTTTCTGGCTGATCAGACAAAAAACTTATTTGTGGAAAAGACAAATAAATAAATAAATAAATATACATAGTCACATATATACATGCAAATACACGATGTGGCTCCTTCTGGTAGCTGTCCTAGGACACTCAGTGTGCAGAGTAGCTGTCCCTGGATCCTTGTTCCATCCAGTTGTTGGCATCTGGACACATGCCTCTTCAAGACCTCAGTACCAATTCAGTGCCTGGTCTCCATCAATACATGTATGTTTGGTAGGTGCCTCTATAAGCAGTGTTAGATGTGCAACAGATGACCTGGGATCCCAGAGTCTCCCAGTGACCTCACACAGACACATACACACAGAGACATATACAGAGGAGTCTCCACTAACTGTTCCAGCCCAATAGCCTGAGTAGTGTCCACTTCCTAGACCATATGGTCTCTCCAGAAATAGGCTCAGACATCTTGGTCCCTCTAGTAGCGAACTCGGATCCTCTGGTGTCTCCATCATTTGGGCCAGATTTATGCCTGCTTTGGTAACTGGCTGCCAATCCCCTTAACTCACCAGCTAGTCTGGTTTGGTATTCACTAACAACCACACACTGACATACACACCCACACACAACAGGCCTGAAGTCTGATGTCACAGGATGCTGGCATCTCAGACACATGGCTTTCTGTGGTCTCCTCTTCAGTGACTGGTACTCCCTACACACAAACCACACAAAATAGAGAGCCCTTCACTCAGGAAAATAGTCAGGAACAGAGATTAATAAGAAGGCATGAGAGATTGTGGTGACAAGGTGCAGGGCAGATAAGAGTGCTGACCACCAACATGTTTATGTGCAACTGGCCTCTTTTATCTCATTTTCCACTCTTTTTTCTTCCAATTGGACTTTATTCCTCTCTTTCTTACTTCTGGTTCTTCCCCTAAGCATCTTGTAATAACTCTTTCTGGAGTCCCAGCATCCCATACTCAGTCCTGTAGGCATCATTCCACTTAAGTCTGAAAAGTGATTTAGGGATATTTTGCTATTGACTCACCTTATGGGTCTCACTCCCTGGCAGTGGGGCTGGTCAACGTCCTGTGGCAGCCCTAAGGGAAACCGGGTCATAGTGCTCTGGTGGCCCTGCTCAGGTTACTGGGGTTTCCCTGTCCTCCTTAGCATTTGTGTGTATGAGTCTGTAGTCACACAGTCTAGCAAAATCTATGCAAGACATGTTTCTGTCATAGTTAAATTACTTAAATGGGTATTTTGCAGTATTATCCCTTTGACATGGGTTATTTCTTCCTCTACAGTACAGTTTAAAAAACAAAAAACAAAAAAAAGTGGGTATTGGTCCTCCTTCTTCACTATCCAGAAATTTGGTTATAAGGATGACAATGCTGGGGACAGCATTGTGATAAACACTTTGTTTCTGTTCTTCATGCAATTCAGGTTCATAATAGATGTGTTAACTTCAAGCCATGAACTGTAATTTTCAAGTAGATAGAAAGAAGAGTAAAATTGTTTGTAGAGTCTGCTTTTAGCTTTTGCACTCACGCCTGAATTTCTTTTTTGACTAGAAGCATATGAAATTAATAAATTTTCTGCAGCAAATTTTCCCATTGAGATGTTATTCTTTTTGGCATCCTACTCGTCTTCATATGTACTTGGAGAAAAACAGTTGTTTTTTTAAGTTTGAAATACTTTGGATTTGTGTATTTTCATAGTAAAAGAATTTTCTTCATATTCTTCTCTAAAATTTTTTGAACTTCTGTTATTTAAATCATGCAATGGACTAGCAAGGAAGTTGCAGAAAGTAATTGTAAATTTTCGTGGAAATGAGAGCATTCTTAAGATAATTATAAAAGTCACAAGCATCAAAGCTGACAGGTAAAACTGCATGCATCAGGTTTTAAAAACACTCAACTTGCATTTCTGTTTTCGGCGACTAGATGGCAGGGTGGCATAAAAGGAACATGACAGACATTTCAAATGCTTTTAGTTATGGATGTGTCCTTGTCAAGTGTCTGATGTTAATATTGCTATCTTTTGCCTTATTTAAAGCTTCAGGACCAGAATTCTGTTGTGGATCGTGTAGACACCAAGAACAACCACATACTCTTCTATCTTCAGAAGGTGAGTTTGGGAGGTTACCTTTTGGTTTTATTAAATTGGAAATTTAAAACAAGCGCCCAGATAAAAGAAAAATCTCATTAATAGTAATTAACAATACATTAACATGCATTAAAGATGCAAATGTACTTCACTCAAACACTGAATATATATATATTCATAGTTGTAGTGTACAGTGAAGAGATATGCGTTTATTACTTTTTTTTAAGTATGTTATGTGATTTAATATCATTTCACAAATGTAGCTAAGTTGCATTTCATATTGCAAAAGCTTCCATTCTCTAATACATAAGCCTCTAAGTGATGCTTCTCATTAGTGCCTCTGAGAGTGTTTCGCAGGGAGTCTGTATCATCTCCCTCCATTTTAAAGGTTTTTGTATGAAAAGAATCATAGAAAGGCTTAGATTGAAAGGGACCTTGAAGATCATTTAGTTAGAAGCCTCCCAAGCCAGGGGAAGAGATGCCACCCACTAACTCACATTGCTCATGGCCCCATCCAACCCGGCCTTGAACATTTACAGAGATGGGCCATCAACAACTTCTCTGGGCAGTCTGTTCCAGTGTCTCACCACTCTCACAGTAAAGAATTTTTTCCTAACATCTAAATCCACCCTCTTTTAGTTTAAAACCATTCCCCTTGTTCCACAACTATCTGCCTAGGTAGTGGAACTCTGTCACTCTGTCTCTTTTTTCTAGTCTCCCTTTAAGTACTGGATATGGTCTTTCTGGAGCCTTCTTGTCTCAATGATGAACAACTCCATGTCTCTCAGCCTGTCTTTGTTAAGAGAGGTGCTTCAGCCCTCTGATAGTCTTTGTGGCCCTCCTCTGTACTTGCCTTAAAAGGTCTGCATCCATCCTATACTGGGGACCTCAGAGTGGATGCAGTACTCTGGGGGGGTCTCACAAGAGCAGAGTAAAGAGGGAGAATCACATCCCTCAACCTGCCGGCCACTCTTCTTGTGATACAGCCCAGGATACATTTGGCTTTTGGGGCTTCGAGCGCACACTATTAATTTCCAGCTTTTTGTCCACCAGAACCCTGAAGTCTTTCTCTGCAGGGCTGCTCTCAATGAGTTCCTCTCCCAGTCTATACTCATGTCTGGGATTGCCCCAACACAGATGCAGCACCTTGTACTTGGACCTGTTGAACTTCATGAGATTCTCATGGGCCCACTTCTCAAATTTGTCCCAGTCCTTCTGTATGGTCCTGTCCTTCTGTTGTGTCAACTGCACTGCTCAGCTTCATATCATCTATAAACTTGTTGAGGGTGCCTGTCCGCTGATGTCATTGATGAAGATATTCAAGAGCAGCAGTTCCAAGACAGAGCCCTGAAGGACACCACTCAACGCTAGCCTCCACCAGGACACAGAGCCATTGACAACTCTCTGGCTGTGTCCATCCAGCCAATTCCTTATCCACCAAACAGTCCATCCTTCAAATTCATGTCTTTCCAGTTTGAAGCTAAGTATGTCATGTGGGACTATTTCAAAGGCCTTACAGAAGTCTAGGTAGATGGCACTGGTTGGTCGTCCCTTGCCAACCATTCATATATGATGGAGAGTGGCTTGGCAACAAGATTAGCCAGTTCTCACAGGACCCTGGGATGCATGTCATCTGGTCCCATAGACTTGTGGCTATTCAGCTTCATCAAATGGTCTCAAACTTGCTCTTTGCTTACAGTTGGAGGAACTTTGCTCCCGCAACCCCACCTGCCACTTCAGGGACTTGAAAGACATGGGAATTTTTCCTCAGGAAAAATCTAGGTGCCTCCTGGATTGCCTACAGCCAGCTGTGATTCTTTTCAAGCAGATGTCCTTGCAGCTGAAATCTCCCATCAGGACCAGAGCTTGCGAGCGTGATGCTTCGTGCAGCTGAAGCAAGAGGCCTCGTCAACAGGCTTCTTCTGGTCATGTGGCCTGTGGTAGACCCTGACAGCCAAGTGTCCTTTGCTGTTCCGGACCTTGATTTTTATCCACAACCTCTCAACCTGTTTGTGGCTGTTTCTCAGAGGCACCTCTTCACAATCCATACATTCCTTAATATAAAACTCAACAACCCTGCCTGTCCTTCCCAGCCTATTCCTTCAGAAAAGCATGTAGCCCTCCTTGTAGAGAAATGTTTGTAGAGAAAGGAATAGTCCTGCTGCGTCAATGACATTAATAAAGGGAATGAAAGAGGAGAAAAATAAACATCAAAACAGAAGGGATCCTAAGATACAAGAAGGGAAGGAGAGGGGAAGCAAAATGAAATAGTAACAATATACACCTTTCAAATGGCAATTTTTAATAGTTGGCCTCCAAGGATCTAACAAGGAAGACTGTAGTTAGTATTCTGTATTCACAGAGAAGTTGAGATGTTGAGATGTGCAAAATTTACCCAGCAGGGTGCCAGTGATGGAGAAAGTTATCCAGAATCCCTGTCCATTGCTCCATTCCTTTAAAAAGGTCAGCAAGATAATATTACAGATAAGTGGAGAAAAGAGCAGTGGCACCATTCCAGGCAGGCAAGAAAATGTTATAGAAGCAGAGGAAGATGAGCAAGGAGGAAATTCTGGGACATTTGGATGCAAGAGTGTGGAATGAGGAACAGAACCACAGGGGAGAATGGAGATTTTGAGTTCAAAGTCATTAAAGAGAGAAGTATGGAGAAGATTTTTACGGGTACTGGAGGTGATTTTAGCTGGGAAAGGCAAGGAAAGAAACTAAGAGCAAACTTCAATTGCAAGATGAATGCTGATGTGTTGAAAGCCACAGTAATAGGGAAAGGCTGAGGTAATTTGCAATGGAGATATGAAGAAGAAGAAAGAAAAGCACCCAATTTTAGCAACAAAGTATATTTAGCAACAGCTTTTAAACAAAAATGATTTGGCATCAAATTTACAAACTGGAGAGAACTGTAGAATGGCACACTTTGTCACACAGTCTGATCCAGAAATGCATCCGTTCAATCTTGGCCTCAGGGATAGTTATGAAAAGGCAAGTTCTGATGCATTTTCTTGTCTTGCAATTTTTAGGTTTCTCAGAAGGAAATCAGCTTCTCCTTCAGTGTGGAGCAAAGCCTGCCTGTCTCAGATATCAAACCAGTGCCTGTACATATATATGATTACTACGAAACAGGTAGGTGACCTGAGCAAGCCTCAGTAAAAGCTTTGAAACCAAAGGAGAGACAAGTGGAGACCCACTTAGCAATTCTGCTGCTTTTGATTACTATACTGCAAAGGGTCTGCAGAGCATAGACAGTTTCTCTCCTCCTGTGTTTTCATTTCTTGCTTCATTTCAACATAAAGCAGATTAGAAACTGACACATCAGGAGTTGCTTTCTTACAAACCGTGTAAAAAAAGAAGTGTGGTTTCACAGTTTGACCCTGATGCTTAAAATCAATGACTCAAAAGCAGCAGTGTTCCTGATTTCCCTGATCTGGGTTATCTAATTTTTTTTGCTTAGTATTGCCATAATAGGTTGCAGTCAAAAAGATCTTCCTTAGTGAAATTTAAATAACCTAAGTAGGAGTGATAGGCCCACTTAACTAAAAAATTAAGTGCCTGACCACCTTTCTTGAACTGGTCTCAAGGAAGTAGGGTTGCATCAGACATTACCCAGTTGTGGAGCTTACATTAATAAAGCTTTGGCTCAGGTTCTCCCATGCTTTTCTTAAGCTTGGCACAACCTTTGGGAACTGCATCCTAGCATACTAGCAGCAGTCAGAGGACTGACCCTGGAGTGTATTTTCTGCCATCTGATCCACATCATGCATGATCATAGCAAAGATGTGTCCTGACAAACACAGTCAGAGGAGTGCTTTGGTCTCTGACTATGCACCCCTGCAACTGGGCACCTTAGCAGCTGGAAAAGCCCCACAAAATTTATCAAATGTTTTCTGGTTCGTAGTGTGTTAATCCCAGGTGCACATAGAGCAGAGTCAGAATGATTTCTCACGCTCACGCAAATGTCTTCTTCCTTTCTCCTTTTCAGATGAATATGCCCTTTCAGAATACAACACACCCTGTTCCCCACCTTCCAGCTGAAACCAGATATGTGCCAGAAAAGGTAACTATGCAGGATATATCAGACAAGCATTTATAGATGAAAAAATGGATAACAGATTTAATTGTTTCTGGTTGTTGGGAGAGCAATGAAAAGCATGTAGAATAATGAGGAATAAGCAAATCCCATATTGCAGTAAATCAATATGACCATTTTTGGCCCACATTTCAAAAAGAACTTGGGTCAGTGTGGATTAGAAACTGCAGATAAAGTGTTTTTCCTAACAAGGGAGATACTGTGCAATTATTAACCCAGACCATCCATCTTCTTTGAAACTCATGACATGTTCCAGAGGGAGTTTTGTGTAAAGGTAAACACCTGAAATGTGTGTTCTTGACCACAGATTTCTCTTAAAAATCCTAATCTTAGAGAGTAATCTGCTGCTGTTGCTTCTGTAGATTTTATTTATTTTAGTCTTTCCATTATCCAGAGGAAAAAACCTGAAGAAATTACTTTGATCCTCACCATTTTTCAGCGATTGAACTGAATCATGTACAGATGTCAGAATTCTAGTCACAGGAAGACAACGTTTCTTCAGGTTTTGTCTCTATTTAGAAAGAAATGTTTTCTTCAGATTAGGATCTCAAATTTTACTGCTCTTTGTAATAAAACATTCTGATGGACCATGCTATGTGTCCCAGTCTACATTCTTTGTTCTACCTAGAAATGAGTGATGTAAGGTATTTCATAAACTAAAACATTCACACCTTGGATAGGTCAATCAATGACATCTTGACATTAGTGACATCTTGTGGCACAGCCAGGCCATGCCTATGTGATGGAAGCTTCCAACCCAAAGCGTAATGGTGGGAGAAATTAGAGAGCTGTAACACAGAAACTCTTTTAAAAGGGTTTAGCAAGGAATAGGGAATCCAACGGAGCCCTTGGAGGAAGAAAAAAAAGCAGTTTGAAGGGAGCGAAAAATAGAGCCACAGGGAGCTTACAACGTAGTAACAAAGTACAAGAACTTTCCTGTTGTGCTTTCTTCATTTAATGAAGAGGTACAACACACAGCTACACACTGTGACTACTCTCCCTCACAGCCTGCAGTGACCTGACAAGACCTTCATCCCGACCAGATCACACTGGTAGAAGGAGACAGAAACCAACTACATATTGACAACAATCTGAGCAGACATTTACCAGCTTAATCTATCACCAAGCTGTTGTTTCATCAATCAGGGTGTTAAGACATAGTCATAGTCGTGGAAGAGACACTCTTATTTATCATGAAACTGGGCTTCTCAAAGCAAATTTTGTTTCCTACAAACAATTTACTTAACAGCAATGTGCTTCATGTGAGACAGGCCACACAACAGCACAGGACACAGTAGGAGAGGAGCAGTCCATTGTAGAACCTGAGAGCACTGTTTAGTAGGTTGTCAGGCTTGCCCAGAGATGGCTCAAGTGAAACTTTTCCTACCTCACTAGCAGTGCAGGAACCTTTGTGATAAGGGGCAGTCATGACAGAAATCCACAGGCTCAATGTAAACCCAGAAAGGCACAAAAGAAATTTGGAAGCTGTAGAAGCACATAAACATTGGTTTGGAAGGGAGGGATGGAAGACATGAACTGAAACCTTGTGTTCTAAGAACGACCCAGTACAAACTTATTTCTTCCTAAAATGACCAGAGGGCTGCAGCATTCCTCATATGAAGACAGGATGAGAGAGTTGGGATTGTTCAGCATAGGTAATAATCCAGGGAGACTTTAGTCCAACATTCCATTACTTCAAGAGGGCTTGTAAAATACAGGGAGAGTGAATTTTTATGTGGGCAGATAGTGACAAGAAAAAGGGGAACGGTTTTAAACTAGGGGAGAGAATATTTGGTTTAGATATGAGAAGGAAATTCTTTGTCCCTGACAATTCTGGTGGAATTTCTGTCTTGTGAAAAAAAAGGAATTTTGAGAAAAGGATGCTGTGAGGTGAGTAGCTTTCAACTCTCTCAACTCTGCTCAAAACCTCGAGCTCCTATGCCCAACATTTGTCTTCCCATCAGCAGCAACCCCTGAGCACAATCCTTGACCCAAAAAGTCACACTGAAAGCAATGTTTTCATGTTTGCATGAGACCTATGGTGACTTTTGCTACAGAGGACACATGCTGAGAAATAAGTTATGACTCTGAAGATGTTAAGGGGCCAAGTTGTTTTTCACTGACCTCAAACTCCCCTTTTCTCTCCCATCCCTGTCAGCAAAAAGGATTGTGTGAGCTTCAAGAGGGATCAATCAGGCTACTTCAATCCACCTTCTTCAGCTGTGTAAACTCAGCCTACTGCTAAACAAAAGCCTTTGTTTAAAGCCATTCCAGTGAATGGCCAATTGCAAGCCTGGTCAGATGGAAACTGATATGAAATGCAGATTCTTTCAAAAGAACAGCATTTAAATTTTGCTACAAATTTTCAAAACACTATGCTGAGAGGGAGTGGCTGGAACAATGCCAGTGGTACCTAGCAATATCTGCATTTTATAGCCTTCTTTTACCTCTATAACTTTTTAACTCCAGCACAACTAGTGACCCAATTTTTTTTTCTCATGAAGCTTGTATCATGTGAACTTCAGTGTAAGTCAGATGAAAAGACTGAAAGGAATTTCAGATACTGAGTTTTTAGGATGTATGTGAATTAATCAAAAAATTATAAGGGCGACCTCCCATCTCCAAAAATTCCTAATGCAATACATTTACACTCAATTCTTTAGTTTGAATGCAGATACTAGTTTTCTCTGTATGTATATTATATGTATGTGTATTACTATTCCTATTAAAACAAGTCCTTGAAATTGCCTAAAAAGAATGCTGGTGTGATCCTTTTAGCAGAAACATCTAATTGCCAGATAAGACTTCAAGAAATGCTTCCAACTCAGTGGCCAGCAGCATGAAACCTTCAGCGCCTTGTGGAAGCTCTTGATCAATGCTGCCAGTATCAGTGGACGACTCAATAAAAAACAGCTTGAAGAAATAAAAGCCTGTTGGTATATATCTTAAGAAACAACAGAATTACTGAAAACCAGAGTCAGAGAATCAAGAAAACAGCAAAGTTCCCAAGAAGCCAGGAAAGTGTTATATTGAGGCTGAGGCCCTGTGTGCTGGAGGCTTAAAGAGATCACATATGTGGGATCCTACAGTACCTAGCTGCTCCTGCATTTTATTTTTGTCAGATTAAGCAAGAAGATTCCCCATTACTTTACTTTTTAATCCTCACTGTATGTCCAACAAAGTAAAGTTAGAGCATTCTGAACTCAGAGCCATTCCTGGGGTACAACTGCAGATGTAGAAGGAGTGCAAATCACAGACTCTGTCTATTCAGCACAGCTCCAAGGAGCCCCCTCTCATGGGCTTCAGTGTTGCTGTTCCCATGCATTTCTGAAGTCTGAATCCTACCACAGGCAGTGTGAATCTTTCTTTCCATCTCCCTGGGTTTTGTCAGGATTCAAAGTCTCTTGAGCCCCTAAGCAGGACAGGTAGAATTCATGATTCTGCTGTCATAGCCAAACATACCATCAAGTTTTGTTCCCAAATGACACGTTCCATCTTAAAAGGTCAGTCAAGTCGAGTTTTCTTACTCTGACTGCTATAGTTAGAAAGATACTTGAGAATCCTGAAACTACTGTGGATCAGTCTTCTCTTTAATTTCAGTTTCCAAAAAGGTCATCCATCTGCTTCTGGTTCTTTCAGCAGTTCCTACAGGACTCATCTGCTGCAATCCATGGGAATGTGACAGAAAAGACTCTGGAGGCTTTGCTCAAAGGTGTGAAGAGTCAAGACTCTGCCACTGTTTCGCATGATAGGAAAGCACTTGTGCTACCCTTGAACTAGCAACTATGAGTAACACTAGACATGGATGTGATGCTCCAGTCCCTGCCTCATTTCTGCACAGTGCTCTCCAGCAGTTTTGCCTAGAACTGGTTATATATGAGTCAGTAGTTTTAAAAAGGGAATTTCTTCAAAAGGGAAAACTATGTAACGAGGACTTTCTCTGACTCCCTGTTTGCCTGAAGCCAGCTTGTTTGCCCTGAGACAACTTGGAAAGATTAAAAGATAATAAAGAATGACAGGTCTTCATCAAGAATGCAACCTCCAGCATGTTCTGTACAGTGCTTAGTAGCTCAGTATATAGCTGCAGCATGCATTTTCACTGGAGACAAAGCAGAAATAGCCTTTATGGGAGGGGAATAAATCAAAAAAACCTTCCAGGCTTAAGGTCAGGGGTTGAAGGCACAAACAGGCTCTCCCTGGGGGGCGTCCTTAAAGTAGCACAATTAATATATAGGGTAACACAAGAGTATTGTTGTGCTGCCAAGTAGATAATAATAACAGATAAAGAGAGAGACAGCTGCAGGCTCTGAATAGCATTTGTATGCCTTCTATAATGCATCTTGAACTAATTCAATTTCTGGTATATCATAGTCGAATGAAAAAGCCTTTGCAACCACAAAAAATAGATTTAGGAGCTAGATGTTGGTCTACGGTAAAAAGATCAAAGTGCTCACAAACAAACTGAGCCTCCAACATCTGGTTTTATCAAACAGTTGTGAGAGTCTCCTAAGTCCATACTCTTTTTCACAATAAAGCCCTAGCAATATCATGCCTACATTGAAGACAGACTTGAGAGAAATGAGAAGAGGTAGCATCTTCTCTAAAAGATGCAAGTCTCATTTCTTGGATTCATCTCCTATGAATTCTTGATTTTGTTAACATCATTTTACAACCTTGAAGTGAGATCAACACTTGCTTTCTCAGAGCAGTTGGATTAGGCACACAGCATTCCCCCAAAAATTATATTCAAGAAATTTCATTTGGTCCATAAAGCTGCATTCATGTAACTACATTCAAAGAAGCGTGTAAAGACATTGGTCCTTGACAGTTCCTTTCTCACAGACCAAACTGTCCTTCAGAGAGATGGTTCAGATCTGTTATGTCGTCAGTGGCTTCAATCCCATGAGAGGACCTTAGGGGTGTGATTACATCAGTAAAGCCCTTGCAGGATCCACAGTCTGATGGCTGAAATCCCAAGGGGAAGCAGAATTCCTATGTAATCTGTCTCAAATCACTCCAGAGAAGAAGGGTGATCAGCCAGGGAAGGCTACTGTGCTGGGAACTAGTGGAGGGAAGGACAGGAAAATAAGAGGGAATAAAGGAGCTTTAAACAATTATATCTGTTTCTACAATGTATTTGTGGGGCATTTCTGCATGATGAAATTAAAAACCAGGCTTTCCATAAAGCAGAGAAAAGCCATTGCAATATGAAATCCTCAGAGAGCTTTCCTTCTACATGTGATTGTCACAAGTTATCACCCAAAATTAAAGCAAATGCTTCTACCTAAAGAGTGCAGAAACTACTGCTCTGAGGAGAGGATGGTTGTGCATAGCAGTG
Organism: Calyptomena viridis; assembly: GCA_013390005.1. Classification (NCBI taxonomy): domain Eukaryota; kingdom Metazoa; phylum Chordata; class Aves; order Passeriformes; family Eurylaimidae; genus Calyptomena; species Calyptomena viridis. Next base: position 34,385 of record WEIV01020616.1, read on the forward strand.
AAATAGAAAAAGAGGTTTAGGGTTTTGCTTGGAGGCTAAAAGGTCAGAGAATGAGTCAAGCATCCTTCAACATGCTAGAGATGGCTAGCCTTAAGTACCTTTCTGGTAGCCAGGACAGCAAATACATGGCAACGTCGTGTGCAGCTTGTGACAGCTTTTGGTACACAAGACAATTTTTCAGTACCAGACACAAGCTGATTGCTAGCACAGGATGCTTAGGAAGGGAACATGCAACTAGACTAGTTGTCCCACCAGAGGAGAGGGCTTTAATCGTCATATTTTCTGAATTACATGTCAAACATTCCCCCTTAATACTCATTGTTAAGTATATTCTTTTCCACCTTTAATAAAAACTTGATTCATACTTGCAAGTGTGAAGAGTGAACATACTAAATACTAGAGATTTTTGGAGGCCTTATTCAGATATTTTATTGGTGACCTCTTCACATTTGAACCGAGCCCTGGCTTTTGCCCATCAAGACCACAAAGAAAGGAGGGCTGAATAACCTTTGTTCCTATCTGTATAAGGACAGTAAAGCTGCAAAGCCCTCCCAAAAGAAGGGCAGACTATCTTAATAGCCTAACTATAGCACTGCATTTGTAGCTTAACTTGAAAATGGCCAGGTAACCTTTGTATAAGTATGAAAGAAAATTTCATTAATATACCACTCCGGCTTGTGCAGGTGCAGTGACAGTATGCAGATTCCAGCTTCACTCACATTTGACTGGCATGTTTGCCACCAAAACTGCATAGCTAAGACAGTCTTAATACTTTGGTTCACACAGTTATTCTTGATCAGACCTCAGCCTCTACATACACATGGATAAAATTCTCAGTTTTGAAAACAGGTTATGGATCATCCATCCACACTCACCAGAGTAACTGGCATAACACAGTGCTTGCAACTGGCTGACCTTTTTGTATGATTGCCTTCTCAGGGACTGAAAACATAGACCACTGAAATAAATTGCAGTCCTCTCCACTACAATATTTTGTTGAAAAAAATTTTTGTCGAAATCACTGCAAGCTGTGACTATTCTGCTAGGGATATACTTACTTTCTTTAATGATCCTTTTAGCTTGCAAAGCTGCTAGAGAACTTTGCCAAGGCTCACATATCTTAGAACAATGAAAGAAATCTTGCATGCTTGACTGGAGACTCTATTGACCAAGCAGGACTTTATCTGTAGTTACCATTTTTTACAGCATTGTTCCCCTACCACCTGGGCCAAACCAAGCATTTCGACCTTTACTATGTCTAAACAAATTGTTACAATCTGATATACTTAAAGAAGGTTTTATAGGAAGCAGTCATAGTCAAATTCACAGATTGCTTCAGTGCTTTTCAACTAATTTTTGTAGCTGTAATGACCAAGTTTCTTTGTTTTGATTCTTTTCTGAATGCAGCAATTAACCCATTCACAAGAAAGATGATGGTGCCTACACCACAAATATATGTCTACAGGTCTTGCAGACACGTCCAAGTTGGCTTTAGAGTGCCAGCTGGGGTGCTGCTAAGAGGGCAGTCATGAAACTTCTCATATGGGCTTTGCCAGGTGTCACGCCAATACCCACTGCAATGCTCAGCTGTCTGGCTCAAAGCTGCTCTCTCAGGCTGTGCCAACTCTTACAGAATTATCACTGTCCTTCGCTGCTGCCACCAAGCCCAAAGGATGTTTAAGTGGTGACAATAAACTGCAAGAGGGAGAAGGACCAGTAGAATGAAATGAAGTGTGAGCAGCCACACTTAGTGCAAATAGTGCAAAATAGTGAAAAAAATGGAAAAAACATGGAGCTCCAAAGACTAATGGAATTTTTCTAATGCCATTCATGATTCCCACAGGAAAGAAATAGAGCTCTTTTCAACAATTGTGAGTGAAATCTGAGGTCAGGTGATTCCTAGACACAGAAATCACTGTGTCCAGCTCCCTGTGAAAAAAAATAATTGCAGTTTAGTAGTATTACTATAGTCTTTCAAAACAGGACAGATTTTAATGGTAAAATTAAACTTTTACTTGGACAACATCTCTCCTGCCCCAAACAAAACAAATCACAACCATAAAGGCACAATTTTTTGTCTACTATGCCTACAGCAGGGCTATTTCAGTGTACTTAGCTGGTGGATGATTTCGTAGCAAAGTTAACTAAATCAATCAGTTTATTCTGCTACTGCCAAGGCTCTCTCTCATTGCTCTCCATCTGCAAACACAGATCTCTCTGCATGTGCTATTACTAAACAAGGTTAGCTGAGGTCTGAAGTTATGGCTTCAGTGGTGCCCAAAGTTAGGCTGGCAAACAACTCATTTTGAGTCAAGAATGCAAGATAATCCATCTGTATACAGATATTTTTCCAACATAACTTCAGACTTCCTTATATATGCCCAGAAAGATCCTCAAGTTCTTCTAAAAGTCTCTTGGAAAGGAATCATATGGTGTTACAAACATCAGTCTTGAGACTTATCTCCAAGAAACCTCAGTGACAGAGAAATAAGGAGAGAATCTAATATGTCTTCCATGGTGAGAAAGTTTATGTTAACTTAGGTGTCAGTCATTTGAATTAATTCTTCTATGAGGAAAAAAAGAACTCCAAAAAAGAATCCCTTCTAGTAGCTGAAGGGAGACTATAAGAAGGATGGAGAGAGACTATTTACAAAGGAATGCAGTGATATGACAAGGAAGAATGGCTTCAAATTGAAAAAGGGAAGGTTTAGTTTAGATATTAGGAAGAAAGGTTGGTGGGGGGTCTGAGCAACCTGGTCTACTGGGAGGTGACCTTGACAATGCAGGGGATTTGGAGCTAAATGATCTGTAAGGTCCCTTCTAAGCCAGGTCATACTGTCATTATATGATTTTATCAAATGCAGTCTTTTGACCTGGTGATGAAGTAACATCTCTAATTTCCCTATAGAGCAATCTTCATAAGCTTCTTGCACATATACAGTTGAGTTAAACAGAATGGTAGGATTTGAAGACCAAAAAGTCAGCAAATAATAATAATAAAAAAACCCCATAAGCCCCAAATGTCAATGGTTTTGTAAATATTTGCCCTGAAAACAATCTTTTTGTAGTATCGAGCAGAATGTTGTTTATTTATCCTGTGAAAGGTAAATTATTATATGTTTTAGCCAAGAAGATGAGATAATCCCTAGTTTTCTTTGTTGTGGTAAGCTACAGTGGCTTTTTTCCTCCCATGGTATTTGTTTGATTGCAAATATATTAATGCAATAACTTCTCTATTTCATAAAATTGCATTTCTTGTTTGTTTATTTCAGTGCCAGATGCGCCTTCTTCGTTATGGTTAGTGGAGGGCTTAAACCAGTGCAGTGAATTACCCGGATATAGGTTGCCTTGGTTACCTTTGTCCTTCATTTGATTGCTGTTCACAAGACATATCTGCAAAGAAGACATTATGAATAATGCCAGTCCTTGGAGATATGAGGGTGGACTTTCTGACCAAAGCTACAATCCAATCTACATTTCGGGCAAAACCCCTGTTCCCTCTAACAGTAATTTATACACAACTATCCTCCTCTTTCTCTACAATGTTTGAATGGCCTTTTGATTAAACTCAAAAGTAACCTCCAAAAGCTTCTTGCAGCATAAGGATGTGGACTGTGATGACTATTAAATTGACTTGTTTGGAATGAATACTTTTTCATGTTGCAATAAAGTCATAACTGCCTGAGAAAGCCACGAAAATCTAGAACATGCAATACGGATCATCTCCTTTTTTCACAATGTCAGCTCAAGTTCAAGCCTTCACCAGTGAATTTCTGTTCTCAACAGCTCCTGCTATGGGTATCCCATTGCAGAGAAAATAAAGCCCTACTTTCTCACACCTTATTGCTAAGCAAGATGTCATTTGGTATAGGATATCCCTTTGGACAGTTTGGATCACCCCTCCTGGCTGTGGCCCCTCCCAGTCTCTTGTCCACCCCAAGCCTACTGGTTTCTGGCTGCAAAGTGCGGGAGATAGAAAGCCTGGACACAGTGCAAGCACTCTTAAGCAATTGCCAAAAAAACTGGTGAGTTATGAACACTCTTCTAGCCTCAAATGCAAAGCATAGCAGGCTACTGTGGAGAAAGTTAACTTCCTCCCAGACAGACCCAGAACCAATATTAATGTAAAAAATTTATTACAATTATAAAACAATTGCTTTCCAGCTCTATTTTTCTTGTGGGGAGCAGCTTATAAGTGCTTTATTTTCTCTTCAGAGCACAAGAGAACAAAAGAAGAAGGTAATGCCTCTTTATCCTAAAATAAGGTCTTGATGGATAAAAGCAAATTTTTTCCCCCTAATAAAAACAACCAATTAGCTTCCACATAGGTGTGAAAACTAGAAACCTGGGGAACAAAAATTTGCATGAACTCATAAACTGGCTTATTTCAAGATGAAATGAATTAAACTTCAACAACTCTGCCAAGTGTTCAAAGGCTAAAGAAGGAATAATTAAGACCTTTCAGATCTTTTGCTGTTTCTGGCTCCTCTATTATTCCATTTCATTAATTTTCAAAATACCTATGAAGCAAGGAAAAAAGAGGTCCACAAATAATTTTAACCACAATCTGGAGTCAAAATATAGAAACTTAGTCTACTTCACTCAAAGTGTCAATCCAGATGGTAAATTCCAACGAGGATGGGGAAAACCCTCAAATGTTAATCTGGTTTGACAGACTTATTCTGGCTTAAGTCACTTTGTGCTTTTCTCTGATATGACAAGTCTCATTGTAAAAACCAAAGCCCCTCCCCTTGAAAACAAGACCACTGAAGACATTTTGTGCAGACATTCAGAGAACTACAGGGAAGTGTTAGAGTCTGAAGACAGTGGGTTGGTTTAGGCTCCAGTAGGGTTAGGGGAGGTTCTTGCAAGTAGTAGGATAGACTGGGATCTCCACCCCTTGCTGCAGTTATAAAGGCATTAACATCAAAGGAAGGAGCCAAGGAAGAGTTGAAGGGTCAACTCCTTTCCTCTGGAGGACTGGGTGAGGAATGCTGTAGAGCTGTTGAACTTACAGGCAATTGTTTCTTGGGAAGAGAGCTTATCTTTTTCTTCTGTCTCACAGTGAAAAAATGTGGCTGAAGTTTCTTTTGGCTATTCTTCTCCAGCATGTAACAGCTGAAAAGGAACCTGAGCCGTAAGAACTACCATATTATTGTTATAAATATTTATGAAAAAGTTTTAAGAACAGTGCTAATTAGTGCTATTAACTTTGCTTTAAATATTAAATACTGCCAAAGCCCATGTTTTATGTCTGGAGAGTAAAGTGCAAAGTGGATAGCAATTGAATCGTTCTCATTTCATGTGATCAGACCTTCTGTCTACTGCAGAACTTCCAGAGAAGTTGATGTGTTTCAGAAAAGGAAATAGCAGTAGTAACACCAGTGTGCTTTGCTAAAAGCAGATGGGTCCAGGACTCAGACAAAGGGGAAAAGGGCAAGAGTTGGGGCCACTAGCAGAGTTGTGGGGGGAATCCACCTGTGGGTGAGATGGGAGCTGCAGGGCAAGAGTGAGGGGTACTGGCAGTGTGTCCTATATTTAATTTAAATTAACTGGTGGGTACTATATAAGAACACTGATTTGTATTTATTTTATTCTGTTGAGGATGTTTCTTCTCAAAGTGATCACTTTGATGTTTGGATCTCACAGGCAATATGTCCTGATGGTGCCTGCCGTTCTCCAAAGTGACTCTCCAGGTCAGGTTTGCCTTCAGTTCCTTAACCTCAATGAGAAAATATCCATCAGAGCAATCCTAGAATACAGTGCTGTTAATAGCACTATTTTTGAGAAAACCATGACAGCAAGCAGTGGTCTACAATGCTTCAATTTCAAGGTAAATTAATTTTAATTTATGTCCCCATAGAAAATAAATGTAAAGAGGGAAAAGAAAATTAAAGCAGAGAGCACAGGACAGGAACAAGCAGGGAAGAAATTAAGACTTGTTGAAGGAAAAAGAAAGCATGGGACAGTAACATAGTAACAAACAAGGAGGCATTTTCAATAGACATAAGAAAATAGAAAAGAAAGGAAATAGAAAATATCCAAGAAAGGTGATAGAAGTGAGATGGTGTCTCTTTGTAGAAGCCCAGTTCAAAAGTATTACTGTGCAACAGGTTCTGGAGCAAATTACTTCAAGACTAACAATCTCCCTTTGTTTTTTCTTTTTCCTCACAGATCCCTCCTGTCTATTCTTCACCACTGGCTTTCATTTCCTTCTCTGCCAAGGGTGCCACAGTCAGCCTAGAAGAGCGGCGGTCAGTGATGATCCAGAATGCAGACAGTATTGTCTTCGTGCAGACTGACAAACCCATCTACAAACCAGGACAGAGAGGTGAATACCTGCTGTGGAGCTCAGGCAGACATCTTCAAAATGCCAGGAGACTGTCATACCATGGTCTCTATTACTGTCTTTGTCCCTTCTTCCTAGCTGGAAAAAGCTTTCGCTGCTGCAGTCTCAATACTGGTGACAGGTCAGAATAGTGGGAAGAGGTGATTAGATCACTACCTGGATTAAAATAATGCTTCCATTTGCTGCTGGTCAGCATCAAACAGAGTCTAAAAACCAAGAGCAGAATTGATTGTTTGAAAATTAATTATAAGTTGTTAAAGACAAAATCGTGCTATTAACTTTGTGGATTCTGATGGGCTCGGACTTTAGATTTGCATGTTGTTGTATTTCTGCACTTAATGCTGTTCCCCTATCCAGACTTCTCACCTGGCCATTGAGCACAGCTTTATGTATGCAAAGAAACATTTATCTAGATCTGTTCCTTAGTTAATTCCTAGGCTTTAAGGCCTCTATCACACAGATAGAACACTGTAGGAAACACCATGAGAAAAATTCTTCCCAGAGATTGGTCACATATCACAGCCATTAGACTAGATTAGCTATACTTTAATTAGGGATGAGCTCTATCACACATAGTATGAACGAAAGCTTACCAGTCAGAATTTGGTGTCACCAAGGTGTCCAGCATGGCCTGTTTATTGGTCAAATGGGTTGATGTTGAGGTGGGGGAAGGAGTAGACCAAATTAAATTATGAAAAGGTAATGCTTCACAAAGGTATTTTCAAAACATATTTTTATGTTTTTCCTTCTGCACTAATTCAGTGTTCTCTTTTCAATTTTTCTCTTGTAAAAAAAAAACACACACAAAAAGAAGACAGTTCAACAAAAATCTGTAAAAAAAGAGAACAAAGTGAGCTCAGAGGAATGATACTGCATTAGGAAAAACTGACACTTTCCAGTTCCAGTAGTTTTTGGAACTTTCGTGTGTTCAAGGTAATGAACTGTGCTTTAGGGATGGGGAAATGAAGAGGAGCAGATTTGCCTACATCATTCAGATGACCATTGAAGGAGTTATGGCCACTGAAGGAGTTATGGCTGTCACTTGAGACTGCCTGACCTGCACAATAGTTCTTATTTGTTCAGTCATCCCCTTTCTCTGAGGTTAAGTAAACTTTTATGAAAGAGTGCAAGAACTTGATGCTGGGGAAAAGTCCCTTCCTCAAAGTCTGTGCAGGTTTCTTCTGCCTTCAGATGCATTTTATAATGTGCATCCTGTGCAAGTGGGACTGTTAAAAGATCTTGTAAAACTGGGAGTACTAATGAATGTAAACCATGCTTGGCCAAAGAAACTGTGGTTAATACTAATGCCCTGTTCCTTGACTTTCCAGTGAAGTTTCGTGTTGTTGCCCTGGATTTCAATTTTAAACCTGTTCAGGAGAAGGTGAGTAATGCTTTAAATATCCCTGTTTTTAAAATTGCTGGGAGACAACTTCTTCTCAATTTCCTCTCAAATTTTTCAGTAAAGGATTGGTGTGGATAAAATGAGATATTGCAGAGACTAAATGCCAAAGAATTAGCACGGTTTCCCAAGCACATGATATAATCCACCCTTACATCAGAGTCACAGGGAAGAAGGCAAGTGTGTAGCAGTTTGAATTCCTGACACAACACCTTTTGCTAACGCTGGAAAAGAGCTCAAAAACCCCCTCCATCTTGTTGTTGCAGACATTATTTTAGCTCTGACCAGAAAGCCCACAGTTCAGTCTCATGCTTTTACTCTTCAGCAATTGTTCCTTGCAAGAATCAAGAAGTCACTCACCTGGCACTTTGCCCATTTTAGATACAGGGGAAATCAAAAAAGAAAGTTGCTGCCACAATTATTTATCTCCTCAGAGGCAGTCTTTTCATTGCCAGCAATCTGTCTTCATGCTCGTAGTATATAAGCCAATAGATGGAAGGGTCTTTACTGGCCTGCTCTCATGTGGTTGTAATGCAGAGGACAGAACCTTTTTACAAAGAGTTAGTGCTAATAAGAAGCCCAAATGATGGTTTATGTGTGCCTCCATAACTCTTTACTTGCTCAGATGTTCTGAGATTGCACTAAAACCAGGAAGATCAGAAACTGTTCCAACATTTTCATTTAATCTCTCCCCTTTATGTAATCTTCTTGAAGTAAAATTGCTTAAAATGTTAAAATAAGATATATGTTGTCTGATAAATGGTATTACATTGATTATTGGTTATATATATACTTCTCAATAATTTGTGCTTGACCTAATCCCTTCTTCCACTTTATTTTTTTCTCTTTCAGTACCCCTTTATTGCAATTGAGGTGAGAATTTTTTGTCTTTGCGCTACATTACACATCTCAAAATCTTAGGGCACACATGCTTACATCAGTTCATATGTATCTACTCAGAGACAAATCTTGCTCCTGAGTACACCACCAGAAATGAACAGAAATTTCACAAAACCCAGAGATACTGTTTGAGCCTGACTAACATGGAAAGCACACCTATAGTCACTTCAGCAGTCGAAAATTGTAGTGTTCTTGTGTCTGCCTTTGACTCCCCCCTGCTTCCTCTAGTTTGCTCAACTTATTTTGGGGTATATCTTTTTGTAACTGAAGTGCTTCTAAAAACTATGAATAAATATAGGCTGTGAATACAATTATTGTTATTACTTCCATGGCATTTCCTGGTGATTTTTAAAACAAGAATTCCAGTCCTTGCATAGATAGCATTATTTTAAGTTTTCATGTTATACCATGAAGTCAGGTGACTTTATTTTCTTTGCAATGAAACACACATATTTTGAGCTCTCCATGTGTTTTTCTTCAAGTTTGTGAGTACAGGAAATGCAGTGAATGAGTTTTCTTTAGTCTAACTAGCCATAACATATATTGAGAGGCAAATGAACACAGGAGAAATGCTTCCTTCCTCCTTCTGGCAGCTGAAAAAAAGATGCTGGGGTTGCTAAAGGCCAAGATTTGTGTGGGATAAACTTGGCCAAAGGAGAAGTACAAAAGAGATTTTCTTTCTCTCCCCTCTTGACAAAAATCTAAAGCAACATATACTGAAGAGAGGGAAGAAGCAGTATTGTACAACTTTCCCTGATAATTCAGACTAATAAATAAACTGGCAGAGGATGCCTAATCTGGGAACAGTAGATGATAATCCAGCTATATTAATAATAACATGAATAATCAGAGTACAGAGGCATAATTTATCTCAATGCATGTGCATTAAGCCTCTTTTCCAGGGAGTTAAAGCAACTTGTCCTGTTTTTTTCTTTGTTTCTGCTTTGTTGTGCTGGTAGCAGAAAACTTCCAAGGCAAACACTGTACACTTTTTTTATTCAGGATCCAAGGGGCAACAGGATCTTTCAGTGGCAAAATGTGGCATCAGAGATGAATATTATCCAGAGAGAATTCCCACTAACTGAAGAACCTGTTCTGGGGAACTACAAAATTATCATAGCAAAGAAGTCAGGAGACAAAACAAACTACTCATTCCTTGTGGAGGAGTATGGTAAATGACATTCATAGTTTTTATTCAATGTAGAAAACATTATTAGAAGTGAGCCCATATGACTCAACTCTTNGAGAGTCTGCAAGTTTACAATGTGCCAGTGTTGTTTTTTTTCTTTTCATTCCTAGTGTTGCCAAAATTTGAAGTCACAGTCACTGCACCAGAAAGCCTTACAATACTGGATTCAGAGTTCACAGTGAAAGTCTGTGGATTGTAAGTACCAGGCACAGAGCTGTTAGGAAATATGCTGAAGAGGAAGAGCTT
>WEIV01020617.1:0-14985 GCA_013390005.1 Calyptomena viridis
GTCATCGGCTTCTGGAGAATGCATATCCCTGAATACAGCCAGATCATCAGCCCACTCTACTTGGTCACCAGAAAGAAGCACGAGTTCCAGTGGGGCTCGAAACAGCAACAGGCATTTGAGCAAANAGGCATTTGAGCAAATCAAACGTGAGATTGCTCATGCAGTGGCTTTGGGGCCAGTTCGGACAGACCCAGAGGTAAAAAACGTACTGTATTCTGCTGCCAGAGACCGTGGTCTGTCCTGGAGCCTGTGGCAGAAAGTGCCTGGAGAAACTCGTGGTAGACCACTTGGGTTCTGGAGTAGGGGCTACCGAGGATCAGAGACTAACTATACCCCAACGGAGAAGGAGATCCTGGCAGCCTACAAAGAGTTCCAAGTGGCCTCCAAGGTAATCGGCACCGAGTCCCAGCTCCTCTTGACCCCCCCAACTTCCAGTCCTGGGATGGATGTTTAAAGGAAAGACACCCTCTACCCATCACGCTACCGAGGCAACATGGAGCAAGTGGATCGCCCTGATCACCCAATGCACCCGAATTGGTAACCCAAAACACCCTGGTATCCTGGAAATTATTACAAACTGGCCAGAAGCTGAAAACCTCCACCTAGCAGACAAGGATGAGGAACAGGTGACCTGCGTTGAGGAAGCTTCACTCTACAACCAGCTGCTGGATGATGAGAAGCAGTACGCCCTCTTCACCGACAGCTCCTGTCATCTCATCAGAACCAGCCGGAGATGGAAGGCTGCTGTCTGGAGTCCAACAAGGTGAGTCACAGAAGCCACTGACGGTGAAGGTGGGTCGAGGCAGTTCGCTAAACTCAAGCCAGTGCAGCTGGCCCTTGACATCACTGAAAGGGAGCAGTGGCCAAGATTGTATATTTACACTGACTCATGGATGGTTGCTAGTGCACTGTGGGGGTGGTTGGATCGGTGCAAGAAGGCCAGGTGGCAGCACAGAGGCCAATCCATCTGGGCTGCTGACACCTGGAAGGATGTTGCCACTAGAGCAGAAAAGCTAGCCATCAAAGTCAGGCACGTGGATGCACATGTACCTAAGGACTGGGACAGTGAAGAGAGTTTGAACAAACACTAGGCCGACAGGGCTGCCCAAATTAAGGTATTGCCAGTAGACTCAGACTGGCAGCATAAGGGGGAGTTATTTTTGGCTAGATGGACCCACGATGCATCAGGCCACCAGGGGTGAGATGCCACGTACAGATGGGCAAGGGACTGAGGGATGGATCTAACTATGGATGTTATTTCCCAGGTTATCCATGACTGCAAAACGTGTGCTGCTATCAAACAGGCAAAGAGGGTGAAACCTCTGTGGTACAGTGGGAGGTTGGACAAATACAAATACGGAGAAGCGTTGCAGGTGGATTACACAACCCTGACACGAACTCGCCAGGGCAAGTGCTATGTGCTTACCATGGTAGAGACCACCACCGATTGGCTGAAGATGTACCCTGTCCCACATGCCACAGCCCAAAATACCATCTTAGGCTTCCAGAAACAGGTATTGTGGAGACATGGTAAACCAGAGTGAATTGAGTCTGATAACAGGACTCATTTCAAGAACAGCCTGGTTACCACCTGGGCGAGGGAACATGAGATTGAATGGGTCTTTCACATTCCATACCATGCCCCAGCCACCGGGAAGGTTGACAGATGCAATGGGCTTCTCAAAACTACCTTAAAGGCACTGGCTGGAGGGACATTGAAGAACTGGGACCAGCACCTAGCTGAGGCTACTTGGCTAGAGAACACCAGAGGGAGAGGTAACTGAGCTGTTCCTGCCCAGTCTGAGCCCCTCCACACCACAGATGGTGACAGGCTCACTTAAGAGGCCTGTTGGGAAAAGCAGTGTGGGTCAATTCAGCTTTGGGCAATGATAAACCTGTGGTTTTATCAAGGCCACACTGTGCGGGGAATTGTTTTTGCTCAAGGACCCAGTAACACTTTTTGGGTAATGCAGGAGGATGGTAAGACACGGTGTGTACCTCAGGGAAACCTGACCTTTGCATGAACCCCATCTGCCATGCACTTTAAGTAAAAATCAGTATTTATTTTATATATGTATTTTAAGTTCATTTTAAATTATGGTTATGGGAAAAAAGTTTTAGGGGTGGATAATGTTGTGGGTTTTCCATAAGATTATAAGACTTTTTTTTCTTTATAGCAGGGCAGGGAGAGGGGGTCGCCTCTGTACACGCAGCGCCGGGCTCCCGGGCACTGGTGAGGCGGCGCAGGCCCGGCCCCCTCCCTTCAGTGTCATCGGCTCCACACCCCCCGGCTCGCTGCAACCCCCAGCATGGGGGTGCTGCATGGCCACCGCCTCGGGCGTTGTGCAGCAGCCCCATCCCTGGTGCTGCAGAAGCTGAGCCCCCAGCCCACCAGAGAGCACCACTTGGCGCTTGGTCAGCGCTGTGTCAGCCCCGCTGCCCACGTGCCTGGGGCGCTGCCGCATGTTTCTCCACTTGCTCCAACAGCCCCGTGCCTGTGGCTGCTCTGCAGTCGCGGCCCCTGGGTTGATGCCGCTGCTGCTGCGGTGAGTTCCCGGCACTGGCATGCGACCCTGAGCCCAGCACCCACCCCGGAGCAGCGTGACCTGCAGGATACCCAAGTCTTGCGCCTCTAGTGGTTGGGGGTGGCCGGGATGGTCTGGGAGTCCCAGTTAGGGGCTGGGAGAAGATGGCCAGTTTCTTAGTTGGAGCACATGGTGAAGACAAAGAAGGCTTCCTGCCGTATCAGGGCTGGAAGTAGGTAGGGGCGAGGATGAAACAATCAAATGAAAGCCCATGCCTCCCCAGGGAGGGAGAAGGCGTAGGAATGAGGCATACACACATGCATGAGGTGTGAGGAATGCTGGGCTGGGACAGACGATATAAAAAGCGGTGTAGCTTGGACGCCATGCTCTTTTCGGCTGTGCTGAACTGAGAGTAGGACCTTGTGCTGTTCGGGACCTTGACAACGCCATTTTGGCCATGTGCGAGCTGGGGCTGCGACATCATGGGCTGACTCCTGAACAACGCAGAGCTTGATCTCAGATCCTTTCATGCACTATGGGCTCCTGGTTTGGCTAGGAAAAAACCTACGCTGCCCTTCTCCCCCTCTCTTTTTTTTTTCTCTTTCTCTCTTCATGGCACTGCTCCCCCCGTCTTCTTCCCCAGTCTCCAGCGGGTTTCCGGGATCTTTACAGGCCACAGAGTCCAGTCCCACCCTCTGCTGACCCATGGGTTCCAGGGGTGGAAGGGGAGAGGGCTCTTCTAGTCTCTTTCTCTCTCTCCCTCTCTTCATGGCACCGCTTCCCTGGTTTTTCCCCAGCTTCATCGGGTTTCTGGGATTTTTGTGGGGCCATGGATTTTAGGGATGGTGAGGCTTGTTCAGCCTATCTCTCTCTCTCTGTTCCCCGGGAGCATCATCCCGGGAAGCCCCTGCTTTACCACCCCCCCTCCTTGCCCCAACACCCCCCTCCGGCCACCAGGAGTCGTTGTAGCTTCTAAACTCCCCCTGTACCCCTGTTTTTCAGTGCTTGCACGCAGTGCTCTTTTCAAGCCAAAGAGCTTGTGTTATTTCATTGAGAAGGATTATTGTGTTGTGTTCTGGCTACTCATTGTCTTTACATTGAATATTCGATTCTATTCTCTGGTTTTATATTGCATTGGTAAGAGTGTATTTGCTACATAATATATATTTTTATTTTTCTGTTTTAATAAAAGTTCTTTCTATCCTTATACTCAAACAATTCTCAAAAATTTAATATTGAATTTATTATAATTCATTTTTCACTGTCCCCTTAAACAGTGACAAGATACAGCCAGGACCTAAGTGATCACATGTATATTCCATATCCTATCTCATCATGCTCGACATATGAAGATGAAGAAAAAGAAGGAAAGGAGGAGACGCTCAGAGTCATGATGCTTATTTTCCCAAGGCACCATTGGATGTGTGATGGAGCCCTGCTTTCCTGGAGATGACTGAACACCTGCATGCCCATGGCAAGTGATGAATGAATTCTTTGTTTATCTTTGCTTGTGCGCGTAACTTTTTCTTTACCTATTAAAATGCCTTTATCTCAACCCCTGAATTTTCTCACTTTTCCAGTTCTCCTTGTCATCCCACGGAGAGCGGGGCTGGGGGAAGTGAATGAGTGGCTACATGGTGCTTAGTTGTCTGCTGGAGTTAAACCACAATATTTACAAAATGGCATCACTTACAAATTAACTCTGAATCTGTATGATATAAATGAATTTGTAGACCCAGGTTGACATTGAGAAACATCAAACTAGACATCTTAATACCAGAGATGTAATTACACATTAAAGAACATAAACTTGTGGCAGAACAAAAATCTCAAGAACAGAATGAAGACTGAAGGGAAAAAAAAGAAAAAAGTATTCTATTCACTCTTTGCCAAATAGAAGTTCAAACACACAAAGGAATCTAGTAAAATGGAAAGTCGAGCTGTTAAAGCAGTAGAACAGACACCTCACAATATATTTGTGTTGGTCCAGGGGTCCAAGAGGCATAATGATGAGAAGGCTGACTCCATGAAGTTTTCTCACGTGTTTATTTAACTACTTGCGTGCTGGCATTCTACAATCTAATCCTAAGCATTCTAAGCATAGCTAAGCACATCTTACCTTTTTAGCAGACTCTGCATCCCTGACTTCCCAGGCAAACTGCCTGGAAAACCCTGGATACATGACTCTGCCTGGTCAGATGTCTCTTGACCAGGCAGAGGGTCTGCTCTCTAAGAAGTCTGCAACATGTCTGCCTGCTTCTTGCTATGCAGTTACAAGTTATATAACAGATTATATTGTTTACACTAAATACCCAATAATCTGGGGATCAAGTTCTCCTGTCCATCCACAGGAGACAAGGTCATGTCCAGTCAGGGCAACACTTCTGCCCATGCTCAGGAGAAATTTGGCCTACAGCATAAGCCACACATTTGACTCCACGCATCACTTATATCCAGACAACCACTTGTGCTCGTTAACCTGCTCGTGCAGTTCTTAGTGAAAAAGCAGTTAACCACCCTCAGGAGCAACTTAGAAGCACTGCCATATGCCTATATGTATGCACTCACCCAAAGTTTCTTTATCTTTAATATTTCTTTGTTTTTCAGATGTGAAATCAGAACATTGTCCTGAATTACAGCTTTCTTAACCTGTTAAGGTAGTTTTCCTGGGTTCTCAGAACCACTTTAACTGCAAAACAAGAAAGAAACATGCTATTCATGTTTTACTATGATTGGTTGCTACTCTTGTTTCATTTTTAATTAATTTGTGGGGGGTGGTGTTGTTTTAATTTTATAGGGGTGTTTTAAGATCCTAATGAGTGCTCTGGTATTTATTTAGTTTTAGATTTTTGCACCATAGCTGCAATCAATTAAATGAAAGATAGCTATCTAAAATTGATTACAAAATTACAAAGAAGCTACATTTAAACATATTTATTTAGGGAAAAAAAAAAACAAAACCACCAAAAAAACCCCTGACAGTTACTAAGTTTAGTCTTGACCTGTACTGATACCCACAAAGCCTAACATACTTCTGCATCTTAAACATACTTCATTGCATTGAATTCTTTTTCAGACATTTGTTCACATATTTTTTTTCTCTCTTTCCCAAAACATGTGCTGGAAGAATTTTGCAAGCACCTGAAATACTACTCCAATTCTTCTTTTATCTCTCAAGCACACAGCCTGCCATTACAGTGAAAACTACTTGCTTCCCCATATGCTGTGTAAAGATTTAAAGTGATTTAGATCTCCATATATATTACTTAAAACTTAAGAGACTTAACAATTTGACATTGATATTGGTGCTACATAGAAAGAGGGACCTAAACAATTATTCTTTTCTCTCAATGATCTACATAGTACATGTCAGAGCAAAATGGAAAAGCACATGAAGAAAATATTTGGAGAAAAAATATACCCAAGAAAAAGCTTTCTGTAACCAAAAAACTGACACCCGACACCCAGAACACACCATAACAGAATACAGGGACTTCAAAGGACACATGAATCACCACAAGATAAAATTCTTATATTCTTATAATTTGGTTTATATTTCCCTTGAAAATAACTGTTAATAAACCATGTTTTTAAGTCATGCATTTTTGTAAAAAATCATTATTCAGTAATAGATATAATCAGGTTAGAGTTTTAGAATTGCCTTTTCTGAAAGAAAACATTAAATCATGAAAATTCTGCAATGTTTATGATATATGCCATCCAAGGAATTCAAAGTACTTTAAAAAACTGCTTTGAAGTTGGAATCTGAATGCAAAGTTTAAAAGTCACAATTTACTTCTCCAATATTTACACTTATATTTTCAGAGGAATTATTTAAATACATACAGCAGTACTGTAAAGTTCAGTATGTTAAAAAATATCCAGTAGATCAATATAGATTTTCCTTATTCTTTTAATGTTTGTTAGTTCCATGTGCAGGTCAGATATTTTGAAACTACACACAGTATATTTTATAGAAAAAAATTCAAGCTATTGATAAAAACAAGTGAAATTAACGTTATACTTGGAAATTGATCCTCCCCCACCCTGAAACAGAGTTGATTCTATTAAAAGTGATAAATGAAATGGAAATTAAAATTTTAATGAGGTGCTTGTTAATCCATTTGTTCACATCTAATTTGAACTTGGTTAAATTGCTACTTATTATGAATACTATAGATATGATTCCTTCTAAATCTCAAGGGCAAACAAAATGTTAGAGGACTGCTTGTCCCCAGATAGGTTCACAGTATATTATCCAAGCTTCTGAAATTAAGCACTGGAGCTATTTCCTGTGATACATTTCATTTATGAAAATTAATGACATTTTAAAGCAGTTGGTTAAGTCCTTTGACATGGTAATTGTCCATTCCAGAACAATAGAAGAAATATAACCAAAAGGAGACTGCCTACCTGCCATTGATCATTTCCAAGACCGGAGGGCTTATTTTTACCTATTGCAATTCCTAAGGACTTTATCAAGAAATACAATTTCTCTTAGTAGGATTTGGGGTTATTTTAGCTTATTTATTTCTACTTGATATGTGTACAAGAATTTGATACAGGCACATGTCAATGATTTTTTCTGCTTGACTTTGACAAGCAGTAAAAAAAATATAATCTCACCTAGTAAACAGCACTCAAACTACTATGCATAGAAAGCATAGGTCTGAATGTGATTTTTATACAAAATCAAAATGCAGAACAATTTCAGTAATGAATAATGTAAAATTTTATAATAATTACATAAAAATCAGTATATTGAAAGGAAAATGTGTAGGACTACAAAGAAATGTCACCATCAGAGTTGCACAGACAAGTCATAAAATGGGTCCCTTGGACTTATGTACTATAACACCTCCTTTATTTAATTTGTCACAGACAATTTTTCAAATAGTCCTATCTGTTTATTTTAGCCCATAACTTTAAACTCATCTAAAGCAAGCAGCACTTTGCAATCTTTCATTCTATATTGCAACTTTGCATTTGTCTTGTTCTCTGGATGTTAACAATAATCGAACACTTATCACATTTCAGAATTTTAGTAAAATCCAGACAAGTTCATGTCAGAGTTTGGAGGTTTTGCTTTACATATGATAAACTGTCTTTTCTCCTTCAACTGCATTTTAATTTTATTAACATAGTTTGCTACACTTTTAAGAATCTCACTGTCTATAGTACACTATATATATAATACGATGTATTAAATTGCTTTCTTATAAAGCAGGTATCTTTCTTGACACTAGAGCCCATTTTTAAGGCTTTTCCAAAGATTCCTTTTTTTTTTTTCCAGAAGCGTAGTTCATGCACAGTCTAAGCAGTTTTTTCTGCTGACTATATATTTAACCCAAAAAGGCTTTTTCTTGGTACTTTCACCAGTATAACTTATCAGAATTTTAGGAACCACCTACTTCTTTATACAAAAATAATTTACCAAATTATTAAAAACAAAATCTAACAAAGAACAATCTTTAGTGAACCTAATAATGATGTACTTACAGTCTGATAGTTGACCTTTCAGCATTACATGTTGTCTTCCTTTGTTAAATCTTTACCAGATTTCTTTCTCTTCTCTCCATATTTTCACATCTATATCATCTATAACTTACTCAGAATTCTAAATCTTCTTACACATGTCTGCTGTGCCACAACCTATGAAAAGATAAAAGATCATTTCAACTGAAATCTAGGAGCAAGGTTTGGAACATATTGCCCTCATTTTATTACCTCTTCCTCAGCAGTAAGAGTTGATTTTTTCTCTTCCCAATCAAAAATAATCTGAATAAAATACATTAGGAATAAAGTTTAAAATTGCAAGACAATGAAGTGGTTTGATAATCAGCACAACTCAGTTAAATAAATGCTGTTTCATTTTGGGGCACTCAGATAAGAAAGAAAAACCCATGGAAAAAACAGTAGCTATTTAATAGGACTGATACTCTTTATGTGAATATGTTTTGTTCTGTACTGAAATTAACATTTACAAATTTATTTATCCAATCTCAGTGGAGGAGGGTGTAATGAACAGCTGCGAGGTAACAAATCTCTAAAAGCACAACATACATTTTGTAAGTGAGCATCTGTTTGCACTTTACTTACAATGTTAGTCTGTTCATCCCTCAGGTAGCCTTTTCTTCCATAAAAGTTGTTCCTTGTGACTTCAAAAAAAGAGAATGCACACCTACTATAACAGTAAATCAGGAAACTTCTGGGGAAGGAGAATTCCCTCAAATTGACCTAAATAATTGTGGGGTTTTTATTTCTGGAAATATTTATATGTTGAATAAATGGCTTAGTCTAACATTGTTTACCTTTGATTTAGACAATTGAATTCCCTATATTAGATTAAGAAATGTTACAGAGATTAACAGATTACTCACATAACCTGTTGACACAAAATGCCTTTTCTATCGTACCACCATGGATACAAGAAAATGTATATTCTTTTCCAGAAAGCATTTTAAAAAATCCAACTGAAATCCAACTTGCAGCAAGTTCATACAGGATCAGGAAGAGCCAAGGGTTAAGCAGGCAGTAGCCAACTGTTGAGTTCCATGCTCAGAGAACTCTGAACTAAGCAACTGCTCACCTGCACAAGCAAAATGGTTCATCTGGCAAGTAGACAATGCCATGGGGAAAAAGGCAGGTGGGCTAAGGGGCATGCATAGAGTTGGGAGTTTTATCTATTAAGAGTAACTTTTCATGATTGCTGAGGTTTTTGTTTGTTGTGGATTTTTTTTACTTTTCCTTGAGGATTTTAGACTGGAGGCAGTTTCAGACAATAAAATAACAACTAAGAAGTGTAAATAAAAGTTTCAAAGCCAAACTATGCCGTTAAGTATTGAGGCTGAGAACCCGGACATTCTTTTCAAATTTTAGACCCAAAGAGGACAAGTTCAGGATTCTCATTAAATTATAGACAGACTGCTAGAGACAGCCAAACACCCTCAGTAGAGTAAATCAGTGGAACCAAGGAGAGGAAGCCTCCAAGAATAGTCAACCATGGGCAGAAAACTTTTCTGTCTAATATAGTTGAGTATACTGAAGAGTAATAATATTCTTCTAGAACAAGATTTAAGTGGCAAGTTGTTGACATACTACCTTTCCCCGGGTCTGAGTCTCACTGCCTGCATTTCTACACAAATAGGCACACAACAGTCAATCTTCAAATGCACAATAAATTCACTGAGTTCGTACAACATTTGATTTATAAATTTCAACTGTATTTTGTGTGCACAGTAAATATATAATCCCTTTCCATAACTGAGGAGTAAACAACAAAGAAATAGGTAAGAGCAGACTGCCTTCCTCAAAGTAATTAATTGAGCCCACATCTAGTTTTTGGCTGGCATCTTTCTTGACAACATATCAAAACTTCAGCAGATGATATAAGGTGGGTGAATAACATGGTGGCAGCAGATAACCCTTTCCATCGCTCCTCCAAGCAGCCATTCACATTGTGCTTCACAGAAGATAATGACCAAAGGCAAACTACAGAGCAATGTAACTGTGCGGGCATGTTGGATGCAAATGAATTCTGAAGGTGAAGTGCTTTGACACAGATAGAGCATTTGCCTTTCCTTGCTTTTGACTTTTTTGGGCACTTCTGACCAAGAATCATCTATTGGGTTTATTTATAATGGGTTGTTATTTGTAATGGGTTGACCTTGGCTGGGCACCAAGTGCCTGCATGGTCTCTTGCCCGTTCCCTTTTCTCAATAAAGATGAAAACAACTTATGGGTTTTGTTTTGAGATAAGGCAGTTTACTATAAGCAAAAAGTTTGCATGTGCAAAAAGGAAAGCAGGAAAATCTAACGCCTACTTCCCATTCACAAGTTCAGGTGAGAAGCAGGGCTTCTACACATTGGTTGTCTTTTCAGCAGGCAGCCATTGGAAACAATCAATGCCTCCCCCCTGTCCCCTGTTCCTTCTCTTAGCTTTATATCTGAGCTGACATCAGATGGTATGGAATATCCCTTTGGTCAGTCTGGGTCAGCTGGTTTGCTCATGTCCCCACCCAAAATCTTACCCTTGCCTGGCACTGTGCTCACAGCAGTCAAAACAGTGGAGTGTCATCTCATAGCACTGTTAAGGCTGCTATGGGCTCAGACAGACCCAGTAGAGTGCATTAGCGTTAGAACAGAAACCTGATCCATGACCATAATTATTTGATAATAACCCACACAAATAAGGTATTGTAATCACTGAGATCTCTCCTGCTGCTGATCTGGGGGGTGAGGGGAGTTACTTTAATGCTACTGAAGAAATAAGCTCATTAGCACTATCATTTCTCAGTCCTATGCTATATATCGTTTCCTATCACTTCAAGCAAGTTCTCTTGAAGGGATAAAGGCTTTCCCAGATGGTAAGGAAGTGATGGTGCACTTTATCTGGCTGCATTTTTACTGGAATTCCTTACAAACAATTTGGAAGTGTTTTAACTATGGAAGAGCAATTATAGTTCACCATAAGCCAAAAGGCCACATATTATAGGTGTTCAATATTACTATTAATTTAATCCTTTTCAAATCCAGTAAACATCATTGAAGAAAATTATAAATATTTATGCTTTCAACAGAGAGAAGTCAAATTAGTTTTCTGCTTTTCATCTTTCAATATTAATGTACACTCTCAAGGAATATATTTTATGGGAAAAAACAAGAAGCAACAAAACTCAGCAGAAATTGAAACTTGCAGCGAAATTACTCCACAGATTCCTTCACCAAACCACATTAAAATAACTATTTTAACCTTTACAACAACCATCAAACATCAACAACTGCAGTAATAGTAAGGAAAATATGTCAAAACATTGTATATTAATCACTTTCTAAGCACATGCTTATGTATCTTAAGTCATCATTATCGAAAAGCTTAGCAGTCTTTGTAAACACAAGAAATTCTAGTTTCATTTTCATGTTCATCTGCGGAAAATGAGACCTTTCAAATTCCATCCTTGGTAAAAGATACATCCTTGGTAAAAGATTTACAGAAGTCGGTCATGAATAATGTGAAGAGCAAAGTTACAAAAAAGATGTGTTGAGAAAAATCTCTTCAGTGAAAAAAGAATTTGACAGTTAGACACAAAAGCTGATATTTCAATAGAAATATATTTTAAAAATATCTCTTTTTAGCCCATTTTCTGTTCTTAATAACAGAAATACTTAACAGGAGATCAAAACATAAATTATGTAAATGATACCACCACTTACCCAAGAATTTTGCTAGATAGAGGTTATGAGTATGGAGCTGAGGGACCAGGCTCAAGTATACTTCAGCCTCCAGGGTGGTGAAGGCAACTGCAACTAAACGACTTGTGGATGCCAGGCTATTTCACACACATTCTTAGTGAATTTTGACACTTTTACATTAGACTGAAACATTTTAACAAAAAAAAGAAATGAAAATTTAAGGAGTATAAACACTTTACTTCAGGGCTTTTCTCTCTTTGAGGCCTTCAATTAAAAGGTACTAAGACAATATCCAAAGGGTGCTGGATGTATTAGTCAAAGATGGGGAGGAAGAGCATAAGTATGTGAGGCAATATTTTGGTATGAGTAACAATGAGATTTTAAGTGCCAGATACCAAGAATGGAGATTGTATTTTTCATAGAAAAGGGTTATTTGTTTTAGTAAAGCATAAGAATCCCTCTAAGACCCCCAACAACCCAGCATCTAAAAGCCTTTTATTTGCTGGATATTAACTCCAATGACCC
This sequence comes from Calyptomena viridis, assembly GCA_013390005.1. Classification (NCBI taxonomy): domain Eukaryota; kingdom Metazoa; phylum Chordata; class Aves; order Passeriformes; family Eurylaimidae; genus Calyptomena; species Calyptomena viridis. The sequence continues at coordinate 12,243 of WEIV01020617.1, forward strand.
TAAACTTCAGATTACATTATGGAAAAACAACACACACAAATTTCTCTAATCTCAGTATTTTTGAGACAGCAGAAACACTCATAATACTCTTTTACTTGAGCTGCAATTACATATAATTTATATTCAGTGTTCATCCCATGTTGTAACAGAGCACAGAGGACATGGTTGAACATAACCTTCAACAAAATATTAAGAAAGTGAATAGTAACATGAATTCTTAAGGCACTTATTGCAATTAGTATATAGTTGGGTAACTTTCTCAAAATCAATCTCAAAATCCCCTTTTTGTAGGAGGGATTTTTCTTTGGTGAGGTTTCTTGGTTTTGTTTTGGGTTTTATTGTCTTTCGAACAAGATTCACATGACTTGGACTTTCATTTCTTTCTCTGTATTCTGATGTGTATTTCTGGCACATATGATAGATCAGAAAGCGGATCTGCTTCAGATAACTTATTATGACTTCCAGTTTGTGCATGGGTTTGAAATCAGACAGCTAGGTAAAATCAAGTCGCTAATTTCCACAACAGAAATCTAAAGGGGCAACATGAAGGTCTGGTCCAGAACTTTTTATATATTTAGGAATAAGTGAATATATGTTATCAACAAAACAAACCAGGATGATAATTTTTGGAAGACAAAGAAGATAAGAAAGCATCACTGGAGCAGCTGTAGTTTGCATTCAAACGTGCAGGATGCACGAACACATTTGTGATAGAATAATGGCCAATTACTACCAGTTGCCATTCAAGTATAAATTACAGGGTAATGGGAAGAGGACACAGACATACAAAATTCTTTTCTGGATCATTGCACCACTTTGAGTGTCAGGATGCAAGGCAAATTCCCATTACAGCCAAATGTACCTGGAGTACTGAACTGCGGCATGCACTTGGAAATTACATACTTAATATTGACCAAATCACTGAAAATTACGGGATGATTGGTAATCAATTTAATACTAATCATTTCCCTCTCCAATGGCACATAACGGAAGTACTGTGCTTGTCAATATCAAACAGAAAAAGTAAGTCCTTTAAACTTAGTGAGGACCTTCAAACTTGCTTTTTGTGCTATAACATCCCTTTTTCAAGTAACATAGGTGTTATAATGGAATTATGGCTGTGGTGGTTTGACCGTGGCTAAATGCCAAGGACTCACACAACCACATTCTCTCACTCCCCTCCCTGCAAACGGATAGAGGAAACAAAAAAAAACTAAAGGGTTTCACAAACCTTTATGATAAGGACCACAAGAAACTCCTTATTAATTATTTCACAGGCAAAACAGGCTCCAACTTGGAATATTAAGGATTTATTATCAAAATCAGAGCTTAAGAGTAAGAAGCTTGATAGATCTTGCAGACACCTTTTTCCCCCCACCCCTCCCTCTTTCAAAGATCTCCCTCCTTCCCCCAGTGGCCCGGGAAGACAGGAGTGGGGGGGTTATGGTCAGACATTGTTTCTGCTGCTGCTCAGAGAGAGAGACAGTCCTACCCCTGCTTTCCTTGTGGGGTCTTGTCCATGAAAACAGTCTGTCCCAAAACTGCTTCATGGATCCATCCCACAGACAACAGCTCTCCAGGTGCTGCTGCCACATAGGTCACCTCTCCATAGGTTGCAGTCCTTCAGGTATAGCTGCTCCAGCATAGGCCCCCACAGATCACAGGTCCTAATAGGAAATCCTGCTCCAGTGTGGGTCTCCTCTGCCCATGGACTACAGGACTCTGTCAGGCCCCTGCTCCAGACATGGACATCCTACAAAGTCACAGCCTCCCTCCAGCATCCATCTGCTCCAGTGTGGGGTCCTCCAGTTCTCTACGGGCTGCAGATGAATCTCTGCTCCCCATGGTCCTTCATGGGCTGCAGGGGAGACAACCTGCTTCACCACGGCTGCACCNCAAAACACACCACAATGTCCTGGAAGATCCAAGAAAATATCTACTCAGTTTAGGGAAGAGGTAGAAACGATCCTTTCCTGAAAAGGTGACAGAAGTATGATAACTGATACCACTTTCATGGATATATTTGTCCCCGCAGTAGGAACATTTCAAGTTATTTAGTTTGAGAGAAGCCTTGCTTGGTTTTACAGTGTTATTGGCTTTTTTCATATAGGTTGTGTGAGTTGGTGGTGGTATCTTTGCCAGAGATGCTGAGCAGAACTCCTGTGATAGCAAATGCATGAGCTGTACTGGAAAGGTGTCCAAACTAGCTGATAAAAAGGAGTTTTCTAGATTGGTTTATGGTGCAGACATAAAGTGCTGCCTACTGTCAGGATGCTGGAGCCCTGCTAGGCATCTTCTTTTTGTATGAATGAACAAACCCTCTTCAAACTGATAGTTGGGAGAAAAAAAAAAAAAAGGCAAAAAAAAAGGGCAAACCCACATCAGTTCTCTGCTGGTCAAAATCCCAACGATTTGTGTCTTACAGGATACCATGAGAAAAGTCTGACCAGGTGACTAAGAAATGGAAGGCTAACTGCTATTACAATTACTATTTGCCTCATAACTATTAACCCCTCCTCCTTTTCTAAATAAATACAGCTGAATTTAATTTCTGGTTAGCAGGAAGAAGTAAATAATGTGTTCCAAATTGTCATGGTTTGACTCTGGCTAAAAGCCGAGAACCCACACACAGATATAAAATTTCTCAGAGAAGGGAAAAAAACCCCTCGACTTTTGTGATAAGGATTATAAGCAACTGTTTATTAACTACTTCACACAAGCAAAACAGGCTCTAACTTAGAAT
>WEIV01020617.1:15259-37179 GCA_013390005.1 Calyptomena viridis
CACCCTCCTTTCTCTTAAGCCACCATGATGTTCTGTGCAGCTTTTTTTTCCTTCTCCTTCTTAAATATGTTATCACAGAGGCGTTGTTGCCTGACCTTGGCTAGCTTAGAGCAGAGAAAAACTCCAGCAGCTTCTTAAAGAAGCCTCTCTCCTAGCCCCCCCAGCTAATAAAAACTGGCTACTTAAAACCACACCACCAATTCAGTGGTTATAAAGCGAGCTGAGAAGACTAAGCAAACTGCATGAGAGAAATAAATTCTATGCTCTATTACAAGCAGTATGATTGTTAGCACGTCATACTTATCATCTCCATCCTGGTAGTCACAGCCATCCAATGCCCTGTGTCACCATTTAGACTTAATAACTTGGAATACGGAGTTAAAGGAACACACATGTATTCTTAGTTACCTCTTACATTTGTGTTTAATAAAGAAAAAAAAAAAACCACCTTACCTCTCGAGTGATGAGATGGGCTGAGTATGGAAGAATGGCACCTGATATGAAAGCTGAATGAATTTTTTGCACTTTTTTTTTTTTAGGAAATATTGCATGAAATAAGGTTGATGTAGTATCTTGGTTATTTCTTATGGGATATTACAATGCATACTAGTCAGTATGCAGTATTTGGCAGTTCCCAAATTATGGTATTCCTTTATTAGATTTGGGGTATGATCTTTGACTGAGCAAGTTTATTAATCTAATGCCATGTGAGCACTGAATAACATGTCTTGGAAAGTGCAGTCATGCTTTGTGTTTCGTGCTCAGGCATGGTCACCAGTTCTGAGTTTCAATAAAAGCTTGTTCCTTTTCAACTTCACTGAAAATACTTCCTCTTGGCTGAAAATTAGACTGAAGTCTCCAGTGTTCCCAACTAAGAGAGACTAAGCTCTGTATATCTGAACTGGAGATGAACAAAGTTAATGCCTGCCATTCAAACCTCATATTTCACTATCTTTGTCATAATTTTTGCCTAATTCAGAGAGAGAATTTCAAACAGCTAACTAAATACACAATTCACAAAGATCAGTGATCATTAGATCAGCAGCATCATATGGTTAATTGACACTCTCTTGTATGATACGGGTTTGGTTGTTGGAATCCTATTGATTTCTGTATAGCATGTCCATTCTGTGCACAAAGAGTATGAAAACAAGTTTGGTATTAGCATCCTTAATCATAAGAAACTCAAACCTGACTAAGACAAAACATAAACAACGTACTTGGAAACAGAAAAAAACATGAGAAACTTATGCCAAGCTGCATCAACAGACCACGTCTTCTTTCAGAACAGACTCTGGAAAACAGTTTTGCAAGAAGAGTCTAAAACCTGAGGAAGGTTACAAATTTGTCATGCCTCCTGTCTTTCTTATTTTTAGAAGTTATATGTCAGGATTTTCTAATTTTAACACATTAACAGTGTGGCAATGAAAGAAAATACATGGGTTTTTTGACTTTTAAGAAAAGGCTTAGTAAACCTCAGTTTGGCCTGACCTCCCTAATGATACCTCCCACCAAAACATCTTACAGTTTTTAACATCACAGAACAGCCAACAGTATCTCAAAGGCCACATAGCAACTGGTCAAACTGTTGGTGGAGATTAACGAATTAATCACCTGCCCAAATAATAAACGCATGTGGGAATTGATGTCTGTATAAAGTTGGAAGATAAAACACAGCTACTCTCCCTTAAGAGTTGTCATGCTTGCCACTGGCATCACAAAAAAAATTATGGGAAAAGAGCTAGTTATCAGGAAGAGTCAGGAAACACTCTGACTCCAAAATTGTCACAAAATCAATTTATAAGTGTCTGTAATAGTGGCAACCTACATCTGATAAGTCATTTTGCATTCAGGAGTTATTTCCATATTGCTTACACACTGTTACAGAGGAAAACCACTAATACACATCCTACTTCTTCTTCCCTCTGTTGCACTGTCACTGTGCATCTTTGAAATAACATGAAAACCCTAACCAAAGGTCCATACCAATGTATTCAAAATATTTCCTAAAATTTCACCTGTCACCAGGAAATTGTAGAAGTTCACTACATGCACTGACAAGTAAGTGTAAGTAAGTGTGCTGAGAAAGCCAGTGGAAGTTACTGGAGAGTCAGCAATGTTGACGTGTCAAGAAAAACATTTGAAAATTAAAAATACATGATTTCACTCCAGAGGATTAAGTGACATCACAGACAGCTCCTGTGATACTAATAATTGCACATAATCTCTATAAGGCTGATTTATATGACTGATTTTTAGAAATATTAAAGAATTAACTTGAAATGAGTAATAATAATATTTTTAAAAAAAAAAAGTAAAGAAAAAAATGTGGCTGAGTATCATGAAAACCTACTTGGCAATGAGACCAGCAAAGCAGCACAAAAGCATCCCAGGGGAAGTAGTGGAATCTCCATCACTTAGGATATTTAAAACCAATCTTGACAAAATGTTGGAAAATATTCTGTAGGGAATAGTCCTGAATTTGTAAGGAGACAGACTGGATGACCTAACAGGTCTTTTTCCATCTGTAATGTCTATTACTCTGCAATTGTCTCATGTCCTCGATCCACACATTAAACAATCTCCACACAGCTACAGTGCCAAATAGTTTTTCTTTACTCATCATTTAAGACTAGGAGACCAAATGCTCCTTCAGAATGAAAATGTTCATTGCAAGATCAACAACAAGGAATAAAATATAATTCTGAGACCCAACCACATAATTCCTCTCAAGCCAGCAGTTCTTAAACTGTGCTAGTGTGTACCATACATAAAAAGGTACCATTAGTGGAATACAAAAACTTCAAAATGGTATGCAGCTCACCTTAATGTCTCTGCTTTTTAGTATGACTTGTATTTATGAAATGAGCCTGTTAAATCCTGTCGCAAACTACGTGCATCTCAGAAACAGATAAAAAGAATTCTGTGAAATCTCAACCCAGTTTTCTCAAGCTGTATGTTGACAGTTTCTTTCAGCTACAAAAATAATCCAAGCACTATCTACCTCTCTCTTACTCTCATCACCCAAATCTGATTCTAGGCTGTTTACAAGTCTTATTTACATACTGTAGGAAGAAGCAGGAAGAGGAAGTACATTCATTATTACGGACTTTCCTCCTGAAGTTCCTTTCTATAGCTCCATAATCCATAGTATTACTTAAATTGGGAAAAATCAGAAAAAGCATTCTTTGAACCGGGAACAGCTATTGTGTTTTTGTAATGGAGAAACAGCACCAGGTTTAACATTTACAAATTAATGTGTTTCATAAAGTGTGAGAAAGACTCAGACATTTCTATATCGACACATAGGAAGCTTTACAGCTGTGAGATAACTACAGAGCTGTCAGATCACAGTCACACACCACCGATCACCTGTGAGATTTGTGAGTTTGTCTTTCTGTTTATAGAAGTGGTACTTTAAATGTTTGTTTTTAAGGGTCTTGTTAGTCCCATTGTTGCACTGTTTTGTTGTTCATCATAAGGAACATGCCATATTTAGAACATCTAAAAGTAAGAAATTTACTTGTTTTGAACTACATTTCAGACATATAGACTGGTTTCAATTTCCTAAATATAAAGGCTTTACTTTGAAGTTTTCAAAATACTCAATTAAGTACTATACAATCAACTATACAACTTTATTGTCTCTTCGTATAGCACCTAAAAATGAAAAAATATTTGATTCTCTTTACTTTTCATAGCAATGTTAACATGTTTTTTTACGTTGTTCTCCCCTTCTCTTCCTTTTATATTCACAAAGAGAGACTTAATCCATTAGCATACCCAACTTAATCTTTTCCTGGCATAGTGCATGGAATTTTGCACATGGCACAGGTACTTCTAACTTGTTAATATAATGTAATTTACCAATAGATTAATATCACTAGAATTTTGTCCATGGCCGTGTTTATTCCATAATAAAAAATATCCATACACATACTTACAAAGATATGCAATAGTTATAAATTAGGATATAATATTTCACTGTATACTTACAGTCTCTACTATATTTGGTCTAAGTTTGGTATTTTTTAAACAGGGATATTTTCATGGAATCAAAAAGTAACAGAATAGTTTGGGTTGGAATGGACCTTAAAGTTTATGTAGCTTCAAATCCCCTGCCATGGGCAAGGTACACCTTCTGCTAGATCAGGTTCCTCAGGGCCCCATCCAACCTGGCCTTGAACACTTCCAGGGATAGGGCACCCACAGCTTCTCGAGGCAATCTGTTCCAGTGCCTCACCACCCTCACAGAAGAGAATTTCTTTCTAATGTCTAATCTAAACCAAATCTCTCACATCAAGACACTTTGCTTTCACTATTATAAATTAATGTTACATACTCTTCTCATACAGTGCAAAGCAAAAAATAAAATTATATTTTCTAAACACATTTAACTACATAGCTAAAACATTCAATTTAATTACACACATATAATTGGTATCTAAGAGAAATTGATAAAAAATTCCTACTTCCACTTGGAAGCTTAAAAAATACTATTTCAAGAAATGTATGAAAAATATGAACTGTGTGACAAGTGAAAAAATCCTGAATAAAATGTGAAGGTACACAATGAGGTTATGTTTAGTACCATGGTTGAAATCGAGAAAGCCCAAAATTCCTAAAATAAATCTTGTGATTTTCCTAAAAGAAAAGCAGTACAGAAAGCAAGCTATTACAATCTGGGAAGAAAAAAAAAATTACTAATTCAAATTGCTCTACAAGAATCAAATAAACTAAAAATGAATAAAAATCCAAAATGAACTGACTTAATTTATCTTTTCTATTTACCACCGTGAAGGCTAAAAGAAAGCAAAATAACTGGGATGTTATCTTGTTTTTTTAACAGCACTTACTCCAAATTACTGCATACTGCTAATTATGTGCTCCAGGAATCATTCTGCAAGAAGCATTATGTAACACGGCAATCATGGCTTACAAAAGATGAGCAAAACAAACAATAGAAAATTAATTACTCATGACATACAGCAACATGTAGCAGAAAGTCTGTTATCTGATTTTTAGCATATTAGGAAGAACAACAAACGTTGCCATGTTAAAAACAAAAATTATGATAAATACACTAGTCATATCTTCGACAATAAAGAATAAAAATATCATGTTGTATAGTACCTTATTTTCCACTCTCGATTTTCCTTCATAGAAAGAAACACAATCTCTGATGGTATTTCATTGATATATCCTGAATTCCAAGTATAAATTACAGAAATAATATATTCATAGAAGTAAATGAATATATATGTTACTTATACATGTATAATTTAACTGGCAAATTTAAAATGTATTTAAAGTTCAAATCAAAATTTGAAACTTAAGTATTCAAGCCATTTGTACTTTAAATGGAGGGACCTGTAAGAATATTTTACTTTAGTACTTTTTTTTACATTTTTTTGTATTTTGAGTTTTTCCAGACTTCAGAGATGAAATGGGCAAACTGTTTACTTATGTGCTGTATTATCCTCCTAAATCCATCACCCCAACCAGGACAGCTAGCAAAACTATCTTCTGTAGTTCTAGAATATGGTCCCAGGGTAGAAAAACAAGGCATGCCCAAGAGTGATTCACTGTGGCGGTGTATATTATAAGTTCTACAGATGTATTTGTATTCAGTTCTTTGTACAGTTCTGTTATCCCCTGATATATCGGTTTGTAAATGGACTGCCCCAGTCTCCCCTTTCCTTTGATCCCACTTAGTTCCCCCCACAAGTGTCACCCCACCCACAGTTTTCCCGCCTTCAGGTCCCTCCGCCCTCCTCCCTTATATGTATCCTAGCCCCTCCCCTTCTTCAAGAACCTTCCCTGTCACTCCAAGTTGTACGGTCCCTGATTGGCTTGAGTAGGAGGCCTCAGGCTTCTGCTCTTGCCAGTCATCCCTAAACCCCACCTCTTCCCTTCCCTGATTGGCCCCTTCCCTGACTCCACCCCCTGTTCGTGCTCACTATAAGTCCCTGTTCAGAGCTAGTCTGGGCTCTTGTGGGTCGGTTCCTCCGGAGGCATAGACCTCTAATAAACAGTTCCTGGTTTCACCACCCTCAAGAGTCATCTTTTGTCCTCTTTGTCAGGCAGCTAGTCCACCAGTCCTCCTCCAGGGACACCAGCCAGGGTCTGGCGAACTGCCCTCACTCAAGAAGCCCCGTGCGGGGTGTGAGGCAGGGCATACCGCCTAGCTGGCAGCCCCTGAGTCGCCAGGCGTCCCAAGTCCTTCCGTGAAGAGCCATTTGGCCGCCTGGTGCCCAAACCTGCCCAGTGCCCCTTAGGGTGGCTGCGAGCTAGCCTGGGCTTGGGATTTGGTAATGGAGTGCAGCCACCTGAGGAGGCACCGCGGCAATTCACTACTTATCAGTTCAGCTAGAATTTATATAACACACCACTAAAGAAAATTCTAACAAATGATATGGCATTTGGAGAGCATAATCTCTAGTAATTCATAAGCATGATAAAATTTGTTTCAGATGGAGAACAATTTGACTGTTTATAATATTTCACTTTGTTACATTACCATGTTTTTAGCTCTTCATTTGAACATTTAATTTGAGAAAATTACATTGCAATTAAATGTAGAGAAAAGCATTGGTACCATCATGCAAGACTTTTTATATTTTTCCTTTTTTATTTTTTCTCTTATGAAGGATTTTCTAAAACACCCGTTATCCCATATTCACATTTTGCTTTACCCATATGTAAACATCATTGAGAAGCTGCAAGACCTGGCTGACTATGGACTCTTGCTACCCCCATGACGAAGAAGTAGTTGGTTGAAAAAAACGCTGGTTCTTGTAGCTAACAGCTGCTTCCTCTTCCAGGGCTTGGGTGGCTGCCTCTAAATTCTACTGCTGCTGACTTCCATTTCAGGAGAATGAAGCACCCGCCAAGGAGGAAAGGAGCATTTCTCTTTCCCAGCTTAGCATGAGAGAGGATGAAGACGAAGCACTTTTCAATGACACCAGTACTTAGCACCAACCTCTTTTCCCATATTCCACACTCCCATCCTTCATACTTGCTGATGCACTGTGTACTGACAGACCAGGTTTCCCATCTTTCAGTAAGGTGGTAATTTTTGTATACTTATCCACAGAAAACAAGGCAAAGGTTTTACTATACCATATGAATGCCTTAACAAAAGCAAACATGCTCAGACTGTAAATGAAGGATAAAGCAGGTGTTTTTCTTTCCACCTGCAGCTCAGGTACTTTTTAATTGAAGAAAGACATACTAAAGGAGCTGAAGAGATGCTGGAGTTGTCACCTTACATTCATGAGCAAACCTTTTAACTCTAAAAATATAAACCAGATATTATTAACAATACTGGGAGCCTATACATCTACCAACTGCACACAAGTCAAAATACGAGAGGCAAAGTCATATGAACTAATGTTAGCATCATTTTTAGCTGGTTACTGCTTTTTATTGACTTGACCAACAGTAATGAAAGTGAATTTGTCTGTTATAGACAACATACGCACAAAGGCTACTATCAGTGGTAGATGAACAAAATCCATTATGAAACTAAACTAACAAAATCTAGTTAAAAGCAAGAATTATGAGATTCCAAATTAGATCTATGAACTCCTGCTAAAGCAACAGTTTATTGTATTAAATAACTTGCAATTCTTTTAAAAGACTTCAGGCCCTGAAGACCCCATTATATTCCTATACCATTTGTTCCACTAGTTAAGTACCCTGACTATAAATCTTATCTAAATCTGCCTAATTTAACCTAACATGCATCAAGCTGCTCAACCTTCTACTGGATGCAAGAGCCTGCCACCAGAAATCTCCTCTAGATTGCTGTATCTTTTAATTAACTCTTTTCTTCAACTTTTTTAGTTAAATTAGCATTCTACTTCATCTCAGACATGGTGAGCTGAGGAAGATAATATTAATTCAAATCAGCAAATATTTTGAAGAATCAGTAAACCTAAGCCTATGGAGAAACTTTTGAGCAAAAAATATACAGAAACAGAATGAACACAGAAGCAGAAAGACAGGATAACAAGCAATCATAAAGCTGGAAAAATGATCTTACATTAGTTATCTAGTCTCCTTTCAAAAAAATCATTGAACAACTTCATCATTGTATTCTTTCAAAATATTCAGCTGTTTGAAGCAAAACTGTACTTTGATCACTTAGATAATTTATACAGAATTGAAATATTATTACTTGTAAATGAATTGGGAAAAAAAAATTAAAAATTATATAAAATTTTAGCATTTACCATGAGCTAACATACTCATTTGTTCCTAATCTTTCAACATTATTTCACCACTCCTTTCTGCCTAATTGTCATAATAAGCATGCCTATGTAAGTTAATATGTACTGAAATAAAAACAACTAAACAGAATCAAAATGTTTAAAATGTAGCCTCAAGGAACAGCTGAGGAAAAGGGCAAGGTTTCTTACTTTTACTAGAAGTTTAGACTGAACTACAGGTTAAAGGTTCTGTAACACACCAACAACATGGTTTCCTTCAGAGTATAGCTTTTGGAAGCTTACCAAGACAAATTTTAGCTCCTTGTACAATTCTAACCTTGTTTGCTATTGTCCTCGTTTAAAAGGACAGTTGAAGTGAATTCAATATCAAATTTTTGAGACTCGTTTAAGTATAAAGATAGATAAAAACTTTTATTAAAACAGAGAACAAAATATATTTTAAGAACACCCTCATGTTAAAAGAAAACACCCTTATCGAACAAACAAAAGAAAAATTGGAATAACCCTCTTAGTCAAACCCAAAGCATGTGGTGCAGGGGTAAAGGATCTGAGCTGCAGCAGCCACCCTCTCAGGAACCTCACCCAGCTAAAAGAGAGCATGGCATCTGGGCTTCGCTGCTTTTATATCTCTTTGTCCTGGCCCAGAAATCGTCGCGCCCAAACCTGCGTGATGTCCTGTTTTCCACGCTCTTCCACTCCAGGAGGGCGCAGCCTTGTGTCCCCATTGGTTCATCTTCGCCCCCCGCCTACTTCTGGTCCTGAGCCGCGGGAAAACCTTCCCCACCTCCACCACGCGGCTCAGCCAAACATGGCACCCGGCCGCCCCCCAGCCCCTCACTGGGACCCTCCGACTGCCCCTGCCACGGGGGGCACCGGGCACAGGCACCCCGCANCTGGCCACGGGGGGCACCGGGCGCAGGCACCTCACAGGCCTGCGCTGCCCGGGGCAGGTACCGGGCCCAGAGCCATGTCCCCCTCCGTGCCAGGAGCCCACCACAACCAGGACACCCCAGGGCCGCGGCGGGTAGGGGGGGGCAGAGGGGGGGATGAGGTGACTGCCAGAACCGCACCTCGGTCCGAGGCACCGCGGCAGGCAGGAGGCTCCAGGGCTGCAGGCCTCCCCACACCGAGGCGGCAGACCAGGGGGGCCCCAGTCCAAGGCACCGCGGCAGGCAGGAAGCCCCAGGGCTGCTGCGGGACAGGGGCCTCAGCCCCGCCAGGGCAGGCACACCCCCCGCCCGCAAAAAAAAGTGGAAAAAGTTTTCCTTAAAACAAAACCATAACAGCTATACAAACTTCTTTCCCTCATTCAACTCCTTCCATAAACTCATGACTGCCACAAAGACTGGAAGAAGTTACATTATTTTTCTAACTCGCAGTGAAAATACAATATTTACCATTTTCTACAGCTCCATTCTTTTAACCATGTGAACAGGATTTTATCTCCTTTGCAAAATACCAACATAAAGTATATAATGAATAATTCAATATTAAATAAATAATCAATATAAATAATCAATATAATAAAAAAATCAATATTTTAAAAATAAAGGGTCAGTACCACATTGTATTTTAAAAATTTTCTACAAATGAGCCAAGACAGTTTCATATTTGACCAAACGCAGATTTTCACCTGAAACTGATAATTATACAGTTACACTTGAAGATTAAATCACTGAAAAAATAAGGCTGAAACCTTATAATGATCAACAGAAAGAAACACACTGAAAAAAGTATGAAACTAGGAACTTATTTTCCAGAACAAGAAGAGAAATGCTATCAGGATAAAAGTATAAAAGCAAAGTGACCAAACTGATTGTAATCCATATAAAAATGAGACTCTTCAGAGAGAGGACTTTTTCCAAGTGTTACATTAGTCAAAATAAAGTAGGAAATTTGAGAGAAGTCTGAATGAACAGAAAGATGGAATTTTAACAAGACGATTCACATGTTGACCAGATATTATTCCTAGGAACCCTGAGCCAAATGTAAGTTTCAAAATTTATTTTTATTTCTGAACGAGGACAGTTAATTGCATACTTAGGTATTAAAACAGCTGTACTGTGAGAGAGAATAACCGCTAATTAAAAATATAAGAGACAGGACCTCAAATGCAATTTCTCTGCTGGTCTTTCCTAACTAATGCATGTTAAAAGAATATTATTAGATGCCAATGTAAGAGTAAAACCCACTGAAAAAAAATTATTTCTTTGTCATAAGCACCTCATTCATCACATGAGTAATAATGCAAATAATTTGCTTTCAATAAAAAAAAAAAAAGGAAGATGAAAAGTTAGTGCCTTCTTTTTTCTCTTCAGTTTTGTATGGAATAAAAACAGGTGCACATGATGCTACCTGTTTATTCATTCAACTTGTTTTACTTAGCATTACATGAGCATATTTTGTAGGATTTAAGTAGCATGAAAATGGTGACCTAGACAGGAGGAGGTCACGTACTGTCATGTGCCAGTTAAAATTGGCTCCAGCCAGTAACAAACAAACAGTGGAAAAAACTTTAGTCTAACTAGAAGAGCACATAGCATTCCTTCTCAGACATATTTAAGAGAGACAGAGGCAGGTGTGAGGGGCCAGAAACACACTTGATGGGGATGGGAGACACACTTTCCTTTTTTGCCTTATCTCCAAAAGAAGATCGATGCTCAGTCAAGCTGGCCTTCTGCCTTGCCTACTTGATTTCTGACATTTTGAAATTACCTGTTCCTGTGCCCTTAACAGATGGTGCTTAAAAGTGACCACCTCTGGTGGACCCCAGCATCTTCAAAAGCATTTTCCAATGGGACCTTACTCACCAGTTCTCTGAGCAGTCTGAAGTCTGCTCTCCTGATGTCCAGAGCTGAGGTGTTGCTGGCACTTTTCCTGCTGTCAACAGAGATTTTAAACTTCATTGCTTCATGGTTGCTGTGGCCAAGGTGGCCACCAATCTCCCCTCTACTCATGAGACCTTCTCTGTTAACAAGCAACAAAACAAGGAGGGCACCTTTCCTAGCAGGCTTAGTACCTGTACCATGTACTTGCCATCCAGGTGTTTTAAAAATCATCTGGATCTGTCTGGACCATGGCAAGGGGGAACCAGTTGCTTATGAAAGTGTGTGTCTTATTGGTTGTCATTCTGTTTTCAACACTCAAAGGAGGAATCAGAGATTCATGTTTGATGGCAACAAATTATCTCAAGTAAAATTCCCCAACTCTAGATTGTCTCATGGCCATATTACCTTAAATTTTAATCCAATGGCTTAGTTCTACTGAATTTGATAGAAACTGAGTTCACAAAGTTATCATAGCTGTTGTGGTACTCAGTAAATAGGGAGGACCAGGGGACAGAAAGATAGGAATAACCTCCGTTAATTCCCTAACTGACAGAACAGGGAGACTTTAGATGTTACTCACTTTGAGAACAGCCAGCAGGCCATTCAAAACATGCAACAAGTCAGAGTACATGATGCCTTTTGTTCAGCCAACAGAAGGAAAAGGAAGCTGAGGGTACTAAAAATGTATGTTTTGAAAAGGACTTGAGAAAGATGTGAAGAACTGCAGTAGGACTCAAATTACACCAGTGTGAATATATAAGGATATAAGGGGTACTGGTTTATAAAGTCTTAGGGAGATTTAAGGGTATTACCAAAAGAGCCGAAGAGGGAGGTTAGCAAAAAGCTGGATTTTACAGTGCCAGGATGTATGAGATATACAATACTCAAAAAACCCCAACCAAAAATCAAAGAAAACATAATTAATTTTCACTGAACAAAGTATTACACTACTCTAACAATAGAGAATGAGCATGGAAAATTAGAGGTATGGGTTAGCTTCTCAACATAAAGATGTACACTTTAATTTCATGGTGCTCTGGCCACCAAGAATGGGCAGAAAATGCAGTATCATTCACCCTTCCTGCTGCTGCTGTGGGTAGTCCCAGACACTTGAGAAAGTATGACACCATAAGAAGTTTGTTTTTACATCCTTGTTCACAAGAATGTTTACTTATCTTCGTAAGATCCACTCCTACGCTCTCTCAAGATTTCACTGTAAAATGACATATAGTTATCTTTAATGACAATTATGGCATCTTCCTTCATCACTCACTTGCTAATTTTTTTCTAACAATCTTGATACTACTTCGCACTCTGCTTTTACTATTGGCAAGATGCTCCGCATAAGACTGTGCTACATTCTTAACTTTTACTGTGGGGAAAAAAAAAAAGTATTTTACCAATAGAATATTTTAACAAACTAATTAATATGAACTTGAAAGCCATTAACTTATTGAAAAAGCTATTAGCACATTTTCATTACACTATCTTGCAAATTAAATATCTATGAGACTTCAGAATCAGGTCTTTATTCTGAGAGGAAATGTCTCTGCTAAGGAGATTAATTTTTTTATTTTTAATTAGAAAAATAAGGTAACTTGATAAATGTGTATATATTTCCCTCAACATATTTTTAAGTGGTGTTCATTGTACAGCAAGTGTTTAAAGACATCAGACTTTAACTGTTCTAAAATCTTGTATTTCAGCTCCTCAAGTGACAAATCCTTGCTTTTTGGCTGGCATATTTCTATACTCATCCCAGATTGCACTTCTCGTTCTTGTTAAACTGGGGAAAAAAATTACACATTTGGACATCAAGAAAAATGTTGCATTCACTTAAAAAATTAAGTACAAAGGAAATGCTTTGTCCTTATTAAAAGTGAGGAAATGTTTTGCTTAAAATAGAAACCTCATCACAATTTAACACAAGGTTTTAAAATAGGGCATATGGCATGAACTATCTCAATACTGTGCTTTCATGAATCCTGCAGAAATTCTCCCATCTTTGGACAAATTGTGAATCTCTGCAAATTATGTTTTGCATATGCTCAGCAGAAAGTTCACTCCAAAAGCAAAAGTCTCTTGAAAAAAAAAAAATACTCCTACTGAGTATTCTCCAAACTGGAGATGAAGGAGCTAACCCAGCCCTTTGTAGTTGCCTCTGTTCCAGTCTGTTACAATGCCAAAGACAAGAATAGACAGCAAGGGAACATTTCCTTCTGTGCCTTTTGTTCCTTCACCAATTGAGCACTGAGAGTTCACAGATGAGACAAGCATAAAAGAGGCAAGAAAGACCAAAGACAATTAGGTAGATTAGACAGACGACTGCTACTGCAACAATGATACAAAAGGTCAGAGGGAAAAAAAAAAAACAGCAGAAGGGGAAGAAATCAAGATGAGACAGTTTTAGACCTGTATTTGCTCACGAAGGACAACAAGCAGAGTCAGGACACAAAGTAAGGTGAGGATATGTGTTAAGCAAGATAGGAAAGATGTCAGGGAAAGAAAAGCTGTGTTAAACAGATGTTGTCAGCTGAGAGTGCATAGAGTACAATTCCGTACCAATATGACACATCCTGCTCAGAAACTGGAACTCAATGTGAGTTTGAAAACTGTAGTCTTCAGTGGTCAGCAATGCATGTGCTTTAACAGTCTCTAGAAGTTAGCCCTTGTACAGATGATTATTGTTAGTGCGCTCTCAAATTAAGTACCAGATGTTTGTATTATCACAATGACCTATGGGAAGATCAATATAATTCTACATCATGGATTTTTTTTTAGTTGGCTTCACTTTAAAACTTAGCAGTTTATATTGATAAAACTACAATTTTTCTGAGTGATCGTTTTTTAACAGGATAATATTATTTCCCAAATTACTTTTATCCCTTCCTTCATACCATAAATCACTGCTAGAGAAGCCCTGGTATTCTATCTAAAACTGACATAGAGTTGAGGTGGCACCACCAGTAACAGGGTAAATATTGTTTAAAGATCTTTTTAGTGCTTTGCAGGAAATATCACCATCATTGCCCCAAGCCAATAAATAATCCTGTTGTCGGATAAAACATATACTGAATTTGTCCTTCCACAGAAAAATAAAATCTTGCTGAATAAATGTGAGATACCAAGATCCCACTGGTCACACATAATGAGGTGAAAAAATTAATCTATTAAATTCCTTTACCAAATACAAAGTCATTTAAGAAAAATATCCTTCACAGTAAGCCAATTTAAAAAAAAAATCCATATTGTTAAAGCAATCTTTGTATTTATCATGTTTTCCTCTTCTAGATAATCAGAAAGATAAGAGGGAGATGTGTTTTGATTAATGTGGCCCCACTCTTTTCTATTCAATTTTTTTCTGTATTTTTCATTGTTGGGAGGTTCATAAAAGAGTATACCTTCTTCTTTAGCTACATGCAACACTAAACTGAAGTTTACATTCAAGCTTAGACTTTAATGTTGCTCTTTTTATTACCATCAAATATAATGTAGTCACACTGTACTGTTCCTGCTCTTGTGAAAACCTACACAAAATAAGAGACATCTCCTACAGTGCTGCAAAGATCTAAAGCAACAAAGGATGCCAAGAATTTAAATTGGAAATTTTAAAACGCAGGGGATACTTAACACAGAATGGTCTTCCCAGAATGGATGAGACACCCAAATACGAAAAAAATGCATACCTTCCTTACCTAAAGCTATTGTTCTGAAGAAGAATCTTAGGTCTCATCTCAGAGAAATGTTGACTGCAAAGCACAGAATGCATATTTGTTGCATTAATAAGTACTATTTTACACCGTTACTTTTCAGATTAAAACTGCATTTTACAGCGATGCAAAGAACTGCAAAGCTGAAAAGAGGGATTATAAAACCGAAAGGGTACTTCTCAGTTTAAGAAATATTTCTATTGCTCTCCAAGGAGATTTATTTCATCCGCCATATAGCATGTGTCAAGAGTTATGCAGATCCTTCACCAGGAGCTAAGTACTCCAACAGTTTTTGCATTGCCATGCACCACAATAGCAATCCTTGACATTGGTTATAAGTGTCAGATGGAGCCTTCGTTAATTGTCATCATCTTTAAGATATAAAAGAAACTCTCTCTTCTTGAATGTTATTACACAAAAAGTGTACATTATCTACACACAGCAAGTGCAAAAATGTTTTGTATTGTAATAATAATCATTTAGAATATATGGAATAGAAAGTGTACTATTGTTAAACTGTCAGTCAAAACCCTTGTTACACAAGGATAGAACATCGCATCCATCTATAACAGCCTTCTCTGTCAGTCAAATATGTTGCTCTATACAAATCTAGCATCAATTTGATTTCTAAATTGGCAGAGGCTCTAAAACATTATTCTGATGTGATACCAATGAGATCTAAGTTGCTGTTGATATCAGAATACAACACAGGATTCCTCTCAAATCTAGTTCTGCTTCTGCTTTTAGACATCTGCATAATGTAGATGGTTTTGCATATATAAGTACATGAACAGTTGATTTAAATTTTTCTTTCATTATGTTCCTAAGACCAACAGCCACAGAATTAACACATTGGGACATGCTATTAACTCAAAAAAAAAGTAGAGTTGGACTCTGTTTCTTGCCCCACAAAATAATAAATCAAGGCAAGCTCTGGCCTTTTTAACCTATCCCCATGCACACCCTGACATCTGTAATTTTTTTACCAATTTATTAATTTTTGTATCTGGGTTCAACACAAGCTTGAGAAAGCATATCAAATCAATCTCTTTATAGACCACTAACAAATTTAATCATCCTTTTTCTTCCATCCTTGAAGTGTGCAAGTAGGGGTAAAAAAAAGTACAGGTTATCAAAAGCAACGTAAGGTTTTTGTGTAATATTTTTTAATTTTTCATTCTCAATTTCATATAGGAATCATTAATCTAGAATGATTTATTAGCACCCTTACAGTTTTTTTCCCTCTGGGACAAGTTCAAACGAATTGCTACTCAGATGGTATCAGAGATCTGTTTTCCACTTGCACTGTTTTCAGTAACACCTATAGTGAAAAATCAAGGGTGCTAATGTCTAAACCATCCCTGTTTTCAGAACACTAAAGCTTACAACTGTTAGTGAAGGCACAGGACTATGAAACAGAGTGACTAAAATGCAAGCCTGTGCTTCAGTTTACCAGCTCATCTACCTTTTTAGAGAACTAAGGTAAAACAGCTGGCTACTATAACTCTCAATATATCAGACTTAGAACTAAATTATCTATGGAACTACTAAACAGTACTCTTCAAAATCAGGCTATAACTCGAAAAATATCACAATACTTTACCTTTGTTCTTACCTTCAACACCTTAACTTCCCAGTAAACCACCTAACATTTCCATGACTCATTTAAAATTTAACACAAAAAAGTCTCTCATAAGGTCTAACTATTTCATTCATGTCAGAACTATGAATGATTAATACAAAAGCCATTTGCAAGGCAATCCAGAGTTTACACATAAAAATTAAACACATGTAGATAATGCAATTAATATTTATTGCAGTATTTACTTAGGCAGTTTGTCAAGGGAGGCAAAAAAAATAGGCAGCTTGTGTACCAGTACTGTGTACTGTTCTTCCATTCTCTAAAAACTGCTGTTTACTCAGCACAGTGCTGTGTATATTTTCAATTGTTTAGTCTTACGACATTTCATGTGGCCAGTCATGTTATGCTAACTGCTTCTGTTCATGTGCTTTTAATTCAAGACAGGGATAAAAACTACTCAATTTCAATTACCATTTGAAACATCTGAACTGGTATTTGAAAGCTGGTCTCCAATGAAAAGTCTCAACAAGGTAACTACAAAATTTATAGACTCATGGAATAGCTGAGGATGGAATGGAGCTCTGGAGGTTGTCTTGTCCAACCTCTCTCTCAAAGGAGTTTGTTAAGAGCTGTGTCCAGGTGAGTTTTAATTGTCTCCATGGATGGAGACTCCATAACCCATCTGAGCAACTTGCTCCAGTATTCTATCACCCTTATAATATGGTGGATAGAATAAATTGCTCACTCTCACTCAACCATTATAACTGTCAAAAATAATATAAGCAGTTATTCTGGAAAAAGAAAAAAACAAAAACCAACTAAATCCTTTTGACAATGTTGCTTATTCTGCTTAGAAAACTGGTCTGTAGATAATAGCAAAACATAGGCTATTTTTTTCCCAGCAGAAGCTTCCGTCATGACAGCACAGGTGCTTGACACTAAAAAAGCATAGGACACAACTCCTGTCTCTGGGAGTTTACAGCATTCCACCAAAGCAAAATCTGGGGCAAAGAAACTCAAGTACATAGAAACACACCTAAAAACTTGGAAACATTTGCAGTTTGCCAGGATAACAAAATAGAACTGTTCCTTCATTTTTATGGATAAGCATACATATAAAAATATTGAAATGACCTTAGGAGTGTTTTCATTTTCAACTTTCTTTAAAAATATTCTATTAGTGTTACATTTCAGGCTATATAAGATTAACTATTTCTTTTTTAAAGAGTTCTGGAGAACTAATCACAAATTATTAAAAAAAAACAAGGAAATGAATGTTTGAAATTTACATAAAAAAGAAAACTGATCAAACTACACCATATATTTTATACATTGGAGTCAAATGTAAGGAAGTATATTTACAAAACAATTCATAAGATTTTTCTAGGTGTTTTAAATTACAGAGCTAAAGACATTATCATCACAATCTCAGTGGAAATTTGCTACTATTAGAGACTAAACATCACATAAGGGCAAAAATAAAAAATTTATATTAATTAAAAAGAATCCCCCCAAATATCCCAAGATCTGTTACTTCACAAATAGTAAAACTAAATTGTGAGATTGAGTTTATGTAAAACCTTAGTCTGACAAAAGAAAACAAACCAACTTTAATGTGAAGGTTACCATGTAAACCCTTCTCTCCCTCCAGAACATAAATAGTAAGATTCATTCTTTCCCCAAATTTATATTTTCAAAGATGACTACATCATGGTTGCTTTTCAAATGCCTGGAGACAGTCAGGGAATACAAATTTTCGCAGTGACCATCAAATTGTAATGATTATTTTGATTGACAAAAATGTCATATGTCTATATGATGTCAATTTGCCTGCTGTACATTCTCTTCCGCCAAAATAAAATACCAAAAATGTTTTA
The DNA here is from genome assembly GCA_013390005.1 of Calyptomena viridis. NCBI lineage: Eukaryota > Metazoa > Chordata > Aves > Passeriformes > Eurylaimidae > Calyptomena > Calyptomena viridis. The sequence continues at coordinate 33,491 of WEIV01020617.1, forward strand.
ATACCAACACACTGTCTTATGCGTCTTAAACTATAGAACAGAATCACTTCCCTCAACAGATCTGCATTACCACCAGAGCTTCTGTTTGGCTGCATCAGGTAGCTACTACGATTCTTTTCCTCCTCCTGTGCTGTCATGATTATGCCAGCAGAATACAGTTGCAAGTATCAATCTGTCTTGGGGTGACTTTATGATTATCCCATATTCGTCTCCTTTATGCCAGGAGAAAAAAAAATGAATCTTGTGCATTTAAAACTGAGCCCCAAGAGCGGAGAGAAAAAAAAAAAACTAGCTAGAGAAATCTTTTCAAAACAATTCTACTGTCTCAAGGTCAATTTTGCTATGCTGCTGTGCAGTTGTGATTTTGTTTTTTTTTTTCTGGTGGCCTGGCTGGAAAGGGCGGGGGGGGGCCTTCTAGCCTTCTNTGTTTTTTATCAGAGAATATTTATCCCTCTGAACATATTTGTTCCAAACCAGGACACAATCTTAACATTTCAAAGCATAGAACAGATATTAATTTATGTCTGCAACACTAAAAAGCAAGCAGATATTTTACATACCTGGAAATCAAAGAAAGGTGAAGTACTTTGTCTAAAGGCACTTGGAAGAAATGAGTAACAAAACCATAATTAAAATTCAACATCAAGCTTCATGTTAATCCTCTAGACCTAACTGCCTTTTTTCAAAGTGCATGATTTGGAACATCAAAATAACAATCAATTCAGTCCCTTTTCTCAATACATGCTTTAATGATAAAATAAAACACCACGTTCAGTTTCTTCCTCTGTATTCACAGGAACAATAGTCTTTCTTAGGAATCAAACTCATGAAATCCTTTTGGATTACAAAGAAGAATTACAAAGGAAATCAAGTCACACGTAAAATTTAAATTCCACATTTAATTTGGCCTCTATCTCTGTGTACTGAGGGACTCACAGGAAAACACACATACGTGCTGGGTATGTTAGTATACCAACTTATACCAGACCCATTTAATTAGTTTGCTTTCAATGCAAAGGTGCAGCACCTCAGCAATTATGAGATCGTTAATACAACAGAGCATAACAGCACCTTCAGAGATCTTGTCTAACCTCTAGGCACACATATAACTCCCATTAAGACTAATGGGAGTCACATGTGTGTATCCAAGGGAGAAGAGACCCATTAAAACTGATACAACATATCCATTAATCTTCAGGTCACTCTTAAGGTCAAACACTATAAAAATGTTTATGAACAGTACTTACTAGGTATTCACAGTGGCTACTTTGGTTTTGGTACAGACCTGTGAACAGTTAAGGCCATGGAAAATGTCTGCATTAAAAGCATCACCACATTTCAAGTAGTGGCACAGAAACTTGAGAGTGCTTTTCTGTAGTCAGAGGAGACATTTTTCTATCATATCCCGAAAGAATTAGAAGGATAGAAATGACAGGGAAGGTTAGACACGAATGAAAACCTTGGACAAAGGTATGCTCTAGCTTTTCATTTTCCTTCCATCCCCCACTCTTTCTTCATATTTCAGTCCCTTAGTTGCGGTTTTCTGCTTCAGGAAGAATATTAATAGCAGTGACTAAATTCCTAATCTGTGCAGCCTGCTACAAAGACATTACAAATAACATTTTGATTATTGAATCACCAGCAAAGCACAACAATTCAAGTACTGCTTGCAGGGAGGGCGAGTATTTAAAGTTTTTCAAACAGAAAGGTAACTTCAGTTTGCTCTCTATTTCATTCAGCATATCTGAAAACTTCCTTTTTCACCACTGTAGTAGTTTAAGCAAGCATCCTCTTTTCCAGTGTAGAAAAAGGTAAGGCTATCCAGTCTGTAAAACCAATCTGTTTGGCAATAAATTTGTAGTCTTCATCCACACTGAGTTCTGCAGGAGAGAGAGATTTCTCAGCAACATGAGGGCCAGATGATCTCCATATGAAGAGAGCAGAAGGAACAGCAGGAGGAAGTGTGAGTGTTAGATGAGTACAGAAATGCAGCAATGAGGAGAAACTTCAGATACAAACTACCTCTATTTGTTTACTGTTTCTTTCAGGAACCAGAGTTAATGAGGAAAGATGGCTTCATCAAGACTTAATCATGAACTATTCTGAAATTCATCTTCCAGAACTCATGTCAAAACTCTTACTCTCCATGTGAGACTTGTTCAGCACTGCCCCATTACACTTCCTGTTACAGGGTCTGTAAGTATTCCAAACATTGACAACTTAGCATTGCAAGTTTTTGTTCAGAGAACTCATGTGACAGACACAGATAGTCCACTACATCTGCAATGTCAGGTCAAAACAAAGGCAAGCTTTCACCTAGGAAAGCATGGCACAATATCAGCCCCACCAAAAATCAGCACATTGCTTCACCCTTGAGCTGTAGCTCCTCTATTACCTTTCTCTGCTATGGCCACGCGACACAGAGTCTCACTTGAAAAGATTTTAAACGATGATAAGCTCTTCACAGTGTCCTCCACAAGAAGTGGTTTTGTTTCTAATTCAAATATACAATGATAATTTAATGGTAATGAATTAATTCCATAGTTTGATTAATTACTCCTCTGCGGAAAAAAATCATTATATGGTTTTAAAAACAAAGCAAAAATTACCCTAAATACCTTGATGTACATAGTAGACTATCTAAACATTTGGGGGTGATTGTTTTTCCTTTATGAGTGGTCATAAGCCTTCCACTACAATGTCTGTATGTGCAACAAAAGAGCCTTCCTAGCTCAAAAGACAGTTACCTCATTTTGCTTAGAATGCACTTTTCATACACAAGATCTTATCCTCACCTTATGAAATCAGCCACATGGATTAGCCTTACACACTTCAAACAGTTCTAAAAGAGGAATAACTTGTTGTTAACAGGCATCTGTTTTGCTTTATCATTGGGAAAAATTACATGTAAATACTGAACAAAACCGTTCTTTGAAGATCCTGATGTTCATAACAGCCTGCATTTTCTTTCTTGGCACCTCAAGTAGTCCAGAGTCCTATCTAATTTCTCATCTGTGAGTCAGAAAAGGCCAGAATCCATCAATATGTCCCTATGGAATGCTCCCCTAGACTCCCTGGCACAGATAACTTCAGCAAGGTATCTGAAGAACTGTGATCCTTAACGTCACCTGTGAATGTGTTTGTGAATACGTCAAAACTAAATATAGCTACAGCTTGGAAATAAATAAATAAATCGCTATTTGAGTATCTTTTAATCGTTATGTTTAATAAACATTGTCAATTACGATGAACCCGTTCATACAGAGTTCCCTTTAATTTACTTTCTAGAACTGTAATAGCAAACTCTACAATGCACTTTTCCTCTCTTAGCCGAACAATAGCTCTGAGTCACCTGAAACACTTCCAACACGTGAGGGAGAACCTGGCTGACACCGGTATCAGTAACCAACCAAGTAACCACGTACCCAACACTGCTGGCGTGTTACTGCTGGAGAAATACCCACCGCAGTACTCTTAGGCAGTTGCCACATTTTCTCCAGTATGCTCGGTTTCTCCTCTCACAGCCCCGTAAATCCTGCCAGTAAATGCTGCACAGGCCCCTCGCCGCCCACGGGCTGCGCCCCAGGCCGCCCTCGACTACAAGCTGCTCGAACTCCCCCGCCTCCCCCGCACCACCCTCGGGACCACCCAAGCCCCAGCCGGGAGCCTCTTCACCGCCACACGGGCGG